>BMAC01000104.1:580209-612287 GCA_014905375.1 Phtheirospermum japonicum | reverse complement strand
TCTGTAGCGTCGACCCAAGGTGCGTCGACTGACGCCCTGCCGACGCGTCCTGCAGAGCGCTGCCGAGACCTGCCGAGCCACGCCGGGCGCCTGCCGAGACCCCTGCCGAGTCTGCCGGGCGCTGCCGACCACTGCGCGCCATGCCTGCCGAGCCCGCTGAGACCTGCCGACCACGTCTGCCGAGTGCTGCCGACAGCTGCCGAGCGCTGCCGGGCGCTGTCGGCCGAGCCCGTCGAGCGCTGCGCGCGCCGGCCGAGCTGCACGCGTCGACGCCGAGCCATGCGCGCGTCAATCGACGCCCGATCGACGTGACGGCCCAGAATCGTAATTTTTAGGGTTTCTTGTGCGCCAAGTCATAAAATAACTATATATACCCTTCATACCTCGGTTTTATGCAGATATCCACGACCCAAAACACCTATCTAGGGTTAAGAAACCTATTTCCAACACCCTCCAATATATTTTCAAGATCTACGTCGAAGATTCAAGATCCGAAGCACGGAGACGAAGACGTTCGTTCAAGCTCCGATTTTATCGACCAAGATCAACCGTTCGTAGTCCGTATCTACAGCAATCCTTCAACACTTTTTAGTCAATAATAAGTTTTCTAAACTCTAGTTATTTTTCTTAGATTAATTGTTAGTTAATTCATGTTTTTAAGTATTTATTGCTTTTCGTTTGATAATTAGAATCGTTGAACGTTGAATCGCTGAGCTTGGACCTTGAGATTTTTAGTTTTATTATTAATATAGTTGCTGCGTTTTCTTATTGTTCATGCTTGGTGATGAGATTTGTTCATGTTAGTTTAATTATTGCTTAGTTTGGATAAATAGTTGATAATCGGTGAGTTGTGGTCGGCCAGGACTTTCTAGAACGGTTGCAGGTAAAAATCCGTTATAGAAAGTCTGACAGTTCTAAATTCTTCAAATCGTGCCCCGTTTTCGCCGAAACTCCAATCGTTGGCCCAACCTTGACTACGTCCAAACCTAAATACCTCAAAACACTTAAAATAAACATAAAATTAAATAATTCTAATAAAAATATAATAAAATAGTTGGAGATAAGAAAATACGAAAATACGCTCATTTTATCCAACTTATACCAAAAATAATAATATAAACTAAATAAAATACTATCTTAAATCAAGACAAATACACTTTAATCACTAGCTCAGTTTCTTTTTCAGTTTTCACCTTCAAAAGTTGCTTTGAGCTCATTCTTATCCCACTATACCAGAGGATCTTCATTAAATTCTATTGAATCATTCTTTTGATATCCTCTAATGACATTTGTTCTTCCATGGTGGTATTTAGCTAGGAGCTCGTGTCTAGGATATCTCTGAGGATTTCAATCATTTGTAGTTTTATCCTTTCCTTCTTTTGGCTCCTAGAATCTCTGTTCGTAGTTGGAGAATCACTTCATGACCACGTTTGCTGCAAAAATTAATTGATTTCTGTGAAATTCCTCTCGTAGCCACTGGACTATAATCTTATGATCACGTGGGGTTGTGAAAACAAGTCTTCTAGTCTCATTTTCTTGCTTAAATCTTTTAAATATCTGTAGGAGATTGTTTTCTAGTAGAATATCTGCTTCCGTATCATGGAAATTGATTGGTGGGGTATTGATCTTGTACCATGGGTACTATTTGCTCCTCTCATCATTATTTTCACTTGCTTAATTCCTCCTTTAAGAATGATAAATCTTTTATAGAAACATCTTCCCGCCACTGGGGACAATTCTTCTTCTTTTTCTGTAGGGTAGACTTCTGGTTTTGCTATACAGATCCCTGCGCCTGAATCAATGTAGGCTGCAAAATATTCTGCACGATGTTTTTCATATATTATTCCTACGGGAATGTATATGGAGAATGGACTAGTGCTCATCTGATTCTGTATCTTTTTTTCACCTAATGCAAACTCCATTCCATCTCTTGATATTTCCCAATGTTTATGTTCCTCGAGAAATTATGACCCTATTTATAGCTGCTCTGGGATTTTTCCCACGCTACCCCAAGTCACCATTTTAATTTATCTGATCTTGAGGATTCTTGATATATTCCAATGGAAGGTTATTGTAAGTGATATAATGTACCACTAGGAAGGACTCTATCTTTTTGTGTAATGTCGTATATCACTTCTATACATCTCCATCCCTCTACTTTAATTCTCCATTAGTCTTGAACACTTCAGGAGCTCGAGTGTCTTGGCTAGTTCTTGAACCTTCCCAATGAGATCCACTAATCATTTTATCGACATTCTCCTTGGTCCATCATGAGACTCTTGTTTTTATTAAGGACAAGACGATCTTAGATTCTCATGTCAGTTTCTCCAATTATTGGAGTTTGCATGATCTCAGGTAAGACGGCTTTTACCACACCTTCAAAGATCTTTGGTATTTCTGTGAATTCCTTTCTCAAGAATACTTTTGAATGATGAGTTTCGAGAGCGCATAAAAAATATTGTATGTAATCGAGTAGAGTATGTTCCCTTCCGTCATCAGGTCTGGCCTCTTAAAATCTTGATGAAGCGTGAGAATTCTACTAAAATATCGATCTGCCAAATTATACGCAATTCTTGGGTAGACATTGATGCCAATTTCTCCGTGTATAAATTCCCTGTAATTACTCCAAGATAAGAATCTTCGGGGTTTGATATTCTTTTGTCATAGAGGGCGAGATTCACCGGCGAAGCAACTCCTTCTCTAAAGATTGATTTTATTATTACTCTAGTGGCTCCAATATAGATATATGAAAGTGTATATATCATTTTTCTTTTAAATCCGCTCTTAATCTCCTGGGTTTCTTTGTAGGGGATTAGTTGTATCTTGATTTAGTTTTCTGTGTATTTTGTGGGTATCACGAATTCTCCCGTGGAAACTCTATGAATAATTTGGTATTTTCGGATCCTCAACCCCAACTTATCCTTCGCCTTTTCTATTGATCTTATTGTAAATTCTTCATACGTTTAGAGTTTTGGATCTTCTTTCACTATTCTCATAAGTGTTTTATGAGAGACAATTATATGAGAGAACTTACATATCCTCTATAATTACTTTTTGAAGAAATTCTCATTCACTCTGATTCTGAATATGATTCACTTCCATCTTCAGAGTATATTTCTTCTTCATAGATGCTTTCGTCTGAGGGAATATCCTCAATTTGATACACCTATACTAGGTTCTGATAGTAGGCAACTTCTTCGAATTTCGGAGTTGTCTCAAACTGTCTGACTCCTCTCTTTTGATTTTTTGGGCAATCAGTTGAATTGTGCCCTCTCACTCCACATGTCCAACAATTGCAATCTTTAAAACTCTCATTTGCTCTAGTATGAGCTCGTCTGAAAGTTCTTTTTGTTAGAATCTTGCTAGTTCTTCCTTGGCTTTAAAACGAGCCCCGACTTTCGATCGACCTCATCTTTTGTCTAATATATAGATCCGGACTTTATATTGACCAGAACCTTCATAGTTTCTCTGAAAACCTTCTCTTGCTTCCCCGAGTATTAGGATGGCCTCTTTCTTTCTTTCGCTTATGTCTCTGTGGATGATCTCCAACTACTGTTGGGATGTCACTTTCAGCATAACATAGAGAAATCGTTTTATTGATTCCTATTAATCTCTTGTAATTATTGTGAAGTGCTGCTTGGTGGCACCACTCTGCTAACTTGAATTTTAAAAATGAGATGCTTCTAGAAATCGTATCCATATCTGTTGTGGCTTGTATTTTTTTGACTAACATTTCTCACCACGGACTTGATATTTTTGCAAAGAATAATTACGTCGCATCCCCATCTTTCACCTTACTTTCCATCGGTATTTGGTGAATAGCTGGATGTATTCGTCTACATGAAAAATATCTAGTAATTCAAGGCAATAGAGGGCTTATCAGTATTTTTTCTGTTTCTCCTCTTCCATACGCTCGAAATATCATGTGCTAATAAAATGAATTTTGAATAGTTTAACCATATTATCGACTATCCCTTTTAATAATTCTCCAGATTTAACTTCCAATTTATATTTGATCATGTTAAATCCCACATAATTTTTACTGATCTTCAAAGAGTAAAATGAACCTTTCCTTCTCTAGGCTGAGAGTCCCAACCGCAATTCGCATTGTAGATGCCTAATCGTCAATTAATATCTCTCGATTCTTGAAATCTAGAATATCCAAATGTAACATTAATCCATACGGATAAATAGGATCAAGTTGGGACTTCTCGTATGGCGTGCTAAGAATATTGGGCATTCGAGAATGTTGTATTGTACCCACTGTTTAGAGTCTCATTTTATACTGAAATCTTTGACACGTGGCATTGGTGCGTCTGGCATTTATTCACGTGAAGCTGTACTTTCTCTCGGATTATGACTTTTTGTTGGTGGTGGTGCAAGAGCACTTCGTGGAACTAAGGCCGGAGACTCTCCTGAGTTCATCTATAGAACTACAATACCCAATCATGTGAAGGATTCGAAAAGGTCGTGTAGATCCTCAATATAAAATTTTTCATTACTTTTTGAGATATAATGGAGTTTCTTTGTTGATGGCCACTATTTTTTCTTCCTCAGTTGGTTGTTTATAACTCAGTTGGTTTCATCTTTTGATGTAAAATGGTTTCCGTCTGAGAAGTTATACGTCGTCTTCCTCCGTATGAACTTGGCTTAGTTTCAAGGGTCTTGACTCACTTTTGAACATCAACTAGGATTTCTCGTGTTTCTTTTTGATATTTAACTATCTCTTTCATCTGCATCTGAATACGTTGTTGATGGTGGTCGATGTCGTATACCATTCTCTGGATTCCTTTAAGGTCTTTAGAATTTTTAGAAGAATCTACTATCACTTCATTGCAATTGGATATATTGATGGGATACATGAGTTGCTTCCCTATTATTCATCAAATTTATTTTTAGTATTTGATTTATCCAAAGGTAACTTAGGTGATGCGCCTTTTATTTCTCGTATTATCTTAAGGTTTCCCTATTGACGCCTACAAGGGCTTATTCAACATATCGGTTGTCCCAATATGTTATTTTCTCTCAATGTTTTAACTCGTATATTTCCAAATTTTGAAAATATCACCTGAAATGAATATTTTTCAAACAATTGAATCCATTTTAGAGATAAATCTTCACACGAAAAGTTATTTACATAGATATAATAAAAATTCTTAAGTTTTTTTAATAAACATATGCTATAATACCATCTTAAAGCATTAAATAAACCGGTTATAAGTATTTTGGGCTTTTTTTTGTCAATAGACATTTTTGGTTTGCTACTAGTAAAAATTGGGACATGTGCACTGCACTTTAGCTACAATTTTTCCCATAAGCTGCCAAAATCGTTAAGCACTAGGGAGCTAATATTGTTCTAAAAATCTTCTAGGCGTCCGCCTAGGCGCTAGGCGCCACCAACCCGCATACGATTTTTGAAAATCGGCCAAAGAAATCGCCGGGTGCCCCAGGCGCTGCCTAGGCGCCCTTGGCGCCAAGCCAGTTTTTTTTACGTCGTTTTTTGGCCTATTTTCTTATTATTTTGATTTTGTAATGTATGTTATGGTATTGTTATTTGACTAATGAATTTATGGGTCTATGCTGTTTTGAACCTTAAATTGAACAATAGTTAAACTTGTGAATTGTAACTTGTGATCATTACTTTTAGTTTTGAATTGTCATAGGTTTTATTGTGTAGCAGGTATTATGTTAAACTATTAAATGGTTGGATATAATGTTTTAAACTAGGGTATTTATTCTCAAATTTTAGGAACCACCTAGACTCCGCCTAGGCCCCCCTTAGACGCTAGGCACTGGCCTGGCGCCTAGTAGCCGTCTAGCGATTTTTAGAACACTGGTTAATACCAACTTATTTCATTCGTTCTAAAAAGATAAGCTTACAATTATACCACATAATTTATTAAAATATTTATTAATATAGTCTTTTTTTTTTATCTATGCCGCCATGATTAACTAATTATTTATTTATTATCTTGGTTTCGTAAAAGTTAACATAGGTAAGTAGATTGACCGATTTTAATATAATTAAATAGAGTATGCGTGAAAATGAAAAATTAAATTTAATAACAAGTATATCTATTATTTTGGTACACCAAAAATAAACAATCATGGCTATCTTTTTTGGTACAGATAGAGTACTATTTTTTTAACTGTGATAATTGTTTTCTAATTTTTATTGTCATCTAGGCCGAAATAATATTAAGTATAAATGACAAGCGGCAAAAAATACTACTATTATTTTTATTGTGGCCTATATTTTTTTTTTTGTTCGACTAGGTCGAAATGATATTGTTCGCAAATTACATGGTGAACCAAAGTGCACCTAATGTATTTTTGTTGTATTATGATAAAATTATATTTCTCCATTAATATAACTATATATGATGTATATTTATCTTTTATATGATGTATCCCTCATACAGTGATGTATATATCCATCTTTTACTTGATGTATTTGATATTTTAAATGATGCACTTATCGATGGCGGATCTTCATGGACTCAAGGGGGTACAGCTGTACCCCCAAAATAAACTAATTTTTATATATATGTCTTAATATTTTTAAGAATTTGAGAGTGGTGAGTTGGTTAATGATCTTAATTTGTAACAAATCCATGAGGGTTCAAACCATAGTTACATATTTTTTCTTAGCAAATAAAACACTTTTATTCAAATAAAATAAGGGTTTTACTCCTACATACATATTTTCTTTTTTGTTATTTTATTTTATAAATTTTTGACTTGTTGACTTTCATTTTTGGCCAATAAAACATAACGTAATTTCTAATTTTTGGGAGTTATGTTTTTATAATTTTTGTTATATGAGAATAATAACATCTTTGTTGTAAAAAGATCTTAGAAAAAGAAAAAAAACCCCAAAAAAGTGTATTATTTTTTATTTATATATTTTATGTGTGTATATTTTGTACCCCAAATTCAAAATTTTTTGCATACATTGGGATGAGGCACCTTACTTATAGTACACTCACGGTATAACAATATGATATTGTTAAAACTGGTGGGAAAAATCGTTGGCCCATTTTCAACAATATAAATTGGAAACCTGTGCTAGTTAAACCAATAACAAATTATTACACACAATCTACTCTACATAACTACATTTATTCAAATGAATTTTTAAGTATAAATGGGTGAACTTAAGTGTGTATTAATAAATATGTGTGTTAAAATTATAAATATTTACAAAGTGATGAATTTTTACGTGAAAATTGACGAACCTTCTGCATTTAATAATAATATTAAGTGTATTTTTAGCACAAATTAATTAAAAAAAATTATGTAAAAAGTGATTGAACATTTATCTTATGTTTATTACAAATTGATATAAGGTGTGCAATATAAGCACTGTAAAACATGTCATGTTGATTGAAACGTCAGAATTTTATAGTATGGTTACGCCATTACATGGTGCACTAAATTAGAGACTTTGTTCAAATCAACATTGAAATCAATTTTTGAAAAAGTGGACATGGCCTAAACAGGCACACTTTTCAAATTGAAGGATGGCTGTTGACGTGACATTAATCCGGGGATCATATAACATACTTATAACAGCATCCTATTAAAGACTTTGACTATAATTATGGTCATATTTTGAAATTCAACTTTCAAATGTTAATTTCAGATTCAGTAGGAGATAAGAATAGGAAATAATAGTTAGGACGTGCAAAAGCGAGTTTATCTTTTATCTTATAAATATCACTGAGTTGACTTTACATCAATTTCCTGTAATCAGACTTTTGCTTAAATAATTCTTAGTCTTGGAATACTTTTTGCATTTTATGTGTTTTAATGGAGTTTTTAAGGAAATAGAAAGTTTGATTACAAAAGACATTAGATGTTAATAAATCCGTTTTATTTGCAATTTCAAAAATTAAATTTGTTAATAATCGTTCCTACCCTATATAAGTTAATAAATTAAATGTAGCACTCCTCCTTCAATGAACTACAAATTTGTCAAATGTACAATTAAATTCGAAAAATCAATAAGTATGGTCCTATCCAAAATTTTGGACCAAGAAAAAGTAAAAAACTACGAGTATTAGACTATTAAATAACACGCAATTACAGCTAATATATACTAGGCAAAATACGAAACTACTGAGCACCTCACATTTTTGATAAATATATATGAAACCCCAACAAGTAATCTATATATTGATTAGCCACCTACACGTATTTTCTTCTACTCTGGATTTGAATGAAAACGGATAATCACTCCACGCAAAATATACAACATTAAAAAGAGTGTGGAATGAGTAAACCAAACGTGGTATAACTTAAACCGTGCAGTCTTTTAATTCTCACCCGCACAGACAATGATAAGCAATCCTTATTACTTGAAATGGTGGCCACCAAACTAAAACTTAAAAAAAAAAAAAAAAAAATACTTACCATACCACAAACATGATCATTACTTTCGGAAACCCAGAAATAAATTAAGTAGAAAAAGGAAAAACTTATTAAACTTATAGTACAAGCAACATAGGTGTTGTTGTAGTCCTCCGTTTAGGCAGAATTAATTTAAAATTCAGCTTTTGTTCACTTATAAATTGCATTCCGGGAAAATTTAAGCCTATATCATGATTTAAGAGACAACGATAATGCTTTATTTAGTTCTATGAAAATAAAAATGGCAGTGGTCCCACGAGTGATAAACACAGACCCAGACCACGTAGGTGAGAATGGTCCCTTGAAAAAATCCAACCACAAATTTAGAATAGTTAAGAAAGATGTTTGATGAGTCAGAAGTGAGCTAGATGTTTGATGAGTCAGAAGTGAGCTAGCTCTGTCTTATGGGAATCTCGCTGACTAGGCTCTTCTGGATCCCAATCCTAATATTGCACTCCTCATAAACCTTTTTTTTTTTGGTGCTCTTTTTCATGTGGCGACCCTTATTTTGGTTGGTTGGTTGTCTCTAGAGACAACAATGAATTGATAGTAGTGCTTTTAATAATTACTCATTATGTATTTATTTCTTAAATGCGAATTTCTATTAACATTTCTCAAAAACGTCATGATCGACAATAATAAAATTCAGCCAATAATCAAATTTCAAAAATAAAAATTGTATGTTATTCAACTAGAATTCATAGTTCAACATAATATAAAATTATTTTAGATTGACTAATTTTTATAATGGGAAGCGATAGAACGCAACTTAGTAAGAGATACAAATTATTGTGGATGAGATTTAAAAATCCAATAAAAGGATGTACACAAAAAATTAATATGATTGAGATAATTGAGATTAATATAGTTATATAAGAAAAATCTAACTATCTTTTAAAAATTACATTCTTATAACAAAATAAATTTATTGATGTTTACATTATGTGTATCTTACAATTTCTTGAATGTGCATTTAATAAAATGGACAATTCTCATTTATTTCATTAGATAAATATATTTTCTCAGATACTCTAATGAAAATATTATTTTCCTATTTAATTTAAATACCGCATAAATGTACTATCTTACCATTAATAATTAGTATTATTTAATTTAATTTAATTTTAATTTTTTATTTTAAATTAAATCAAACCAAAATTCATACTATTTCATGTTAATTTTATACTACCCATTGTCATTACCCTCAATTATCATCGGTCATTTTGCCGGTCGATTTTCATGGGGAAAGTTTCATTTTTGTTACATTATATTGGTCACTTTTCAGAAAAGGTACGTGATGTTGGTTAGTATCAAACTATGTCTATTAAGTTGCAAATTCATCAAATATATTACAAAAAAAGACCAATCTGGATTTGATGCTTACGTGACATGATTGAACTATTACTTATCATTCTTGATTTAAATTAAAATGATAAATGAATAAAATCGACCCTAAATACCTAATTTACCCCGACTTGAAACCCTTTTACCCCCTTCTTCTCACTCCCGCCCTCCCTCGACGGCGCCTACATCCGCAACGGCCCAACCCCCAGTTCCCACCCCCCCCCCCCCCCACCCCACACGGGCCCTACCATCTCTTCGACGGCGATGGCATGCTCCACGCCATCACCATCTCCGCCGGCCGCGCCACCCTCTGCAGCCGCTACGTCCACACCTACAAATACAGAACCGAGCGCGACCACGGCTCCCCGATCCTCCCCATCGTCTTCTCCGGCTTCAACAGCCTCTCAGCCTCCACCGCCCGCGGCGCCGTTACCGCCGGCCGCATCCTCACTGGATTGTGTGTTCTCTCCCTACACTTATCATCATTTTGGTCGGGGTTCTGTGTGTGTTTATATAAACTGAGTTGACCGTGATATATTTGCCAATTTGCTGAACACATGTTTATTTTTACTTATAGAAAAAAAAAAGTCTTGATATTCTGCTTCATAGTTATTTAGACATGAATGTTTCCATAATTTGATGCTGGTTTGATGTAGAAAGATAAACAAGAAGGGGTAAATTAGGTATTTTTGGGTTAGTTTTATTCATTTATCCTTTTAATTTAAATCAAAAATAATAGGTAATGATTCGGTCATGCCACGCAAGCATCAAAGCCCGATTGGGTCTTCTTTGTACCATATTTGATGAATTTGCCAACTTAGTAGACGTAGTTTGATGCTGACCAACATCACGTATCTTTTTTTGAAAGTGACCAACATAATGTATCAAAAATGAAATTTTCCCATTTTAATGTTACATCATGAAATTTTATACTAATATTCGCATGCAATCATAATTCCATAATATTACTCATAATTCCAGACTACTTACTAATCTAACAACAGAATGTCATACTGATTCGTGGAATTTCATACCATATATAATTTCATACTACTAATCATAATTACATACTACAAATCTTTACGCAAGTGAAATTTCATACCAATTGTGAGTTATTTTATGGAATATGTCATACTAAATACAACCTTTTCATTTTCAACAATTTCTATGAATCTCAATTTCATACTATATACGAAATCTACAATGATCTTATGAATTTCATACCAATGCTATCAAATTTCATACGAACTTTATTAAAATTCACAAAATCAATTTAATTTCATATTTCATCAATTAAAATACATACAATATATGTCAAATTGCATGCTACTTCAATCAATATTTCATGCTAATCCTATTCAGTTACAAAACTCCAACTATCAATTATATAAGTCTCTCATGAAATGTACCACCTCAAATCAAAACAAAATTTGAGAAAAAAAAAAGTGGAATCGGAATTAAAACCTCAAGAAATCCCATTATTATAATAAACTAAATTACAAAGTTTTTTTTTCCTTTAGAGTAAAAAAGAACATGTATTAATCCATCACCCAACATCTATACACATTTTATTGCCATATCAAAAACAAACAAATATCAAGCTCCAGCCATTGAATGTGAAAAAATCCACTCTACAACATCCGGCTGCTGTTATCTATTAAAGTCCAACGGCAGTGCACTTGCCATCAATGACCTTTTTGATCGAGGGCAACGAACTTTAATTTCACATTTTGGGGACTTTTGCAGCCTGTCGCTGCTTCTCGCCACCCAATTGCCACACCGAATCAGTCATCTACAACAAGCACATAAACATGTATCACCGCGATCCCCTTTGTCAGATAACCAGAACCACCAAGCCACACCGCTTACTCACCTGCATCGTTGCCAGAGTAGTGCATTGGTGTGAGGTGCCGTCGAGAGAGAAAGTATGAGTATTTTGATTTTATTCACCTTCACGAATTGAGGAATGAGAATATATATAAAATATAATATTAAGGGGTTTTGAGTTGTAGGGTACTTTTAAAATTTGTATTATAATTTTTATTTAATGAAAATAATTTATTTTAAATGGGATAGAAATAATATTAAAAAATTATTTAAAAATTGAGTATAATCCAAGTGTATTATACGATAACTATTCCATAATAAAAAATACAAATATCAAAAACAAAAAGGTTGTAATGTTGAGAGATAATTGGATTTTGGATTTTTCGGTGATTAGGCTGAACACAATGGTTCAATTTTTTAATCAAACCCCTGAAAAAGATTAGTACTACACCTTTTATTCAGTTAAAATGACATTTTTGATAAAGAAATTCTTTACAGAAATAAAATAATTTTCAATTAATGTTGACAGTTTTGGATCTAAAAGCTCCTTTTGCTGTGAAATTAGCTACTTTTAGCTTCAGTAATTGCTACTTTTGGAATGTTGAGCAATATAAAATCTCATTTTGATGCTTTTATTCAGTTTGCATAACTCATCGTACCGAAATATCCCTATCTTTTGGAAATGTTAAGCAATTTACCTATCATTTTTAACCACTCGTATGAACTTTCGGTAAAACTCGTCTTATCTATTGAGAAAAGTGCAAAAAAAATAAAAATAAAAATTAGTCACATAACATAAGGGCCATTAATGTCGACGTCAATAAGAATAATTTTATCATAGAAACGCACTTTTCAAAATTTTAAGAAATATTGACCTCATTTTATAAAAGTAACATCCAAGATAAATGGCCGGACACTAATGATTGTATTACACGTGGCCAAACCATCTTTCTTTATCCTCTTACTCATTCACCACATCACACTAAAATAAAATTAAAAATATATATATTATATTCGTAATAGCGAGTAGATTATAATCCAAATATCTCATAGTGCGAAATTTACATAATCACCGATTAAGCGAACAAGAATTTATCGACTAGTTTTAATTACTTGTTATTCCATTAGGTCATGTTAGGTCATGTTAGAGAGTTTGAAATGAATTATTACATCACAATATAATACGAGTAGTAATAATAATAATAATAAAATAATAATAATTTAAACCTAAAAGTCCCCTTTCCCCTAATCCAATCCAACCCATCCATTATTATAAATAAGTCCTCACCCCATCGCTCCAAATCCTCTCCACCCATTTTTCTCTCTCTCATATTTCTCACCAAATTGTTATACAGCTATAGCTATTCAATACTTTTTGTTCTTTCATAAAAATCGTACTCTCTGAGTAATTCTCAACCTCAGATTACATCTGCAGCTAGCTGTATACAGCAAAACCTTTTTTCTTTTCTTTTAAATTAAAAAGGCATCTAATAGGCGTAGAAATTAGAACTTACAAGTGATTTTAATGGAAATTACAGAAATAAACATGATAAGCGATTTTCAGGCAGGGATGAAATGCCTGCAAAACCCATCTTTAATTTCTCGTTTCTTTTCATTTCAAGTTTACACCTTTTGGAAATGGGGTGCTTTAATTTTCGCGATTCTCGCCACTTTTAGCAGCATAATCAGAAGAATTAAGCTTGTTTTAATCCGTTTCCATACTGTTAAACCTTCTTTAATTAGAAACGAGGAGATTATCGAGTTTAGCGAGGATGATGATGATGATGATGATGATATCTCATTAGCATCTTCCGATGACGACGATGAACAAGAGGAAAGAGAAAATAGCCCAACGACGTCGTTTCGAGGTCAACCCCGCGTTGACCAGGATTTTTGCGTGAAGGGCTGGCCTACTGGTCATTTGCGGCAGCGCAGGCGGCGGAGCTTCGGCGGCGCGTGGTCGGAGTTTGCTCCCGGTAAAAGCGTAGTTAAGCTTTGGGATAGCTTGGGTTTGAGTTTTGATTTTGATGAGGATTTATTCAACTGCAGTTCGCAAAGCGTGGTTTCAACCTGGGATTATGATCGAGATTCGAGGAAAAACGAGTTTCCCGGCGGGATTTGGAATATTCCGGCGGCGCCTGCGACGGTGGTCATGACGGCGGAGGGTAATAGGAAGGGGGGCGGCGTGGTTTTGGGCGGTTACGATACGAGGATGCGACGCCGTGTCCCGGCGTTCTACGCCGAGTGGCGATCGCCGGAGGCGGTGGAGAAAGTATCCACCGGCGTCTCTGCCGGCGGCGTTGGGAAGGTCTACGTCAGGGATGGCGTCAGCGGGGTGCTAACTGTTGGTGACGTGAGGAATGTTAGGCGGCCGTTAGAGAGTGTGAGAGAGTCTGACGGCGAGACCTGGTGGGACGCTGACGCCGTTATTGTGGAGGATGAAATTTGATCGAGTCCACGTAAAACGGGTTCGGGTTATACCGTATTGGGCCAATTGATTGACTCGGCCAGGTTGGATTTGATGTGAAAAGGAGAAGGGGGGCAAAAAACTTTGGTCCAAAGTCCAAACTAGAAAATTGTAAGAAATTCAGTTGTAATGTCCTCTTGATGTAAATAATTATTTGAATAACATATTCTCGATGGATTTATTATTATTGTTACCTATTAGATGGTTAATTTTTGGTGCGTTTGCTGCTAAAAATTAACGTTCTAATCTATTCAAAATTTGAACAGTATTAGCTATTAATGTTCAGTATTAACCCCTTTTTTTAATCGGTAAATAAATTTCATTGATCAAAAGAAAAACACACAAAAAGTATGTGATCATTACAAAACACAAAAATTAAAACGTGATGCGTAAAGAAATGGGTTGAGACGATTATGGGAGTCCCAAACAATCAAGCGATTCGAAGCTCCCCAAATTAAAAAAATAAAAATAAAAATCATGACATAACCAAATA
This sequence comes from Phtheirospermum japonicum, assembly GCA_014905375.1. Taxonomy (NCBI): domain Eukaryota; kingdom Viridiplantae; phylum Streptophyta; class Magnoliopsida; order Lamiales; family Orobanchaceae; genus Phtheirospermum; species Phtheirospermum japonicum. Next base: position 597,744 of record BMAC01000104.1, on the reverse strand, counting down.
CCGCAAAATAGAGACAAAACAAAAAAGAAAAATTCAAATACAATAAGATTGCTACATTACCAAACAAACTCAATCAAACTATCACGCACAAAAAGAAAATTAGATGAAACTTCTATGCGGGCTTCAAATCCTTGGTCGAGTGCTTTTTCCGTTTTGTAATATTTATTAAGGATTGAAGTAGCATGTTCGGAAAATCTTCCTACAAGTACTCAAATGGATTGCTGATTTTCGAGTAATCTTCATCCATGAGAAGTTCCTGCTATTTTTCCCAAACCGTTCTGTACCTGTGCATTTTTGTTATTAGCTCTTTGCCTAATTTCTCAACAAGCCAAATTTTATGTTACATTAATTTCTATTTTTTGGTTTTTGGCTTCTCATGGTGATTTTTATTTAACCTTTCATATAAGACCACTTATTGGCTACTCTTAAATATGTATAATAGACTAGTTAAATTAGTAAAAAGATGAAAGTTCGATTAAATTTGGATTCAGAATATTGAGTGCTACTACAAATGTCCCAAACAAGTACAATTTGGCGAAAGAGAAAAATATTATTTATCTTCTAAATTCTATCCAATTTGATGTTTTTTTTTTAAAAAAATTCGGTACATTTTGCCTTCACGATCGAATGACAAAGTTACACAAATTTCGAATAGTATAAGAAAGTGCAACCTCAAATAATGATTTTTCTCTTATATTGTACGAAAAGTTTTGTCGACGATAATTTACGACATGTATAGATACAATCAAAATCAATTTAATTCAATTTAAACAAAGAAAATGAAAATTATACAAGCTAATCAAATCGTTGAACTAACAAAACTAAAAAAAAAAACAATTTTCGTCGAAAATATGAATGCACAATTCATAAGATAAATTGTTAAAAAAAAATTAAATTTAAAATACCAAATTAAGTAGAATTTGGGAAGCAAAATATTTTTCTCTTAACAAAATATGAAAATAATAATAATAAACAAGAAAGGTGACACAAAATTCAAAAAAAAGTGAAAATATCATCAACCTTAAGCTATAATATCATCTTCCTTCCAAAAAAAATAAAATAAAATAATCATTTTCTCTCTCATTTTCAAAATTTCCAAAATAAATAAATATGTTTTTGGGTATATTTTACGGATAAGGCTGATAAGTAAGTTGATAATTGAAAAGTTAGTTGATATAAATAAAAACGTTTGACAAATTTATCTGATAAAACTAGCTCGAAAATACAAAATTATACAAAAGTACATGTTTAAAATAGTTATATTTGTATTTTTTATTATTTAAATAGAATTGTAGCATTGTAAATCTTATAACTCTATTCCCAATCTAGTTGAAAATATTTATACGTTAATTTTAATAATTGCACCCAAAAAATGTGTTGAAGAGATTTTTTTCTTTCTTTCTAATGTAGGCCAATTTATGTGGTCAATTATATTACTACTACTACTACTACTAATAATAATAATTTCACAATACGAAAATGTGTTCAAATATTCAAGTAATAATTAATAACGTAATAGAAAAAATTAAATACATAATGACATGAAAAAAAGAGTTAAAAAATAAAAATAATTCATTGAGCTCATTTGAAATATTATAATAATAACTAACGAAACAAATTCACATTTTTCAAATAATTTCTTCCAACCAACCTCGGTATAATCCTCCAAAATAAAGACTAACTCACGTGAAAAATTAAAAGGGAAATTTTTTCCACTTGTACTTGTCACTTTTTTATGTTTTGTCACCTAATATTTTTTTTGTTGTTATTAATAACCCGGAGTATACGGATTTTGTTCTTTGCAGCCTTCAAGTTGTTTTTCATTCAAAAAGTGGCCGGATCCAAGCACGTGAACATCATACCCCATTCTAAAAAATGAAAACATTGCCCTCTAAAATGGGGCGTGAGGTTCACGTGCTTGGATTCGACCACTTTTTGAATAAAAAATAGTCATGAAGATTGTAAATAATAAAATTCGCATACTATGGATTGTTAGTAATAATAAAAGAAAATTAAGTGCAAATCATAAAAATGCGTACATGTGACAAAAATTTTTTCCCCAAATTAAAATTAGGTGTAGCTCCACCCTCATCTAGAAGGGGCGAAATAGTTAAAACATTACGACACGCAATTGATCATGGTAACTACAACATAAACTGGTTTTGTCTTGAATCTTAATTGGCCGGTGATTTGTTTTAATTTTTAAGCATATAGTTTTATCTTTAGGTGTGAGAAAAACAGATCTCGAGAAGGATTAGTTAAGTGATTATGCAGTCCAGGATTATTAATAAGGAGCTTAATATATCTATAATGGCCCTAATGGGACAAGGATATGGTCTAACCTGCCAGTAAATTTAATTTATATAAATGATTTTTCCAATATATGATCAAACTTGGACAACACAGTTAAAAATGTTGTAAGGTTGTTTTTGGAATAACTTAAATCTTATTTTCTTTTAGTTCTTATTTTATTTGGATTAATAAGCTCATATTAGAAGAAAAGAAAATTTGCACTTTTTTTAATAAGCATCTATTTTATTGTAAAAATCAATTTTTATTATTTATACTATAATAAATATTTTATTTTATAACCTAAATATTATTACGCAAATATTGTTTTTAACACAACAAAGTTTTTAGGGAAAACTCTCATTTAGTGTCATTTAGAAAATAGAGTAGGTTTTGGGTGAGACCATATTTTACTATTTTGTTAAATTGATCCAAACCCAAACCTCCAACCCATACCCGGACCCAAGAAAACTGCCCACAGCTCACCCCGTCTCATTTTTCTTCATTTTTACACATTTTCTGCAACTTCAACGCAAAAATAGAACAATTCAACGCCAAAACCTGCAAATTTTCTGCAGAAATTTCAACACGAAAACATGATATTTGAACGTCACCGACCGCGTTCCTAATTATGTTCATTCCAGATCTAGAGCCGGAATCATAACTCGTCTAAAATACTTTCAATTTAAAAAAAGAAAAAATAAACATCAGCGAAATTTTATTTTTTTTTTCAAAATCTGCCCAGTTTTTGGTATTGCAAAACCAGCTAAAAGTATTACAAATTCAAAAAAAAAATTAAAAACTAAAAGTATCACAAAATCGAATAAAAGTAACACGTGTTATATTTTATATTTTTACATCCCTTTTTTTTGGCAAAAATCAAAGTATCATAAAATGTTGTTAAATTATTACAAAATATAAATGTGTTATGTGATACTTTTAATATCTTTTCAGATACTTTTAATATATTTTGTGATACTTCATCAGATATTGTAAAAAACTCATACTATTTTTGTGATACACGAATAAGTGTGTTCTATGATACTTTTAATATATTTTCTGATACTTTTAATATATTTTGTGATACTTGATCAGATATTGTAAAAARTCATACTARTTWTGTGATWKAYAAATAAGTGTGTTCTGTGARACTTTTAATARKTTTTCTMATACTTTTAATATATTTTGTGATACTTGATCAGATATTGTAAAAACTCATACTAATTTTTTGATACACAAATAAGTGTGTTGTGTGATACTTTTAATATCTTTTCTGATACTTTTAATTTATTTTGTGATACTTGATCAGATATTGTAAAAATTCATACTACTTTTGTGATACACGAATAAATAAGTGTGTTCTGTGATACTTTTAATATCTTTTCTGATACTTTTAATATATTTTGTGATATTTGACCAGATATTGTAAAAATACTTTTAATATCTTTTCTGATACTTTTAATATATTTTGTGATATTTGATCAAATATTGTAAAAAATTTATACTACTTTTGTGATACAAAAATAAGTGTGTTCTTTGATACTTTCAATATCTTTTCTAATACTTTTAATTACATTTGTAATACTTTGAATTATCTATTTTAAAAATATATACGTAATTATAGAAATCAAATATCAAAATTATGTGATACTTGAACAAATTTTTGTGACACTTTAACTATTTTTATTGTAACTTTTAATACATTTGTACGAAAATATCATATCAGTTTGTAATACTTTTGTATGAATTTCTGAAACTTTTAAATCATTTTGTAATACCTTAAATTCTTAATGCAACTTCAAAATCCCACCAATCCAAAGTCCAAGAAATCAAGTAACCACCTGCATCAACACCCCATCTACCCACTCCAACACCTCACCATCCAAGATCTGCCTATACCATGCAGATTGATAAAATCATTTTCAAAAGCCACATTAATACAAAATAAATTTATAAAATATCTCAACACCTGCACACACCATCATCATCGGCGACACACATGCGCACATCAATACTCACACTATAACCCAAGATAAAACTGCTGAGAGAGAGAGAGAGAGAGAGAGAGAGAGAGAGAGAGAGAGAGATGAAAGAAAATAAGAAAAGAGAGGAAAAAAATCCTACCGACATCGCCGACACCGATTTGAAAATATAAATTAAAGAAATCATAAATTGCAACGTAAGGAGTTAAACGGTAATTTCTAATCCGAAATTGACCCAATAAATCATCGTAGATCTGAGATCAAAATTAACAATTCATAAAGTTTGACCTCAGATCTACGAAGACCGGGATATCGAATCGTAAATCTAATTTCAGGTTTAGAATGAGAGAGTTGAGATGATTCAAATGATATAGTTTTTATTTTTTTCATCGCTGGAGGACAGGGGCCGCCCGGACGACGGTGGCCGACGATGACTGGTGCAAGAGAAAAACAGAATAGAGGGGAGGGGGGCTGGACTTAAATGACAACAACATTTTTAATATCTAGGGTTAGGGGCGGGTGGTTGGATGAATGGGTCGGGTTGTAGATGGATAGGATAAGTGGGCATGGTAAATAATGGTCTCACCCAAATATTTGCCTAGGAAATATTGCATACCATTTAGTTGCTTGAAACTTATGTTTACCTTTTTCAGGCAAATATAAATAAATAAATTGTTATTATTATTTAAATGATCCAAAATACCATTTTCATTTCTTTTGTATGTATTCCTTTTCCTCATCCATTAGGCTTCTACATGGGAAAAAATTAAAAAATTGACCCCTTCCCATCGTGCTCAATCTCGCCCGCAAACAGGAACAACATATCGACTCTCTCTCCAGCGAATGGCAAACGACATGTGATGGCAAGGCGAAGTCCAGGGAAGGGCAAGTGGAAAGCAAATTGATCGGCTGGGTTCACACGCTTCTGTGTCTGATGAGAAGAGAAGGCTTGGTCAACGGTGTGAGAAGGCTGACTTATTTTGGGAATTTCATATTGAATGATCAGAGTGGCCACCGAACTATAAATCTGTTTAGTGACAAGTATGTTTTAGTATGACATTTTGTTAGTATTGAATTTTCTTGTGATTATGGTAATCGGCGGTTGCTTAGTATAAACTTTTGTTTGTTAGTTTGATCAATTCGTATAATTTGTCTGATTTATGGTGTGATTGCAAAGCTTCTTGTATGTCATGGACCTTTGGTTGATGGGTAACCTGGAAGAGCATTCGTATTAGTTGTCCAAGTATGAATTTGAAGGCAGTGGATCAAATGTTATATATCTGCGGATTTATGAAAATGACTTTGTTGTTTATTTGAACCCATAGTTATCTTTCAGATTTCTAAAGAGAATGACTAGCGAGAGTTCATTGGGTTTAATATGTTTTGGCTTGTTTTTATTACGATATAAAAAATTGCAATCACACTTGTTATTATTATGAAATTTGTATGTAGCATGTAATTATGAAATTAGAAATTGTAACTAGATTTCATACAAGTATCGAATCCGGCTGTATTTATATAAAATTATAGGATATAGTATGGAACTCAAGTATATAATATGAATTTACATGAAACAATATGAAATTTGATCATATAGTATGATATTATATTGTAAAAGATTCGTATTATGAAATTCTAATTGTATGAATAATATGAGAATTTACGATTCAGTTTGAAATTTATAGATCTAGTATGAAATGCATGATGAAGTATTAAATTTTAAGATATAGTATACAATTTCAAGATGTAGTATGAAATTCTATGATGTATTATGAGGAATTCTCACAAATCTTTATTTATTACATTAATTGTTTTCTTATAATTTTTCATATATTTTTCTTTAAAAAAAATATTTTAGAACGTTTTTATTTATTATTATAACCTTTTAATTAATATTTTATTATATTTTTATGTGTAATATATTAATATCTTTTCAATCATATCTATATAGGTAAATTAACCTCTAATCAGCTACTTTAATTATACAATTTATCAAATACTAATTTCAATCAGCTATCAGTCTCAAGGCTCTAAAATTGTTGTAATAACAATAGTATGAGCTCTTAAACCCATTAATTTAAAATAAATTATCCATTATACCCTTCATAGAAACTAAAGTTTGTGGTTTATGATAGCGTATCTTCAGGATAATTTCCAATTTGTTATCTTGTAAATATCATTTCCTTATTTTCATCATTGTAATTGTTATTTAATTGAGAATAATGAATCACAATAATTCAATGCAAAATACAAAAAGTGTATACATGGTAGAAGACTAATTTTTCCATCCTCTCTACTCGAACCCTAGCCGACGAGCGTTACTCGACGGTAGGAATGGCAGATACAAGATCAACGACTTCTCTCTCTCCTTCTCTCCTCTCTCACGGTAGAATCCATGGTTGAAGTCCTTGGTTGCTCCACATCTAGGGCAGTGTGCTCGCTTTGGAGGCTCCTTTTAGCCACATCTCCAAATCCTGATAGTTACGCCTTAAAGATGATCTCCAACGTATGCAAAAGGGCTCCCGTACCGTCACGGAATATGGCCGAGACTTCAAAGCCCTTTGCGACCAACCCTTGGCAATTGGTTATCCTGTCGATGACACGGATAAAGATCACTGGTTCCTTCGTGGCCTTAGTTCCTCTTTTGCCTGTTTCTCAGCGGCCTAAATGGCACTTACCCCGCTACTATCTTTCCGAGATTTATTGTCCAAGGCGGAAATGATCTCTTTGTTTCTGGACTCCTTTCAAAATTATGGGGCTTCGACAGTTGCTTTCTACGGCGAACGTCAAAACAACGCTGATTCCTCTCACTCTTCGCTTGGCCGTGGTCGGGGGCGTAATAATGGTGGTCGACGTGCTCCTCGTTGTAAGATTTATCGCGATGAGGGTCATTATGCGCACACCTACGATCAGCGATATATTCGCCCCTTGGAGTCTAACTTGGCTAATCTTTTTGAGGCATTTAATGTTGGTTGTTCTTTTTTGCCTCGTGACGCCTTGGATTGGTATCTTGATACTGGAGCCTCAACCCACATGACCTCAACTCCTTTATCTTTAGATGCCTCCACCACTTATTTTGGTAACAATCATGTAGTTGGTAATGGTGCACATATATCTCTTTCTCATATTGGTCATTCTGCTATTTCGGATAATCTTCACTTAATAGATGTATTGGTCGTGTCGAATATTACTAAGAATTTGATATTGATTAGAAAACTTACATCTGAATATCCAGTTAATGTGCTTTTTACTGATAATTCATTTCCCATTTATAACCGTCAAACAAGGCAAACTATAGCAAGCGACCGTCGTGAGCATGGATTATATGTCTTAGAAAAGTCCCATCCAGTGTTGATTGCGGATTTAATGAATAATACTCTTCGTGCTTCTTTTGAACTATGTCATACTAATGAGGCCATGTTTCATCTTCTATTGGTTCATTGCTAAATAAATTATTCATTTGAAGGTTAACTCCTTGTTGCCTAAGCCTTCGTTATGTACTCCATGTAATTTGGAGAAATTAAATGTTTACCTTTTGTTTCTAATGAGAAATGTGCTCTTTATGCGTTACATTTAATTTACTATGATTTATGGGGCCCTGCATCTATTTTTCTCGTGATGTCTATTGTTATTATGTGATTTTAGTGGATAATTACTCTCATTTTATGTGGTTTTATCCATTAGCTCGCAATTTTTTTGTTGTTGTTGTTGAACTTGGTTCAATTTCCTGCATTGGTTGAAAGCCAGTTTAATTGTAAAATCCAAAAGTTCCAAAGTGATGGGTGTTTGTAGAGTTTTAGTGGTGTTGAAATGAATCAACGGGTTCATGGCTTGGTATTATCGAAAATCGATTCGATTGAAGGAATCAATGTGTTTCAAGCTTGGAAAAATAAATAAAAATGAAAATAAAGCAATTATACTAGCTAAACTAAGCTAGAAATTGAAATGCAAGTGGGTAGAATGCCTCGTTGTGTGCCTCAAATAGAACATGCAAAGCAATAATGAAAATAAGCAAGAAAATGCAATGTTTCACCAAGTACAAGCATGCAAGCACAAGGTACAACTATGAATTAAATCCTAAATAATGCAAATTAGTAAAAATTGAAAGCATGGATATAAAGAGCAATGGAAATTAACAAGAAAGTTCAAAACTTTAAGGAAAATAACAAGCAACAAAACCTAGATCTAAGATTTAACCTAAAACTATGCATGAAAATAAAATTGCAAATAAAGCATAGCAAAATCTCAAAATCAAGACGATCCAAGACCTGATCTACTATCTAGATGTGTCACTCATCTAGAATTCATAGCCAAATCATAAGTTTCATCATGAATTCAAGGTGCTAAGACAAAAAGCATAAAATGAAGAACAAGCATGGAAATGAAGAACAAAGCATGGAATTAAAGCATAAAACATGAAATTAAAGGGAACTTACTTGAATTAAAGGAAAGAGTAGCAAGCTTGAATTAAATTGCATCAAAAGTAACAATCCAAAGGAGTATTTGGATTCTTCTTAGGCTTACAAACCCAAGGCCAAGCATGAAAGTAAATCTAAATCTAGAAAAGAAATTACATCAAATCTTAAAATTGAATCTAAAACCTAAGAGAGATAAATTAGATCTTAAAAACTAGAGAGAGAATTTTTAATCCCCAAACCCATGCTTGGGTTGGGAGAAAAATGAGAGGTGTTTCTTTACAAAATGAAAGAAGTATCTTATTTATATTATATTTAATTGGGTTTAAATGGGCCAAAATAGCCCTTAAGGCTTCAAAATCTCGATTTTGACCAAGTTTGACCCAGAGGCACCTTCCTAGACCCTTGGCTAGCTTTTTGGCACATTTTGGCTCGATATGGCTCGACCATGACTCGATGTGGCTCGGCCATGGCCGAGCCTGGGCGCTACTGGGCGCAGGCTGTCTCTTATACACATCTAGATGTGTATAAGAGACAGGAGATGGATCGACCATGGCTCGATGTGGCTCGGCCATGGCCGAGCCTGGGCGCTACTGGGCGTAGGTCTGTCTCTTATACACATCTAGATGTGTATAAGAGACAGGTGTGGTAGTTTGGCGTGAATCTTGGCAAGTATTTTGGCAAACGCCGAACGCTGGCAGCTACCTTGGCGAGTTGTGGCGCGAGTTGGCTTGTATTCCAGAATGTTTGGGCATTTTTGAGCCTCTTTTTGCTTGGAGTTTGGCTTGCCTTGGCTAGTACTTTTAGCCTTCAATGCCTTTACCTATAAAAATAGGAATTTTAAAAATAAAAAACCAAAATTACACCAAACCTCCAATTAATTGAAACCATTTAACCCATCTAAACGTAAAATTAACAAGAAACACAAAAAATAATAAAATAAGAAAAACGACCTAAAAACCTAACGAAAAATGACTCAAAACTACTAAAATCAATATAAATATCTATCTAGAAACACAAAGTAAAACACAACAATTACATGCAAAACAATGGGGGCACTGTATTTGTCAACTCTCAAGTTCAGAACTTCTTTTGGGAGAAAGGGTATTCAGCATATCATTTCATGTCCTTACTCAAAATGGTACGGAGGAATGCAAGCATCGTCACGTTACTGAAACCGGGCTTGCCTTGATGTTTCACGGTCATATTCCTTTGGTGTTTTAGGTTGAGGCCTTCTCTACAACTGTCTACATCATCAATCGACTACCCTCATCGGTTATCCAGGGTGTGTCACCATTTGAATTACTCTTTAATGTGATGTCCAATCATGCCAACTTTCACCCGTTTGGCTGCCGGGATTTTCCTTGTCTTCACGACTATGCTGAAAACAAACTCTTCGTCCGAAGTCGACCTTGTGTGTTTATTGGATACAACTATCATCATAAGGGTTATTTGTGTTTGGAACCCGGTTCTTCTTGGATCTTTATCACACGTCATGCTAAATTTGACGAATCGGTATTTCCATTTGCGAGTTCCTTGACTGTCTCGCAAATTTCAGAGCTTAATAACTCCTGTTTTGTTGAGCCTACTGCAGCTGTTGCCTCACCATCTACTTCGCTAAAACAATAGACACCTTTTACTTCTTTACCGTACCCCGTCTACCCCGCTTGTAACTCTCTACACTGGCTCCACCCAAACCTGTAGCAACACCATCGGCACAGTCGCCTGCTCCAACTCCAGCGCTGCTGCTAGATCCTCCTGGACAACCCATACTCACCCGCTCTAAAGTGGGAACCTTTAAGCCTCAACAACGTGCCAATATTACCACAATATCCCTTCACCATGCACTTTTTCCACCGTCGTGCCACACGGCTATAATACCGCGGCCAAGTCTCCACATTGGTTGGACGAAATGGATGAAGAGATGTTTGCTCTTCATAACAACCATACTTGAGAGATTGTTCCTCGTCCTCGTGGCGTTAATATCATCGGCTCCAAATGGATATTTTGAACTAAGTATCTTTCGGATGGCACAGTTGATCTCCACAAAGCTCGCTTAGTTACCGAAGGCTTCACGCAACTTCCGGGATTTGACTTCTCTCACACTTTCAGCCCATTGGTCAAGGCCGCCACCATTTGGGTTGTTCTAACCCTTGTCCTTCATCGTTGTTGGCCCCTTCGCCAATTGGACGTCACAAATGCATTCGTTAATGGTGTCTTGAATGAACCGGACTTGATGGAGCAACCACCTGGATACGTGGATCCCCGATATCCTGACCACGTGTGTCATCTTAAAAAGGCTTTGTATGGTTTGAAACAAGCGCCTCGGGCTTGGTTTCAATGGTTTAGTGCTTTTCTTATACGCATGAGATTTCTTGAAAGCCGATTCGACACATCTTTGTTTGTGTATTCTCGTGGAGCCTCTATATTGTATCTATTAGTCTATGCCAACGATATTATACTCTAGGGAATGATTTGACCTTTCTCTCTCACTTTGTCTCACGTTTTCGAGCTGAATTATCTCTTAAGGATCTTGGTCACGTGACTTACTTTTTTAGCCTTGATGTTGAGTACACCTCAGATAGTTTGTTTCTTAGCCAGACCAAATATGCACATTGTTGGGGAATTTATTTATGGGAATTTATTTATTTTCATTATTTTGTTATTTGCCTTTCTTGGGCTCAAAATAAATTATGACACTAGATTTGTTTCCTAGATTGAGTCTAAGACTTTATTTAGTTTCCTAATTTATGTTTAGGACTTGTTTTACTTGTTTACCAAATATAAGAGTCTTGTCTATTTAAGACAAGATAAGGACGCAAGAGTTGAACGACTTGGATGAATTTTGAATAGAGAACGCAGCAAGCAAAGAAACAAGAATGAGAAGAACACGAGGCAACGATCCAAATCAAGGAGATCTTCGAAATTGCGTAACCAACGGAGAAGATCATCACAAGCTTTGCCACAAGACTGAAGCCACGATCTTAATCACGGAGATCTTCGAAGTTGCGTAACCAACGGAAAAGATCATCACGAGCTTAGCGATAAGTATTTTAGTATCAAGTGTTAATACTAATGTTTTTCATATATTATTTTATATTTTTGTATTGATATTGAACAAAGAAAAGTAATATAATTTTCGGGTTTGTAAACCCAAGTTCGTAAGTAGTTTTACTTACGAACGAAATTTAAATTATTGTGTTCAAATTCTTTTTAATATTTATTCCGCTGCATATTTTAACAACTCTATTTGATATTAGTTTCGGTATTTTAACACCAGTCTCAACATCTGTTTTAAAATTGTTTCTTTTTATATTCACAACTCTGAAACTGTTCAGTGTTAGTTCCAGTGTTCTTAACACCGAACTTAACACTGTTTTACCGATACTTATTTTAGTTACCATAGGTCTTACGAATTTACACGCATGACATTCTTGTGCGAGCCCAGCTTCTTGAATCGAAGCCTGTTTCCACACCTCTAATCGCCAGTCAGATTCTATTGAGTGTCACTGATCCTTTGATGACCCGACGCACTATCGTTCATTAGTTGGGGCACTTCAATACTTGACAATCACTCGTCCCGATCTCTCGTTTGCCGTGAACCTTGTCGTCAGTTCTTGCGGGCTCCTTCTCTGGATCACTATTAGGCCGTAAAGCGAATCCTTCGGTATGCTAAGGGCACGATCAACTTTAGTCTCTCCTTATCTTGCCATGCCACTTGCGATCTCATGACTTACTCCGACGCCAACTTGGCACAGTGTTCGGAAACACGTTGCTCGACATATGGCAACTCTATATTTCTCGGAGGCAATTTGGTATCGTGGAGTGCCAAGAAACAACCAACTGTCGCCGGCTCTAATTGTGAATCAGAGTATCACAACCTCGCTAACACCGCGACTGAAGTAGTCTGGCTCACGCGCCTTCTCCATGAGCTTCACACGCCTCTTTCCCACTCACCAAGGATATTGTGTGATAAGAATAGTGCAATCTTCCTCGCACAAAATCCGATTGCTCATAAGCTTCCTAAGCATATTGATATTGATTTTCATTTTGTTCACGAACTTGTTTATGTTGGAAAACTAGCAACACACTTTGTGGCTTCCCATCTTCAGATTGCCGAGGTTTTCACCAAGGAATTGGCTCGTCTTCTGTTTGACTTTTTCGTGTCAAACTTCGAGTTGTCTCTCAATCGACGTCTTGCTTGAGTGGGATGATAGCATATCCTTAGGATAATTTCCAATTTATTATGTTGTAATTATCTTTTCCTTATTGAAATTGCTATGTAATTAGGAATAAATGAATCACAATAGCTCACGATCAAATACACAAAGTGTATACAGTTTTGCTTAAGCAAAAGAAGAGAATTAATATTGGTGCTCCGACCATGAAACTTTAAGTTATGACAAAAACACTTCATTAATAATAATATTATTGGTACAACTTTTGTTAGGAAATTTTCGTTATCCTTTACCTAACAAAAGCTCGAAATAATATATTCTATAATGATTTTAAACGAGAATTACTCGAGTGTATGTGAAAAGGCATTAGTCGTAATTGATCTTTTCATTCAGATAATATCGACGGCTGAGAATTCCATAATCTTGTATCACGTTTTTTACGTTGGCTGCAGTTTTCACGAGATTGCTATTGATCAATTATTGGTCTTTCTCAGACCACGACAACTTGCAAAAAGTGAACACTCTGACCCCTTTTTTTAATTAATACATAAATGTATAAGGTCATGTAAACACACACAGACAAAATCATGAGGTTGTTTATTTGGTTGGAATAATCAATCAATAAATTGAACACCACTAATTAATGATGGAGACCTTACTATAAGAAAAAATAAATATATAAATGGTGACAACGTCGTGATATTAGAGAGATTTAGGGACAACCGTGATTAGTTGATTTGACTCATTAATTGCACTTCAATTTTAATAATTCAGATTGTGATTTAGGGAATATTAGGTGCGGATTATTTATCTGGTTTGATTGATAACAGAGTTCAATAATCTAACATATTTACTCTGAAGTTTATCATAATATCAATGTCAAATAACAATTTCTAATGCATGATTAAATTTAAAGGTAAGATATAGCACAGAAAAACAAAGAAAAACAAACAAACATAGTTAATCGTTCCACAGTAAAAACATAAATATATAAATAAAAAACGGCCTTTAATTAAATGAAATAATTGAACTTTCAATGAGGACAGTTGTTTGCAGCTAAGGTTGATAATCATTGAAACATATTTTTGAGTTGCTTTTGTCCCTCATATTATAATTGCTGATTATCTGGCAGCATTAATTAAAATACTTGTTACTAGTAAATAAGGTCCGACAAACACAATTTGAGTTATAGTCATTAGTTTAGTATCATCAACTAATAATTTTTTTTATCATTAATCGTTGATAGTACGCAAACAATCTAAGATATAACCTCGGCGGCTGATTGACAATATATTACAAGTTTCTTAAAAAAAAAAAGGATTTGCAGCAGAATTTCTTTCCAGCTTTCTTTGTAATACAATAATATGGAAACACCCACATTTTTATGGGTAAAACACATTACTGTATTTAGTTCTTAATATTATATTTTTTATATATTATATAATATTCTAATACTTTAAAAAAGGGTACATATTGAAAACTGCTATTATATAGTAATGTTCATTCGTTACCAATTTCAAGCACATGAATTTAAATTCCAAAATTTCATTATAACTTTTGCTCAACAAAATAGAAGATAATAATTAAAACTTTCTATCGCGAGACTCTGACCGCTCAATCACGCTTATATATTTATTGAATTGACCACACAAATATTTTAATTCGAATTTTCTATTGATTTCTTCAATTTATATTTTGAATTTTGTTTCCTGACAACTATTAGAAAATCTTCTTTTGTGTGGGCTTAAGAGGACCTGCAGTCAGATAAGAAGGTCAAAGATCTGCAGTTTAAGCCCCAATTTGGCCCAATGAAAAATATCAGTCAACGTGAAGCCAAACTATCCAATCCACTTGTGTAGATGGGCCCTTACCCAATTCTACCCTTCCAGAGGCAACCAACTTGACTCAGATATTTTATTTTATTTTTTATGTCTTATTATAAATTGCGTGAATATCACGTGTACATATATGAATGTGTTTTAATTATATATAACATTGATGTAATGTATTGAAATATGGGATAGAAAAGAAAATATATAGGACCATAAATTTTGATCGTTAAGTACAAATTATACACTAACTTCAACAACTTGGTTTTTATCATTATGATAAGGAAACAGTTGGAACAAGTTGACCTAAAACTCATCAATTCAATACAATATGCATAAACTATTCAACGTGCTCAAAAACAAAAAACAAAGACTTCGAGTATATGAATAAATTGTAGAAGCAAGAGTACTGAGAAATAATTTATATAAGTCCTTGTTGTCAAAAACATTTTCATTCAATTGTTTTCTCTTTCACATGCCATAAATATCTTGTTCAATTGCAATTTGGCATAGTTGATAATTATATAATCCATGATTCTCGTTTCCTAACTGGCGAAATTCCAACGGTGAGGTTTTATACATCGGCGTTCAGGCCTCATGATGATTCAATAGGTTAATTTATCGTTCACATGTAAATATTTTTTTTCTTTAGAATTTGATTTGATTTTTATTGGTTTCGATAATGAGAAGAAGTCGTAGCAACTATCATTGGTGTGCACCTCATAAATCTTAAGCTCAGTAAAATTCAAATGTGACGGTCACATGGCAAAGACTTGCTCAAGTAAAGGCAAAGACTCAAATTTATTTGGTCGAGCCCATGTGTTATGGTTGATGAAGTTATTGTAATAACCGGACAACGGTTTTGCTATAAACCAGCCATCTATGTGGCGCTGACGTTGCTACAAAAGGGAGAGTTTAAAAATAAGGGCACGCATTCCAAAATATTATTTGTTTACTCTCCATTAAAAAATAAATTCATAAAAATACTTAAATTATCCCTCAAATCATACACCACCAAAATATACTTCATCCCAATCCCACCGGCAGCCTTCACCACCGAACCTTTTCAACCCTCAGACTAACCCCTTTGTCACAGACCATCACCTTGCTGCGCACAGCAGCGGGATCCAGAGACCCGACCATGCACAGATTACTTGATCGATTGCCGCCACTGTTGTAAACTAACTCCACCAAGTAGGAGAATCCCACTTTAGTGTGCCGGCGCCTACGATTATAATCCACGGCGCAACGTTTGCGAGTGATTCCCTAGCGGGCCCACTGTTTCCAGCCAAGCACGAGACCAGAATCCCTCTTTCCATGGCGGCAAAAGCTCCACCGGCAATGGTGTCGTGGTAATAGGGCGTGGATCCACCTCCGAGAGACATGAACAGAACGTCGAAACAGTCGAGAATCGCGGTCTCCATGGCGGCGAGTATATCGGATCCAAGGCAACCCGAGTTCCTGCAGACCCGATAAGCTGCCAATCGAGCGTGGGGCGCCATCCCACGCGCCTTTCCGGTAGCGTAGCCTAAGAGGCTGGCGTTCTGCACGATGGCGCCGGCGGCGGTGCTCGCCGTGTGCGTGCCCTGGCCGTCGCTATCGCAGGGTGACCGGATTTCTCTCTTCATCACCAGAGACCCAAGTTGCTGTAAGTTTTGTCGAATGCATCTTTTTCCTTTTTTTTAAATTTTTTTTCTTCATCGGTAGAGAGGAAGGTGGCGGCGGTTGTGGTGGCAGTAGTGACGGCAACAGAGGTGGCGGTGGCGACGAAAGAAGGTGGTGTTGGTGGAGGAGGTTTGATGAAGATGGAGTGAGGGTGTTTAAAGTATAAGGGTAATTTTGGTATTTTAATGAGAAATTCTTTAATGGGGTGAACTAATTAAAAAATGAGGTGCGTATAATCCGCGCCCTAAAAAGAATGTGGTCAATATAAAATTAGCGACACCTCCCTCTCTTATTTTTCTCGTTCTTCTGCTCAACCCCTCTTTCCTCTCTCTTTGATTTTTCAACAGACCATAAATATTGCTTGCTGGCTCAATTCTCCGTGCTCCATTTGCACATAGGCAACCATCTTACGAGCGGCGACGAACGCGAAACATTAGAGGTGGGCAATTCAACCAAAAAATTTTACCCTAAAAAGGTTCAATCTTTAATTTCACCGTTGAGGGCGAATAATTCCCAAAGGCTCGATTTTGAATTCAACAACCAGGGGCGAATAATTCGAAAGGTTCGGTTTTGACTCTCTCTGTTCGATTATTAGGGGGTTTGTTTGATTTTTTTTGTACCTAGGTTTCGATATTTTTGGGTTTTAGGTAAAATTAATTTGGATATATGTAGTTTGTATGTGTCTGTGTATAATGTTTGCTTTTATTGAATTTGTGTGTGCAATTGTGACATGGATGTTTTTTGTGAAAATAATTTGTTTGATTTTTTTGTACCTAGGGGTTCGATATTTTTTGGGTTTAGGTAAAATTAATTTGAATTTATGTAGTTTGTTTGTGTGTGTGTGTGTAATTTTGCTTTTATTGAATTTGTGTGTGCAGTTGTTACATGGATTTTTTGTGAAAATAACTTGAAATTGCCACGCGAAATTATCTATTTTTTTTTGTGTGTGAATTAGGTTTTTGATGCTGCTATAAATTAATTTTAAGTAGCCATTATCTTTGAAATTTCTATTAGCACTAATGCAATTATTATATACCTAATGAGAAATTAATTTCCTTAGTTGTTTAATTTGATATGTGCCGGTTTTTAAGGCTGTCTCTATAGTAGATTTGATGTTGAAATATGATACAGTTTTTTGCTCAGGTGAATAAGGTTTTCAGTTGAAAGTTATAATTGG
>BMAC01000104.1:537515-577839 GCA_014905375.1 Phtheirospermum japonicum | reverse complement strand
TGTGAAGGGTGTCTTTCTCGTTGGTATGTCTAGCAGTCAGCGTGTTGAGAGTAATCACGCATTTTTAAAAGATATGTGAGTATAAAAATGCTCATTGAATGTCTTCTTCACTCGCTTTAGCAGGGCTCTTGTGCATCAGAGGCATGAAGAGTTGATGGCTTGTCACATTGATCAAAATAAAAAGTCAAAGATCAACAACTCATTTACAATGGAAAATAAATGTCCAAGATTGTATACAAAGACGATGTTTTTGTTTTCTAGTAGGAGTTGAAAAAAGTGAATATATATCATAGAATCTATATATATATATATATATATATATATATATATATATTATATATATATATATACTATTATATATATACTATTATATATATATATGATCTCAAATTCCAATGATTGTCGAATTTATGAGGTTCGGCGGTTTGATATCGAAATGACTACTCAAAGTAGACGACATTTGACATATGACACTAGTGCAAAAAAGCTGATTAGTGTCGCTTTATAAGTGACGCTTTAAAAGCAAACTATATGGGAGGCGTTTCATAACAAAACCGTATCAAATAATTGGCAACGGGAGGCGCTTTATAATGAAACCGCTACCAATAAATTAGAACGGGTGGCACTTTATGATAAAGCGCCAACAATAAATAAGACCCGTGCGGCGTTTTATAATGAAACCGCCACCAATAAATTAGAACGGGTGCCTCTTTATAACAAAGCGCCACCAATAAATAAGAATGGGTGGTGTTTTATAACAAAGCGCCACTAATAATCAATTCTACACAGCATCGCAACCCTAACACTCAAACCCTTCATTTTCACAATTCTCTTCCTCACATCATCCCTCCCCACCAAATCCCAATAATCTAGGGCTACCAAAACATTAAAATTCCAGTATCGATTTATGGATCTGGCCACGGCGGAATCGAGGGCGGTGACTTTCCACGACGGTTGGACTAATGTGGGGAAAGGAATCTAGAGTGTGGCAAAGTAGTAGCAGCTACACATACGTACAAATTTTGTATAGAATCAGTAGCGTTTTCCATTGGTTTTATCTGTTTGTGTAGCTACTGTGTGTGGGGTTAGGGTTTTGTATGTAGGGGTCCAATGGTATGCACGAGCGGCGACATATCAGAGGGGGCAGCGGTGCCGGACCAGTTCCCGATGGGATGAGGGTTTTAGTGGTGGATGACAACGTCATGTGCTTACGTGTTCTCAATAAAATGCTTCAGAAGTGCATGTACAATTGTGAGTGATTTTTGTGATCTTTTTATTTACGTATTGGGATTTTGGTGGTGTTGAATGGTAATTATTGCTCTCTTATTCTTCAATTTTTAGGCTTTCTGTGGTATTGGCCTTCTGTTGAGTTATTATTTACTATGAGAAATCAAAAGTATGTATGTCTGTTTGATTTTGAACATTATTTCTAGTTTGCTAAAAATTTTTTTACCATAATCTGGTTTTGGAGATATTGTTATATTTATCATTCAGTGTTTAACGTGCTTCTGATGATGGTTGAATTAAGGAATATGTTCATTTGTAATTGGTGACTAGTTAGGCAAATCTTATTGGTTTGATGTTTTGGGATTCAGTTGATCAGGTGAAATATAATTTTATTCAGGGTTCAAGTAATTTGATTGTTTATAGTTAGAGGTTAGATGTTGTCAGCTTGATCTAGATTTAGTGAGATGTTGAAGATCTATGCAGCTGTTTAACAAGTCTGTTGAAAGTATTTGCTGATGATGGTGTTTTAATGTCGGGCCTGAATTGTTTTTTGGTTTCGAAATTACATATTTTGAAATGTTAGGTGCTGCGTGGTGATTTAGGGCTTATGAATATAGTTTTACTACCTATTTGGATAATCTCTAATTATTTTCAGTCAACTGGGTTACAAATTCAATAATATCTAATAACCATCTGCACTATTCTATTTTGACAAAGTAAGTTGTTATGACATGTAAATGTGTGATTGATTAGTGAAATTAGAATCATAAATTGTCATGTTGACAAGGATACAAGTTTCTGGATGTGGCTGGAACTTGTGTGTTTCCAACATAGGTTGTGATCAATAGCAGCCTTGTTACGTACTTCTTAATTATGAACTGATAATTATGATCTCTTTATTATATAGGTAATAAAGGACTTCGGTAAATATATGCTTGTATCCGAATATGAAATTAGAGATAGCATAGGCATTAGGCACATTTTACTTCATAATGAGTTGGGGAATATTGAAGAACATCGTGTTTTCTACATAAGATGTTCCCGATTTGGCCAATGATTTAATTTTTTAGTAGAGACTTGCTTTGGATAATTAGATGAATCGAGCTATGGGTTGATAATAGTTATGCATTGTTCAGTCAATATGTTTTCTCTTCAATTGCAATTTGTGAGTTGATGATTAATATATACTTTGGCTATTATATGTCAGATCTGCTACACTTGACACATGGCTTTCCAAACAGGTCACATTTACTCAATGTAAGAAATTCACACGTCTTAATCTATTGGTTCAATATTAATTTGGCATTTCAAAAGATTTTTATAATTTTAATTTTCCTTGTAAACATCATAGCCATGGGAAACGAGAAGGCAAACAGTTACTGGGAGGCAGAGCTTCCACCAAATTACGATAGAGTAGGGATCGAGAATTTCATTCGTGCAAAGTATGGGCTATTCTTTTCTTTTCTTTCTTTTATCTGGTCATGCAACTATATTTTGTTTGTCTGATTCTACAAACTAATTTCTGGATTTACTTTGCCTCTACTCAACTAAAAGGTACAACGAGAAGAGATGGGTAGCCAAGGATGGGAAACAAAGGTCACCTACTAGGCGAGTCGAAGAAACACCTTATGTGCAGTGGCAAAGACCAAGTGATAGAAGTGGGCACGGACACGTCAGCAATTCCAGAAACTTTTTTTTTTTGTGAGAGGAGGAATGTTGCAGTATCTAGTGCAGCAAAAGAAAACATTCCTTCTGCCAGAATTAGTTTGCCAGTGCCTCTTAAAGGACCAGAACAAGTATGTTTTATATAGGGAAAAAGATTGTAACCATCCTGTACTATACACGTTTTTTGGGTTTGCATCCTAACATTTTTTTTGTAATTTAATGCATCCTGTACTTCACAAAATTCTGAAAGTGCATTCTCCGACAAGCCAACTCGCCCCAACTCGCCGAAACTCACCTAATCTCGCGAGTGACGTTGCATATCTTCAAACCGTATACTTTAGGTGAGTTCCGGTGAATTTATTATTTATTTAAAACTAGTTCCGGCATATTTTATTAAATATTTTATTAAATATGCAAACTCACCGAATTTATTATTTAATAAATAATAAATTTTATTTATTTAATAAAGTTAGTTCCGGTAACGTTAGGATAAAATATGGTTTGCATGTTTATTTAATAAAACTAGTTTTTTCTAAATTTTGTATAGTACAGGATGCACTTTCAAAAATTTGAATAGTACAGGATGCATTAAATTACAAAAAAAAATGTTAGGATGCAAACTCAAAAAACGTGTATAGTACAGGATGGTTACAATCTTTTTTCCTTTTATATATATATGCAACTTTTTTATTATGTCTTATACAAAGTGCTATTGTATATCTTTCCTTTGTTGTATTTCTCCGCTTGCTACAAAAACATGGAGGCCCTTATTTATCTCTGGTAACAGGTAGCTCCAACTCCAGTTAATGAGAAAACGGAGCCAGCTGCACCTGCCGAGTCATTGAAGCAGGCTTAAGCATAACATCTCCCCCTAAAGTTGATTATGCTAATGATCTCTTTGGTATGCTTTCTATGGATGGTTCTGATGAAAATGCCACTGGTGAAGCTGGTGATGATAACTTGTGGGCAGGATTTCAGTGTAAGTTTAAGTTGTCCTCATCCAGATTTTCTAGGGGGCTCAGCCCGCTCCATCTCCGTCCAAGAGGTGTTAAAAAAAGGATATAAAAAATAATTGTTGGTTCATATGAGTTAAAAAAAGAAAGAAAGCAAAATGTTTTAGCTTTGTTACTTGATAAATCGATGACTAAAAACATATTTACTTTTTCTTTTCTTTTTTTTTTTGAAAATTAGCAAAATGTCAAATGGAGAAGTCAGAAAGGTTTCTGTACAGGATATACAGCTGGTAAATAATCTGAGACTTATTAGTGTATGTCATTTATTCTCTAATTATCGTTGTGTTGATCTCAGGTTCAAACCCTTATAGAAAGACGACTTCAACTTTACATGAGCAAGAGGGAAGTCGTGAGTACCTTTTTAATCCAAGTGAAAATCGAGCCTGGTTTTATTGAACTTGTTAATTTCTCTTTTCAGCCTTTTTTGTTTTTTTAGATGTAATTTTTTTGTTAGTTGATCATTTATAATTTGAAGCTGCTACTTTTATATTTTCAAAATATGTAAATAAAATCCGAACACTTGTCAGATTTTTGAAGTTTGCTTCCTTTTTTTTAGTTGGTAAAAAGATCGTACGAGAAAAAATCACTATTATAGTAAAGCCTCAAAATTTAATACTCAATTAATTAATACCTCGTTTATATCATACTTTTTGCCGGTCCTGACATATGAGCAACATGTTAATTAGTATCTCAATTATTTAATATTTCACTAAATTAGGTTTTATTGTATATAGATTTTCAAACCTTAATAATATGTGGATATGCTTTTTTCCAGTGTGGCGAAAACTTGAAGCAGAAAACAAGGGTCTTTTCAGGGCATATCATATGAGGCTCATAGTGAAGGACCATATACTGCGATTTAATCAGTTGCTTGAGAGACAGGTTGGGCTAATGCGGCAAGTGTGTTAGACTTGTGTTGCTTCCATTCCTATGTCCAATGGATCTTGGATTAATTCAAGTAAGTTTTTTTCTTGATATATCTCTAGTTCCATATAGAGAATGCCTCGATATGCATATTGATACGTATGCATAATTATATAAATTCTGAAAACCAGGTCTATATTTCAAATATTTCAATCTGTTTTGTCCACAGCAAAAGAATTGGTACGATTGGTAGATTAATTTAGCTTCAATTCAGAAGGTGGTTTTTGCTTTTTGTGTGCATGCCCATAAATAACTGTAGGATTTTGATGCGTATGTTGATTTGTATTGGATTAATGAAGAATTTTTCAAAATCTCAAAGTAATTCAACTAATCTTCTTAGATTTCTGGCTTCAAAATATATGTATTCAAGTTCGTTTTACTGTGCACGTGATGAAACTATTAATTGACAGGCGGAGAGGGATCTTGGGCACATGTATATTGCACAAGAAATGGAATTGGTGATCTGCACAACTTTGGATTGGCAAATCCATTGTCGTTTCATCCTCAGGTGCACGATATGTTTGTATGATCACAATCAGGTATTTACACTTCTTCATTTTATGGATTTTGAAGAGTTATCGTCCCTGGTACGATTATTAACAGAGAAATAAAAAAAGAATTTTCATTTTCATTTTTCTCTAATTAATACGTTTATATTTTAAAAATTCAAAATGTTTATAATGTTGATTCTGTTGAGATCTTGAGGGTTTCTTGCTGCAAAAGTTTTTTCAGGCAATTGAGTTTGCATGAGAGAAATTAAAACAAAACTTCTCCTTAAAATAAAGAAAATTCAATCCATTCCTACTATGTTTCTTTTTGGTACTGGATTTATTTTTAGAGTAATTACCATGTCATTGAAATTCCTAAAGCTTAACTCAGTCTAATTCTCTACGCTCTGCATTCCACAATATATTTTTGTTGGTTTCATTTATAAAAAAACCATTTCCCCCCTACTCCCTTTCTCTCTCTCTCTCTCTCTTTTTTTTTGCTTTTTTTCATGTGCCTTTCACAGGATTCAATCTTTCGATCATGGCAGGTGTCGATAATGTAATTTATTTATTCATTAAATTTGATTGATTAATCATAACAATCCTTAATCTGATGCACACTCACAGAGTATGTGCGAATTAGTTCATTAAATTCATTATCAAGTTACAACACATGATTCTAAAATGCAAACAGCAGCTCACGCCACTGTTCAGAGAAGCGGCCCTCAGACCCGTGGCACAACACAATTATTCAGACATTACAGGGTTAATAAGTAATTAAATTGCATATTAAAGAAAGTTACATTTTGGAATGATTGGTTATAATATTATATCTATTTATAATTTTACAGGAGAGTTTCGATGAAAAATTATAATGTAAAATATTTTTTTTTAAGTATATTGGATGCTTTTGTTAACATATGGTATTGATTAATTATAATTTTTAATTTGAAATATGAATTTTTATTGTAATTGTTTGATATTTATAGGTTGGGATGAGGATAGGTAAAATTAGATAGACATTTAATTCTTTATTTTTAATTATTATTTTGGAATTAACATGGGTTATAGTCAAATCGATGTTAATGTTCTTTGTGTCAACGACATCAGTTCCTCAAGAAACCGATGCTAATGAGTTTTATTGGTGACACTTCATAACTAACAAGCGCCACCCACTTCGCTTTTAAGTGGCGCTTCATAGCTAAGAAACACCACCCGCTTCAGTTTTTGGTGGCGCTTTCAACCGAATTTCACCATTTTTGGTGGCGCTTCAAAGTTGATAAGCGCCACCCGTCATTAATTTTAGTGGCGGTTTGAACCACCACCCGTATTGATTTGACTTTAAGTGTTGTACGGATTAGTGGCGGTCCAAAAGCACCACCAATGATTGTTTTGAAGTGCCACCAATCAATTTTTTGCAATAGTATGATATGTCTAGGGACAACTTGTAGTTGTAAACATTTTGAGTTTGAAGGTTATCCTTACCGGCATATGTTAAACTAGATGAGAGTGGAACAAGTAATGCTAGTACCCGAAAATTATGTTAAACAAAGGTGGACGAAGAATGCTAAGAGTAACCCTATTTATGATATGCCACTTAATTTTGCTAAAACTGATTATGTCCAAGGTAGACGTGGGGCATTGATGCTAGTTGCACGAGCACTTGTACACATTGTTGACCGAGTCGCGAAGAAATTTATGATGTAAAAGCTTCAAGATGAATGCATGATGACTCGATTAGTAGAACCCAAAGTCGAGATGATATGTTTGTATGTCACCCTGAGCCAATAAGGACTAAAGGTAAATGCCTACGATTAGGGAAAGAAAAAGGCATGTCTTAGAGTACTTGGGCTTGTAGTATTGTCTTCGGAGTGGCCATGACAAGCGCAATTGTCCAGACTTGATGTTTGTAGTATATGTTATTACGGAAATTAGATGATCATTTTTTCTTATGTTTAGATGTGATTGTGTAGTTCACGTTGTTGCAAAAGTCGGATGATCATATTTTCTTGTGTTTGAATGTGATTTGTAAGACTCAAAGATCTGTGTTGTTTTGTTGTTTGAATGTATTATTTTCCGTGCAGAAATATTAATTGTAATAAAATGGTATGTTTGATTTAGTTCATTTTTTGAACTTCCTATTTGACTATTGCTCAAGTGTTCTTAAATAAAGTTAAGGTTGGTTTAGTGTTTTAGTCATTATCTCTCTTGCTTTTGTGTCTTGTAAGGGTAACAATATGAAAATCTCGTAGAATCTTGAATTCATTGCTTTTCAGAATCGTATCTCAGATCCCACTACATAATTATTTGGGCACATTACCCAAAATTAAGTCTTAAAATCTTAAAAATATTATCATCAAATTTCAAGAATAGGAGTACTTCTCACCATCACCAGTCTCTTTCAAATGAAATAATATGCGTTTGTTTCGAGTTTACAGAACTAGTTGCTTTAACAAAAAAAAAAGTGTAATTTTCGCAATGCTCCTAAAAAAAATTTAAAAAGTGTAAAAATAGTACAATATTACAAGATCCTTGAAAATCACACAACCTTCATTTTTTAAAAAGTACAAGAATGTTCATTAAGAAACTATATAATCAAACAAAATATCCGCTTTCTTGTAATCTCAAGTCTTATTACCACCATCTCATGTCCCATTCGATCCACCTTGCAGGATAACGTAACCAATTATTGGTTCATTTTTTTGACCTCTACAATTAGTATGTCGATCCCATCACCATGCTTGTTACTTTGAATCTCATCATCCTAAGCAAACCCCGTGCATAGTCTTCATCATCCTAAGAAAATATAGATTTCAGAATATGACA
Source organism: Phtheirospermum japonicum (assembly GCA_014905375.1). Lineage (NCBI taxonomy): Eukaryota > Viridiplantae > Streptophyta > Magnoliopsida > Lamiales > Orobanchaceae > Phtheirospermum > Phtheirospermum japonicum. Next base: position 569,696 of record BMAC01000104.1, on the reverse strand, counting down.
ATAATTGGTAGAAATCTAAGAACAAAAAACTTATTAACATAACTTCAACTCAATTATACCTTCATAGCAGTGTATCACCAAATTCTTCGATAAGGATTCTTGTCGGTTTTGTAAGATTTCATGACCTACGTGCCATACAATATGTATTAGATAATTAATTTCTAATAGCTAAGTTAATAGTTTAAATAATTCATAAGTAAATTAGATAATTTTTAATGCCAATTAAAGAGTTGAATTTTCAGTCGACTCAAACACATCGATAGAACGTGTCCTTTCATCTGTTTTCTGTCAAAACAGTTTTGATAGAATAACTATTTAGAAACTGATCCCCTCTCTGCTTATTAAAGACCCATAAAGAACCTATTCTCTATCACATTAATTTTTTTTACGTTATCTGTAGGGATAACGAAGGGCAAGAGAGGGAAAGCAGTCTTGTCAATCTCCAAGCAGTACAAGAACATGGAAGGACATGTCTAATTGCAGTCAGTTCTAATTACTATTTATTATTCAATTAATTATGAAAATCATGAATTTCAAGAGTTGGGACTTATTTATGTATATTTATTGATGATTAATTATGCGAAAGATCTAAATGTGGTATTTGTTTTAAGAACTCATGATTTTCCAATTAATGTCGTTAGCCGTGATTGCGAATTATTTGTTTACGATTGATCTAGGCATGGTGTATGTGTTTTCCGCATTAATTCATCTCAATTGGGTGAGATTATTTACTGTATATGATCTCGATGCTTAATGATTAATGCTCAAGATCATGATGAGGTGATATGACATTGATGATGTTGTCGTAGTTGATAGCAAAAACCCACTTCATACTTTATTTATCATAATATATCTTCTTTTTATCTGCGCATCAAGGAAAGCGAAATTACTTATTGATGCAGTTAATATAGTTCATGAGTTCCAGTGTTAATTTAAAACTTTGTTTTAATTTTTAGGGAACTTTTACGGTGCCTTCACGGTACCATTCCTCACTTCATGGGGCTCAATAGTAACCATTAGATCAAGTTTAGGTTTTTTTATATTAAAAGATCTAAGGTTGTAAATGCAGAAGGGGGTGGAGGTATGGTGTCTTGAAGGCACTGTAGACTTTTCCTAATTTTTAATAACAATTTATAAGGGTGATATATAGTCCGTACTGACAAGAGTGATGCCCCTTAGTAAATGATTCAGGTTCTCTTTAATTATTTATATTCTTGTCAATATGTGAGATTTAGGTAGTCACTAAAGTGGCTTAACTATAAAGTCTTTCTAATTATGTGATATTTATTATTTAATTTGACTTATATGTATTATGAATATTTTGTTAGTCACTAAAGTGGTTAAATTAGAAGGTTTATTATAATTGTCAAATGTAATTGAAATTCAATTACCCATGATTATGTGATGCAATAATCGAAATGACAATATGATATAATATTGGGTATATTGATGTTCATTGATTTTAAAATATTTAAGGATCCACCCAAAGGTAGATCAATTATTTTATAACTATAAACATGATTGCAGTTAATTGATATATTTTATTAGATGTGTTAGCATATCCAAAGATAGCGAGCATTTTAAGTCAAAATATATTTAATTACAAATTATTGAGATTTATCATTTATCATCAATTACGTTTAATGTAGTATATTGTTGGGTTTTCCAAATGAGAACTTCAATGTAAATTCACTCTTTATTCTTGAGTTTGAATTATGTAATCTCAAATCGTTAATGCACCAATCAACTCTTCTAATTGTAGTACCTATTCTTGCTTCTCTTTTTTTTCGCATGCTTCATCTATTCCTATGTTTAACGGGCTTAATTATTCCAAATGGTGCGAGCAAATTCAATCTCACCTTGGTGTTTTGGATCTTGACTTAACACTTTAAGTTGAAAAGCATGTTGCTAGTACTGATACTAGCAGTGACACTGAAATATTTGTTCATAATGCTTGGGAAAAGATCGAACACACTAAGTCTTATACTTATGCGAATGAGTATAGCAAACAACATTAAGTATACTCACCCTATAATTGATAATGATACGAAATTCATGAAATCAGTGGGAGAACGCTCCTAAATTGCTAATAAATCTCTTGTTGGGACATTAATGGCTACTTTGACCACCATGAATTTTGATGGTTCTCGTAGCATGCATGAGCACATCATTGAAAAGACAAGCATTGCAGCAAGACTTAAGTCCTTAGGGATGATTGCGGATGATAACTTCCTCATGCATTTTATTTTGAATTCACTGCCCTCTAAGTTTAACCTGTTCTAAATGAACTATAACACCATGAAAGACAAATGGAATGTGAATGAACTTCACGGTATGTAAGTTCAGGAGGACACGGATTAAGAATCAAGTAACTCATTTCGTTTATCTCGTTACCAATCATGGAGCTAGTAAGAAAGTCGAAAGAAAGAAAGGAAAGGGAAAACATGTACAATTGAAAGTGAATGAGTCATTTGTCCAAATCTATAAAGAGGAACAAAATGATCGTAGGTGTCGTTTATATGGGAAACCGAATACTTCAAAGAGATCATCTATAACGTAAGGCGTGATTTGAAAAGAAAGTTATGTTTAAAGTTTTTTTATGTTTCGAGTCAAATTTAGTTGAAGTTCCTCATAATACCTAATGGCTTGATTTCGACTACACCACTCATGTTTCGAATACGATGTAGGGATTCCTTACGACCCGAATCACAAATCCAAATGAAAAGTATGTGTATATTGAAAATCAATTCAAAGCTCCAGTTGAAGCTATTGGAACTTATTGTCTTATTTTAGATTCTGAGAACCATTTAGATTTATTTCAAACTCTTTATATACCTTTCATTTCTCATAATTTGATTTCTTTTTCAAGACTTGATTTTGTTGGATAATCCTTTAAATTCGAGAATGGATGTTTTAGTTTGCTTAAACAAAATCTTTTAATTGGTTCTAATGTTATTAATGATAGTCTTTATAAAGTTAAGCTCGATAATGAGTTTATTGAGACTCTTTTAACCTTTCATCAATGTTATAACTAAATGTAGTTTAGTGAATGAATGAAAATTCTGCTTTCTTGTGGCATAAACATTTGGGGCTTATTTCCAAAGAAAGAATGAAAATATTGGAAAAGAATGAAATCCTTTCAAATTTGTATTTTACCGATCTTGATATTTGTGTGGATTATATTAAAGGAAAACAAACAAAACACACAAAGAAGGGAGCCACCAGAACCATACAACTTCTTTAAATAATACTCATCAATGTTTATGGGTCTTTTTGATGTTTCCTCTTTTGGAAAAGAAAGATATTTTACCACTTTTATTGATGAATTTTCACGTTATGGTTATTTATACTATTATATGAAAAATCTCAATTGGTAGATTCCCTCGAGGTGTTTATTACTGAGATTGAGAGACATCTAGATAGAAAAGTGAAAATTATCTGATCTGACAGAGGTGGTGATTTTTATGAAAAATATAATAAAATCTAAGAAATGTCCAGGTCCATTTGCCAAATTCCTTAAAAATCATGGCATATGTTCTCAATACACTCTGTCGGGTACACCACAATAGAAGGGTGTAGCAGAAATACGTAACCGTACTCTCTTGAATATGGTTAGGAGTATGTTAAGTAATTCTTCATTACCCACATCATTGTGGGCGCACGCTCTTAAAACTACCATGTATTTGTTAAATAGGGTTCCTAGTAAGGCAGTTCCTAAGACTCCTTATGAATTATGGACTGGTAGGGAGCCTAGTTTAAGGCACCTGCATGTTTGGGGTTGCCCAACAGAAGTAAGAGCTTATAATCCACAAGAAAAGAAATTAGATCTAAAGAAAATTAGTGGTTAGTTCATTGGTTATCCTAAAAAGTCCATAGGGTTCTCTTAATCATAGTACAAGAATTATTGAAACTGAAAATGCTAGGTTCATTGAGTATCTCATAATCATAGTACAAGAATTAGTGAAATTAGTGGGATCCAAGAACCATGAAAGTGGATATTTAAGAAATTAGGGTACGAATTCATTTGCCCATAACTCCTTGTAAAGTTGTTGTCCCTCTCATTTTTGAACAACCTAATATTGGTGAAAAATAACAAACTAATTACCGAGTATCTCATAATAACATTAATTCATCTACAATAAATGAGTCGCATGAAACACAATTATGTAGATCTCAAACACAAAGGAGGTCTACTATTCTGATGAATATGTGGTTTATCTTCAAGAGTCAGAATTTGACTTAGGAGTTGATGATGATCTAGTTTCATTTCAACATGTCATGGAAAGTGATAATTTTATAAAATGGTTGGATGCCATGAAATATATAGAACATAATGAATTTTGAGACCTTGTTGAATTCCCAGAAGATTGTAAAAGAGTCGGGTGTAAATGGGTCTTTAAGCCCAAACACGACTCAAATGGCAATATCGAACGACATAAAGCCAGACTTGCTATCAAAGACTCTACTCAGACAAATAGTATTGATTACAAGGAGACTTTTTGACTGGTTTCTAAGAAAGATTCTTCAAAATTATTATGGCTTTGGTGGCTCATATGGTTTGGAACTACATCAAATAGAAGTGAAAACAGATGGTAATTTGGATGAAGAAGTTTATATGGATCAACCTGAGGGTTTCTCCATATCAGTAAAAGAACATATGGTGTGTAAACTTAAGAAATCGATATACATACTTAAATAAGCTTCCCCGCAATGGTATCTTCAATTCATTGATACCATCACTTGTTTTGGATTTGAAGAAAATATTATTGATCGATGTATTTATCTAATAGTCATTCGGAGCAAGTTTATTATTCTGATTTTGTGTATTGATGGTATCTTGATTGCAACGATTGATCTTGGTTTGATGTATGAAACCAAGAAATTTCTCTCAAGAAACTTTGAGATGAAAGATATGGGTGAGGCAATTTATGTGATTGGAATAGAAGTATTTCCGATATAGCTCACAAGGACCGTTAGGGTTGTCTCAAAAAGCATATATTAATAAAGTTTTAGAGAGAATTAGAATAAAAAAGTGTTCATCAAATATCATCCTAATTCAGAAGATACATTCAGACTTATGCAATGTCCAAAGAATAAATTGGACGTAAATAAATGAAAGATATTCCTTAAGAATAAATTGTTGGGAGCTTAATGTATGCCTAGACTTACACAAGGCATGATATCAATTTTTCTGTTGGAATGCTTGGTTGATATCAAAGTAATCCAGGAAGGATCACTAGATAGCTGCAAAGAAAGTATTGAGGTACTTGCAAGGGACAAAAGACTACATGCTTACTTATCGTAGGTCTGATCATTTAGAGTTGATTTGTTATTCAGATTCTTATCATGTCGGATGTGTTGATACTAGAAAACCACATCTGGTTATATGTTCCTATTAGTTGGAGGACCAGTTTTATTGGAAAGTGCGAAGCAGTCTATTATTGTTGCATCCACTATTGAAGTTGAATTTGTGGCATGCTTTAGAGACTCAATTCAAGTAAATTGGTTGCGCGACTTTATCTCAGGACTTGGAATAGTTGACGGTATTGCCGCCGTTGATAGTTTATTGTGATAATGTCGCCGCAATTTTCTTATCTAAAAATGATAAATATTCTAAAGGTGTTAAACATATGGAATTGAAATACTTTTTCGTTAAAGAAGAAATTCGGAAACAAAAGATGTCAATTGAGCATATTAGCACCAATCTTATAATTCTGGATCTGTTAACTAAAGGATTTCCCCCAAAGCATTTATTGAACATATCAAAGAATGGTAATTATCAATGTAACCTAATATTTATATAATTTATGTATTTGACTATTTGAGCTCTTTTATGTATTATTGTCAAATATAATTGATATCTTGTTCATCAGTGATGTATACATGAATTTTGATAAAACTGAAATAGAATATAGTCTATTATTAGACATTAATGTGGACCGTTATTAAAATGTACGTTTATGAGTTATTTTAAGTAGAAAATAAATGTTGTGGTATATGGAAGGAGTTATGTCGGGTAAATGATATACAACCGTCATGACTCGTATTAGTATATATACTAAATAATGAAGTTATGATCAGATTAATGAATCTAAGACTTATCATTATGTTGTGCACATTACGATTGTTATTTAAATCATGAAGGCATATTTTGTTGTTCGACCAAATGGGAGAATGTATGATTTTATGGCCTACGTGCCATACAATCTGTATTAGATATTAAATAATTGATTTTTAGTATCTAAGTTAATGGTTTAAATAATTAAAAAATTAGATAAGTTTTGATCTCTTTTAAAGAGTTAATTTCTCAGCCAACTTAAACACGTGATAGAATGTGTCATTTCATTTGTTTGGTGTTAGAACTGTTTTGATAGAATAACTATTCAGAAACTGGTCCCCTCTCTGTCTATTAAAGACTTGGACAAAACCTATTCTCTATCACATTAAAAAAACAATTACATTATTTATGGGATTAACAAAGGGAGAGAGAGAGAGAGAGAGAGAGAGAGAGAGAAATCAGTCTCTTTAATCTCCATGCAGTACAAGAACAGGGAAGAATATGACTAATCACGGTTTGTTCTAATTACTATTTATTGTTCAATTAATTTTGAAAACCATGAAGTTCAAGATCCACGAATTATTTATGTATTAATGTTTTATGATGATTAATTATACAAAAGATTTACAAGTTATTTTATATTCGAATTTTTATGTATGATCGACAATCACATTTTACTCCGCATTTCTCAATATTCACACTTGATGACGACATTGGACTGAGAATATATTAAAATGATATAAAAATACATATCAACAACATACACCATAGAAACTCAAACTACATACAAATACATACTCAAATCAACAAAAACTTGCATCAAAATAAATAATAGAGGTTCAGCAAAGAATCGAACATAAACCCTAAAATATCGAACCAAAACTCCAAGAAATCAAACTTACTTAGGTAATACAAATAACTCAACCCATCGTCATTTAAGATCGAGTCAAACACCCGAACACTGAACCCTTAGTTTGAAATTCAGATCTCTTTTTGTAATATCTCTATTGTGCAGAATCAACCAGAAAAGACTTTACGCTAAAGAAAAAAATTTACGCTCCCTTGAGAAAAAAATCTTAGGCCAGAGAAATGGGTAAAAATCGTCCGGTCTTCACGTTCGTCGTCAATAAGAACATGGCCTCCGTAGAAGAAAAGCAAGAGAGAAAATGGGGAAATCAAATGAAAAGTAGTATTAAAAATTGAGTCCTAAGTAGAAGAAAGAAAATAAACCAAGCCCCCCAAAAAATCGAACCCTAGATATAACGAAAAATAGGAAATAAAACCCTCATGAAAGCCGAACAGGTTAAAATTAAAAACTGAACATTTGGAACCTTATTGTAAAAATTCTTGGTTGAATTGTCCACCCCTATTGTTCGCATTCGTCGCCATTCGTAGATGATTGCCATTTATTTTTGTGTACAAATAGGCGCGCAAGAGATCGAGCAACAAACAAATGTTTATGGTTTGTGAAACAATCGAAGAGAGAGAAAGAGGAATAGGCAGAAGAAGATGAAAAATGAGAAAGATGAGAGAGAGGGGACAATAGTTTTATCTTGGCCACATTCTTTTTAACCTGATTTATCTACCTTTTGTAGTCGCGTGGGCGTTGGTTGCATAACGAAAACGAATTTTATTTTGACCACATTCTTTTTAACTTGATTATCTACCTTTTGTAGTCGCGTGGGCGCCATATGATGGTTGGTTCCATAACAAAAACGAATTTTATTTTGACCACATTCTTTTTAACCTGATTTATCTACCTTTTGGGCCATATAATGGTTGGTTTCCTAACAAAAACAAAGTTTATATCTATATCTATCTATCTATTTATATTTTATATATATATATATGTGTGTGTGTGTGTGTGTGTGGGGTGATTTATCGCAAGGGATAAAAAAGAACGAGTTCTAGAGTTAGCACCTCTCTTCGTTCCCTAGCGAGATATCTCCAATAGTATAGAAAGGTATGTCCTTTCAGAAAGAAAAAAGGGTGATTATAAAGTGTATTCAAAAGAGGCAATTCCCTCTCAATTGAATGATTGAATCAGGACAAATCAAACAAGGCCGTGGGTCTTCGGCTGACTTCACCCACTCCCTCGTCCCTACCCAAGCAAGAGCTACAGAGCAACTCTTCGCTCTCTCTCTCTCTCTAAAGCCTTACTTCTTCCCCAAAAAATAGGAAGATATATATAATGAGCTCATACCACCTGCACTGCCTTGGGTGACATGCAGGCGAATATATATATAATATAATCATTTGCTTCTCATGAGATTTGGAATGATGCTCAGTTGGTCTCATTTCAGGAAAAAAAACAAGAAATAGGAAATCCAAAGTGGTTGACATTTTCCCTTCTTAGTACATTAAATAAAATAATACATACAATGAATCCCTTTCAATTAGTCGACCAAGATTGCAATTTCATTCAAACTAAAATGCAAAGCATACTGAATTCATGCCGATCAAGAAATTATAAAGGAACATATATATGGATAAACTGGAACTAAACCGAAAAAATAAAAATAAAAAATTTATTAGCAGCAGCACAAACCTAGAAAGGACATCAGCCCTCCACAGATGGCCCAATGAATAACAAATCAAAAACTCCTTTTCTCTAACAAAATTCACATTCACGCCTCAAATCGACCGTTCACTATCCGATCAATCTCCCTAGCTAACCAAATGTGACAATTTTTTAATTAATTTAAAAAAATTGAACCAATTTCATCGCCACTCACTCAATAATCCGGAAACCCTTTAGCGAAATCCATTAACGAAGGCGAAATCGGTTGATTCCCCACGCTAGGCGATCGGAACATCGAATTGGGCCTTGACGAACACAGGAAGTCACTCGAGCCCGGCCCGAAAAACGGCGCATCGATCATGTACGGATTCATATTGTTCATGCTAGACACTTTGTACATCGACGAGACGGGAGACGAGTCCGACGCCACAAATTTTTCGTCCGTCGTCAGACCAGACGACGACTCGTTCTCCTCGTACCCGACATAATTATTATAATCGCTATTACTCTTGACCATCGCGCCACTAGTGTCCTTGTCCTCGTTGGAGATCGAACCCTCGTCGGTGGTTGACTCCGACTGGTCGGATTTAGCATGATTCTGATCGGCCTTTTCTTCCCCGGCCCGATCCAGGCCCGTCAGTTTCTGGACCAGCGTCATGAACTCGTGGGCCTGGGTGTGGATAATCCGGGGTGACTGCGTGTAGATGATCACCGGTGGCCGTTTTGCCGCCGACGCGCCACCGTGGTGCCTGGCTGCGCCGCCACCGGAAACCGGTTGGTGGTTGTGGGAAGGAGAAGATGAAGAAAAAGAAGAGGATTTGTGGATCGCGTGTGAATCTTTGTTGATCCTCAACGGCGATGAACGAGGACCGTTGATCACTTCGTTCGTGACGTCACTATCGTGAAACTTTGGGGTCCTCATTGCTTCTTCACTTAAAAAAAATAAAAAATGATACGTAGTTTCCAATAAACGGGTTTTGTTTTGGCTTTGTTTAGTGATTTGTTTGTTAAATTTGGTAGAAAAATGGATCGGTAGCAAAATTGTTTGGTTATATATAGATTTTAGAGTGTGTGTGCGTGAGAGGTGGGTGGGGAGATGAAATGTGATGGAATAATACACCCTCTGATTTATTTACATATTTGCATCATTTTATTGGGCTTATGTATATTAAAATGATATTTCATCTTTTATTTCACCGCCCCGATCATTATCATACAAGAATCATCTTATTATTCGAGCATAAATAAATAGTCAATTTTTATTTTATATTTTCTTCACACGTAATAATTATTTGTGCGGTTAATAAGTGATAAAGTGCTATTATAGAATATTGTATCTTGTCCGACGCGAATGTCTAATATTAAAATAGCATCATTTCATGTTTCACAACATGGGTGATTTATACATGTGTCTGTTTAAATGGTATTAACACATGTATATATTATTATTAATTTTGTACCCATAATATTATACTAAATTTAACGGACTCCTTATTTAGGAATAAAAATTATTTTGATTGATTCGTATAAAATTATACTACCTGAATTTCATATAGTATTTTTTTAATTAGAATATAATTAATCCATAATTAAGCTACAAATTCGTGAATGTAGAATTTGTAATATAATCGATCATGTTGAATTAAGCTACAAATTCGTGACCGTTAGTAAACATGTGGTGTGGTGTTAAAAGATTAGGTTTTAGCGGTGGTGGTGAAATTTGTTCCGACGTTTGGGTATTTGCGATTGGATTTGCAATTTAAGATCTGTACTAAAAAAACGTGATTTGAAAATAATATTTTACTATTAATGATTGTATTGTAATTATCAAGAAGCTGTAAGTTAGATTTGATAGGATAGAAATCGATGAATAAAACATTCATATTATTAACCCAACAAAAATATCATTAATTAAATGGTTATGATTATTCTAATCTAAATGTTACAATTTATTTTTTAAAGTTATCTATTATAATATTTAACTCATTAAACTTTCTATAATGTTCTTTTAATAAATTTATAGAAAGTGTATTTTTATTATTTAGTGATATACATTTAGTTAGTTTTTATGTAACAAATTTACATGAATTAAACTCATTTTTTTAATGCAATATTTTTTTTCATTTCGAGTTTAAAGGAATAAATTTTCGCGCAACGTTCTTTCCTTTCTTTTCTTTTCAGTTTGAGTCGCAGGACTAATTTAAAAATATTAACTTTTCAGTTTCTTTAAAAAAAAAAAATTAAACATCAAGATAGAGATAGACGGAAATATATTATTAATCAAGCTGAAAATATGTATTGTTTTTTTTATAACATAAAATGTCTAAATATACTAAAACGTTTGAGATGTTATTAATTTAAAAAAAATGGTGGAATCGCAAAACCTAGTCTGTTTTTTTTTTTTTTTTTTAACTGTAAATTGTGGAAGCGCTTCGAAGTATTTAAACTTTTTTATGCTCCTTTTTTTAAATATAAATTGTGTAAGCGTGATTTATGTGCGCATTTTTTTTTTTTAATGGTAAAAGCGCAATTTGGGTAAGCTTTCTAATTCATTTATTTATTAATTTTTGATACTGTTTTTTTTTTAATTGAAGCGCAGATTTTCACTGCTCTACTTCCACTAATTTCTGATTTTTCTTAAAAAAACACAAAATTTGACTACTCTTCCACTTATTTATACAACCTATTTTAAATATCTCATATTTCCACAATTTAGAAAGTGCAACAATTGCATAATTTGCTCTATCAATACCACTTGTTTCATCAAAATAATTATATTGAACTCAATAAAAATGTTGGGAAATTTTAAGTAAGCACCGGCCTACAAATTTTTGTCTACACGAACTTTTAAGGTCGAGTTGGATACAACGTTTCTTCTTCAGTTGTAAATCGTTCAAATTATTGAAAATAATTACAGATCATCACTGTGAGCACATCTATCCAAATAAATAGATAAATAGGAAAATACATAAGTGTGACACAATTAAACACATAATATTACAATATTAAATCCCCAAACTTAAACTCTTGTTTGTCCTCAAGCAATTTAGAAGTAAAGTACACAAAGTGATATACATATATATGTGGTAATTTGCTTAGGTCCTCACTATTTTCACACAAGTAAATCACTCACATTGCTCAAAATAATTCATTCGAACTCTAGACGGTCTTATATGTCTAGAAATCACAAGCATTTCATTTTCGACCACAGTGAACCCATAAGTTTGTCAATCTCATCTCAGCTACGCTAAATCAATGTACTATGATGCCCCCTCGTGACTCGCAGGTTCGGTTCAACCCATCGTTGGCCGTGATTGAATATCTCGCTCTCCTTTTTTATTTATTTTTATTTTTTTATAAGGCCTGCAACTCTGCACTACCGTGTTTCTCTCGATTTTTATTATCACTAAGAGTTAGGTGTTCAATTTGTCAAACTTCTCCCTCGTTTACGAGAATCAAGGTCAGTATGTTCATCAGTATGCATACTTAAAATGAAACATCAGCCCCTTTGAACTTGCTACCGTCGAATGAGGACGTAATATGTGTCGTTTGCACTAGATATAACACGATTACGCAGATGTTTTAGCTCATTATATAAATATATATTTTTTCTAATCTTTGACTAACTGCAATTTCGATATCATCCACCGTACTTAAAATCCTGTTTCAACTAATGTGATATTCTCGCACGATCCCCAATTTCAAAGCCCTACACAAATTCGTATTAATTAGGGCAACCACAAATACACCTAAAAAATGTATGTAACCTAAAAACGACACTCTACAAATGAATCAAGGAGGTACTAACAATCGTACACTTGATCCTAAATCAAATAGCGTCTGAAGAATTTAAGTGAAACATAATGAGTCAAGTAATGTAAGTAAGTGTTATAAAAATTATACACCAACTCTCAAACTTATCACACAAATGCCACTAATCAGGTTTGTTACTGAGTCACCTAATGACCTTTTTTTTTTGTAATATACACATAAAAGTATTAAACTACACATCACTGACCTTACTCCCCTCCCCTAAAAATATAATCTTACTTTCCCTCGAGCAACATAGAGCAATAACAAGCAAATAAATAGTCAGAACGGGTGAAATAGGGATAGAAATCACCCGATTTAATTATGGAAAGATCCCAGGTTCAACTCAACGTTTCCGAATCTCGACCACCTTAGCGGCTTAGGTGGTGGAGAATTTATCGCTGAACCATTTGAATTCAATGGCTTAGTTCAAAACGACCTCCGGGGAGGTTCTCGAAGACGGCGGCATGGCTAGACCAGCTTCCGGTCAAAGTGGCTGAGATAATTCGTCTCTTAGGGTAAGGGCTGAAGTTTCCTTCATGATTTTGTGCTACACAATCTCTAATTGGTAGGGAAATTATGGCACTAATTTTTCTCTCAATTTTGTTTATGGCGCCTTCATATTAATTGTTATATGGGCCTAAGCCAAACTTGGCCCTTTATTAAAACCCTCAATTTAATTCTTCTCGTGGGCTTCAATAATCTCTCCAATTAATTTGGGCACACTTCCGTTTTAATTTCATAAAGAATGGCCCAATCTACATTGTTGCTCATTCCAACTACATATTTCATTCTTTGGAGATTCAAAGAAATCCTAACATCAGCATGCATGAATAACCCGTAGTCTGCAAACACATTAAATAAACTAAGGCATATAAAAATAATAATAACAATAATAATAATAATAAGAGGAAAAAATAAAATAAAATAAAATAAAATAAAATTATTGGTTGCCTCTCAACTAGCGCCTCTGTTTAATGTCATTGGCTAGACATAGTACTTCCCTTTTAATTAATAGCCCAATGAGATTTCGATGGAGGTCTCGAAACGTGTAGAAATCTTACGACTTCGAGCTTATTAAACTTCCCACGTTCCATGGGTTCTTAACCAAATCTTTTTCATTCAAATAAATATTTTTTCTATTATTTTCAAGTTAATATTTAGTAAATCCAAAAAAAAAATATTCTCGGGGGCTACTGCCCCCTAACCCCCGTACATTTCTTCGTTACATAACCTCCCTAATTCGCACCCCCTCCCTGAAAATCCTACCTCCGTCCCTGCATGGAAAATGGTGAACGCGATTTCACCCATCATCTCATGTAGATGGATATTGGTCTCGACTTAATTGTAACCATCAAACAAATATTTATGCACAGGGGCGGATCTACTCTACAACTTGAGGGGGCCATGGCCTCCCCAAAGCTTTTAAAAACCTTATTAGTATATAGAATTTTCTTTGTTATTTTTATTTATATAGTTAAAGACCTCTATTAAAGTACAGAATATTGGGATAATGTGGTGGTTTGTTGATGGATTCTCCTGCTAACATGTCCTCGGTTCACACTGGCAGCTAATTGTATTTTTTCTATTTTCTCTTTGTTTCCTTCCCTTCTTTTTCCATTTTGGTTTTACACTTCTCCTTTGTTAATTAAACCCAATAACTGCTAATTGTATTTTTTTCCATTTTTTATTTGTTTCCTTCCCTTCTTTTTCCATTTTGTTTTGCCTCTTCTCATTTGCTAATTAAACCCAATAACAAGTAAAAACACTTCTCTTTCATCTTCTCTATATGTATCTCTCTTTTTTCACAATAATAGTAATATAGAAATCTAAAACCTTTTTCTCTTCTTCTCTCTTTTTCCAACTTTCACCATAATTATTTTTACTTTTTATTATGCGGCCTCCTCAAGTTTATAATTCTAGATCCGCGCCTGTTTATGCATGTCTTCCTTCATTGGTGCTTGATTCTAAATAGAACAGGTAAAGGTTCAATTCTAATAGGAGTAATGGATGGAGCAACCTTTTTTTTTTTTAATTTCGAGCGGACTGTTATTGGGTAATCCAATAACAAAATGTGTGTGCTTTGTATGATCGTTTTCCTCATCCTCTCCATTCTTTGGCTGCGATGTTAGCTTCTCCAAAACTTTAAACTCACCCTCACTCCGCAACGTGATGATACTCATGTTCTCTTGGTTTATCTCAGGACAAGGTGGCAATTTACTGCTCATTTGAGCATCCAATTGATTAATGTGATCCGCCAACTCGCTAGCCCACTTCTACAAAAAAATTATGCTAGCTCGAGTATCTTCCTGGTATTCATCAATGTTCTGTTTGTTCTTCTTAATTATCTGCTGGAGAATCAAAGTATTTGATGCCATTATTTTTATCATCTCCTCTAGTGAAGAACTGGATTTTTGTCCAACTAACGGCTCAAAATAGTATTGTGGGACTTGATGTTGGAAGTGTGATATGTTATGCACAAAGGGCTACAACAATGGTTGTGAGTTTATACAGACAAATTTGGGTAATCCCCACAACTAAAATCATTGTCGTCATGATACGAATCATACAAGATTTCTCGTATATTTATAAGTCTCGTAGAAAGTACGCATACATGATATTAAATGATAATCGGGCAGTCATCTGTGATTTGTTTCAT
Source organism: Phtheirospermum japonicum (assembly GCA_014905375.1). Taxonomy (NCBI): domain Eukaryota; kingdom Viridiplantae; phylum Streptophyta; class Magnoliopsida; order Lamiales; family Orobanchaceae; genus Phtheirospermum; species Phtheirospermum japonicum. Next base: position 554,648 of record BMAC01000104.1, on the reverse strand, counting down.
GGTCAAACATAGATGACATGGTCGCACCAAATGAGCTCTACTCGTAAAAACTTTTTGAAGAACTATGATCATCCTGTACTTTTTCAATGGACGAGTCGCTTATCTCTCCATCAATTCCATAAGGTCCATCAGAAGATCGAAATTCATGAAATACGCTGCCATTCAGAAACAAATTACACCCATCTTTCAAACTCCGCAAAATCCTGTATCTACCTGCTGTTATGAGGTCACCCAATATTCTGCCAATAGCTTAGTAGAACTAAAGAAAAGAAAAAGAATAGCGATAAAATGGGTAATGATAATAATATATAAAAATAAAGTAAATAATAATTATAATAACAGTAAAAACTAACTAACAAAAAAAAACCTCCTAAACTAATTTCAAGTAATACTAAAATTATTACAATTTAAGTTGCTTCACTCCCCGGCACGGTGCCAGAATTTTGCCGCGTCGTTACGTGATAAATTTAATACTTCATTTTTCTCAATTTCCCTCTATTAACTAGTAAAAGCGGCAAGTGAGTATCGATCCCACGAGAAGTGTGAATTAATTTTAATAATATAATATTAATTGAAATAGTAAAATTACTAATGAAGGGGTTTTGGTGATTTTAAAATATTACTAATTATAAATAATAAAATAAACTAAAGCGTAAGAAAATATGAGTAAAATGTATATAAAGAAAGCTTTCGGTTCACGGTTCCATCTACAACCTCGCTCGACTAAATCTAATCAATTATGACAGCTAATCTTACTATTTTTTCAGAATTAGTGGCCCTAAATAGTAATAAGTTCTATTATTCCAATTGTCCTTTGAATAATTAACGGGAATAACCATTGAATAATCTAAAATAAACTCTTTATATTTAATGCAATATTAGCGTTTAGGACTATGAAAATAGGCTAGTGTAAGTAATATACTCACAAGCTTGATTTATTTAACTTAGTTCGTGTTATCCTTAATATTGCGAATATTTATTGCTACGGGCGAATGAAACACGTCAATAATTACGGATTAAAGGTTCAATTCTAACGATAGGCGTGCAAAACCTAATTTAGGTGATCAATTTAAAAGAGGTAAAAACACATCATGATTAAATAAATAAAATAACACAATAAACTTCATAGAAATAATAAAAAATCGTCATGGGAACTAATTAAAATATAATCAAATCATTAGTGTTCACCATCCCCGAAACCGGAATAAGTAAACTTAGCTACACATATTGAGTATGAACATAAACATAGTCATGATTTTATAAAAATAATATAAAATAAAAGGAATAGAAAATAGTCCTGCTCCCTGCCGAATCCATGTCTGCTGCTTCACTCTTTCCCCATTCAACCCTTGCGACCTTCTGGAGTTATGTTTCTTTTCCCTTTTCAATCACGTAATAAGCTGCCCCTTTTTATTCCTCAATCCCCACGTCTGGTGCTCTCCTTGCAATTGTGGCACTTGCTTTCCAATCTCATGCCCCCAAAATCTCACGTCCCAGCCCCCTCCTCATGTACGTTCTCTAGAAGCCCAATTAAACCCTCAACACATTAGGCTCTATTCTGGTATGGTCCGTATCTAATTATTCTTGGGCAGGTGATTAGCTTTTGGTAAGTAACTTCAAAAACTGGTCTGGTCTGGGATGACCCAATATTAGGGGTGAGCAAAAATAATGGGTACCCGATTCTGGACCCGAAATCACATGGGACTCGCCGGGTCCAGTCCCGAAACCAGATCCGCCGGTACCGGTTCTGGTTCCAAATTCTTGAAACCGGTTATGACCGGTTCCGGTTTTGAGTCCACACTTTCGAGACCCGGTACTCACCGGGTACCCGTTGGTACCAGTTCTTGAACCGGGTACCCGGTACCAAGTCTTTATTATTATTATTATTACTATTATAATTTATCTATATAATTAATTATGCACTAAGATTTTATTTTTAAAAAATGGCTAACATTTATAGTAAGATTTGATTAAATATTATGTGATTTAGTTTTTGGTGATTGCATGGTATAATGAGATTATTGTCATTTAATTAAGAAGTATAATTTAATACATAAAATTCATTTAATTAAATATTTTCTTAAATTATTTTTGGTGATTGCATGTTACCGGGTACCCGGTTTTGGAACCGGTTCCAAAAACTTTGGACCCGGTTAGTGCCGGTTCCATGACCGGTTCCCTTTTCTTGGACCCGGTCTTGACCGATTCCGGTTCTGGTTCCAAGAAAATTGATCGGATACCCGGTTCCACTCACCCCCCAATATCAGCCCACACGAACTTTTTATGGTCGAATCGGATCCAACGTTTCTTCTTCTAGTTGTAAAGCGCTCAAATTACTGCAAAATAAATATAAATCATCACGCGAGAGCACAATTATCTAAATAAATAGATAAATATAAAAATACAGAAGTGCGACACTAATAAATGAATAAACTTACAATATTAAATAATTATTTGACGCACATTTTTCTGACTTTTCAGAGTACATTTCCAAGTGTATATGATTATTATGAATAACTATTTTTCCTTTCCAAACGCAACACTAAGTGACATTTTAAATGGTATATCGAATTGGTTGTCGTGAATAAACATGTTTTCATAAATAGAATGTTGTGTATGTGATGTTAATGGAACTATATATTTATATCAAATAAGTATTAGAAAATTTTCAAAATAATTTTATATAATTCTTATTTGATGGTCTAGTTTTATTTACTTTCCACCGAGAGTTTCTAATAAAAATGATATGATCTTAAGAGTTCCTCGTAAAATGATAGAAGTACTATGTATCTGTTTGTTGAGCAAAATACATATAACTTTGACATTTTGATAATATGAAGTTTAATAATATTAAACGTAATTATTTTGCGAGTCGCAACGAGATGAATGTACTACGAATAAGCAGACAAAAATGTCAAATATAATGATGTATTTAATAATATATAGTTTTTATGTTTGATGCTATAATTTTCATTGAATACAAGATATATTATAAAAGGTATAAGTTGTTATTTATTCAGTATGTACCTAAGTAATTATGTCTCCCGCGCATCATCCGGGTAACTGAAACAATGAATTACTTGGTCAGTGATTTTAGATTTTCTTTAAAAAGAAATAGTCAAATAGTTCTCCAAGTGAGGGTGCATTTGTCATTACTCCAATATCGAATTTTAAATCATTTAGTCCCTTATTCCGATAAAAAAATCTCGTCCGAGAAATCTCCGACGGTGACAGCAACCGAAATGTGGCCAGTGGGCGGTAGAGGTAGCGTCCATGCAGGCGGGGGTGAGATAGGGTAGTGGCGGTGGTGGTTCTTGATTTATTATTATATTTGATTCGACCAAAAAGGTTGGCGCTTCAAGAATATGGGGTACTGACCTAAAATACGAAGTCAGCTACCTAAATAGCTTCAAATAACGTCGCAGCGACCTGATTGATCTCCAAGAGTCTCTTGGTGATGTGATCGATCCTGCAAAACAACACCTTAGCCAAGGCGGTGGACGGCTCCGGCGAAGGTCCGCCGATGCTTAAGTTAGAGAGTGCGAGAGATATTTCGAGAGATCAAACGTAATAATCAACTTAGAATAAAGTGAGTCCTACTCCTCTTTATATAGGCAAGAGAAGTATTCTACAAGATAAGGTCACCTTCTCCCACTATAATTCCATAAATACCTCAACCGACTTAGAATTAGGACTTCTAATGTATGCTAAGTTTCATAAATAATAGATCTCTCGCTAAATTACCAGAATAGGCCTGGGCTTGTGATTCTTTATATAGTCCGTCGGGACCCCACAATACCTTCATATTAGCCCATTCGGGCCCAACAATCATAAATCCCAACACCCAGCGCCGAGCTGGTAAAATCAAAAGAGGTCGCTACCCTATATGAGAGCTCGCCACTCCCATACTTCAGGTCGCTACTCCTTAAAACAGCTTGCCAACCCTCATAAAGAATGCTCCTTCCAAGAAATGAGATCGCTTAACATAAATACCGGCATATAGCTTACATGAATATTTAGTGTCGTATCAACTAGTCCCCCATATTCTGGCTGATTGAGACATGAAATCAGGTAGAATGTGTAAAAAGTAAAAAAAATGCGTCGACCATAAATCATACCATTCACTTGAACTGAGAACTTAACCAAAAAACTTCACTCAACCACTCTGTTAGCTTATCCATACTTCATGCCATAACTCACAATAACCCAGATCTCGATATCAAGCTATAACATCACTAATCCAACAAGAAATTATAATCGTCAAAAATGATTCAGCTCGCTCAGCTTCCAAAAAGAATTCAATTTCTAGAAGAAGAGGTCGCTCACAAGTCCCCGCATAAATATATGCTAACTGACTTCAGGTATCCATCGACCTATAAGCGCAAAAACTATTCTCCGCCGACCTAAAGTCATGCGCGTGCATGATAATCCATCCGAATACAATCATGCGTCTTTAAGAAGTCAAAACACGCCACTCCTATCCATCACATCTCTTTAAAGATCATTAAATGCCCTCTGACAACATGTTGGGCACATGTCATAACCCCGCTTTCTTTTAATATATTTAATATGGTGGGCCCATAAATGAAAGGCCCAGAATAAAACCCTATCAACTTCCCGCCTTTCGAAAAACTCATTTCTGTCTTTTCAGCTTTTTCTTTTACGCCGCCCACAAAATACTCCTTATTCTCCATTTGTCTCAATTATCCAAAATCTCAAGTAAAATACCATTTTCCTCTGCAACAAAAATCTTTTCCTCACAAAATTCTGCACGGATTTCACAGTGTTTCAGCATTCGTCCTAAAATCATCAATCGTAATAATGAGTAAGTCCCTCTAATCTTTTCATAACAACAATTATTTTAATTTTATCCCGAAATATCTGTATATGCTGAGTGTATTTTCGTGTTTATTTTCCTCCCCGATAATTGATTGATGATGAATCCAGCATCCTCCATTCCCGATTCTCAAAACCCACAGCCTTCCCCTGACTCCGATTCCCTTGAAAACCAATTTATTATTCAAAGAAGACGAAGAAATTCTCCTTCACCGCAGCCTGGCCTACATGGCGACTGGAAGGTGATGTCAGTTGGCCCGAACTTGAGGCTCAGACCAGGGCTTACACTGAGGCTAGAGCCTTAATTGAAAACATACCCGAGGACCCCCCTATACCCCAACCTGAAAATGAAAACATTCCAGAGGGCATTCCTCTAGTCGTACCCAATATGCTCTCCCCATCTCAATCCGAGCATTTTCTTGAGAATCCCGTAATAGTAGTACCTCCTTCTGTTGTTGCCGGCCTGATTCCTTTACTCCAAACCACTAGGGTAGATGGAGATAACCACTGGTTGCTCCCAGATCGGGAAAATTTTGAAGAGTTCAAGACAGCTCTCAATCTCCCTGATACTGCTACACTGGTCCTTCCAAATATCTTACGGACTGGCCCAAACCATCCTCCACCTGACCACATTGTATTTGTTGACGAGTTTCTTAGGGGAGGTTTTAGGTTTTCTCCCCACTGGTTTTATATACATACTGCAAACAAATATAAAGTTCTCCTTCTCCAGATGACCCCAAACTTCATAAAACTCATGGTCAGATACTTGATTTTATGCTAATACTATAGAGTCCTACCTGATCCAGGTTTTTTTTCATTTCTGCTTTCAAATAAAATACCAAAAGAATTCCTTCTACCTCTGTACCCCCACAATAACATCCATATTAGCACGTACGGGCCCAACAATCATAAATCCCAACACCCAGTGCCGAGCTGGTAAAACCAAAAGAGGTCGCTACCATATATGAGAGCTCGCCACTGCCATACTTCAGGTCGCTACTCCTTAAAATAGCTTGCCCAACCCTCAGAAAGAATGCTCCTTCCAAGAAATGAGATCGTTTACCATAAATATCGGCATATAGTTTACATGAATATTTAGTGTCGTATCAATATTATTTATATTAATATTATTATTTTAATAGGAGAAAATAACTTTGTAATTGTATAGTTAAAATTGGATTGTTTGACAATTTGTATAATTATTTAACATATTTGATAAAGATATTTTTTTCTTATGGTGTAAATGATAATAATATATACACCTGGAGAATCTAGTCATTACTCATGACAACTTGTATAAAAACGTCAAGTAATAAAATGAGAAAAAATTAAAATATTAATTTGCGGCAAGATGAAAGTACTACATCTATATAAAAAAAAGGGAAAAAAAACTTTTTGTCCCCCAAATTATTTCGATTTTTACAGTTTACCATACGAACTTTTTTTCTGGACAAACCACCATCTGGACTATGCGTTTTTTGCAACTTACCCCCTGTAATCAGAATTTTGGTGGTTTTAGATACCAAATCCTGTTTGTTAAGGGTTTTTTTGGTAACTTCACTCCTTATTTCTAATCCTCCCCCCTTTCTCCGCCCTAATCTACCATTTTTACAATGATAACGGCACGACGGTTTTTTAAGCCGCGAAATGTCGTTGCTGATCTTCTTCTTCATGGAGAGGAGGCCCGTCATGCCGTTATCATTGTAGAAATGGTAGATTAGGGCGGAGAAAGGGGGAGGATTAGAAATAAGGAATGAAGTTACCAAAAAAATCCTTAACAAATCGGATTTGGTATCCAAAACCACCAATTTTCTTATTTCAGGGGGTAAGTTGCAAAAAATGCATAGTTCAGATGGTGGTTTGTCCTAAAAAAACAAAAAGTCCGTATGGTAAACTGTGAAAATCGAAATAATTTGGGAGGCAAAAAAAAATTTTCCTTCAAAAATATTATTTTGTAATCTGTAATATTTGCACGTAACCGTATAATTTTTACTGAATATATTTTTTCTCACTATTTTCTATTAAATAAATATTATTATTTTTATCTTTTTAGTTTTTTTATTACATCTTCGATTCGAATGCACATCACTAGTGCGTTTGCACGAGTCAATAAACTAGTTGTGTGTTGTATCTTGGGCATAATTTCACTCTCAATCTCTCTCTCGATCGTCAAAGCTTTCGTTGTCAAATTCTTATCATGATCAATGGGCCTCTATCCATTGAATTGGGTTAGGCCCATTCAGCTATCTACACTTATCCTTGCCTAAACTGATGACCGAGGCCCGATCTCTTTTCTTAGATTATTGGGTTTTTGAGCAAGCATAGCCCAAGGCCCGAACTCAAATTTCCTTCCATTAATATATTTACCAATTTAGGTTTATTTTATTTTCGGAAACGATTGTTTTGCGACCTTAAAACACACGAAATAATTGTAATTTTACGTTTCAATATATAGCGTACAATAAATTTGGTGTGACTGTTCGTTCCGTGCAATGACATGTTGCTAAATAAATATTAATACTTTTAAAATAATTGTTTGATTTTATTTTTTTCTTCACATTCAAAGTATGAATATTTGCTAACTAATAAAAAACAAACAAAAAAAAGAAAATCCCTACTAATAATCCGTAGGATAGTGGTTAGGAGGTGGACTCATATGTGGCTTTGCACTTATAATCACTATAAATAGTTGTTCAATGGCTTATGATTTACACCAAGACCTATAACACAGAGCTTCCTAGAGAGGCAAACAGAGTTGTGCTTACAAGGATTCGTAATTATTACTTTTGCCTGATTGAATACAGTGGCAGATCGACAATATAGACTATTCTAGTATTTCCTACTTATGATTTAACTATTTCCTTTTGGAATAGATTTAAGATTGACTTGCATTATATAATTATATATTTTAGTATTCATTTAGGAGGCAAAGGGTTTTAGGTTGGAATTGAATTTTTTTTTTTCTTTCGTTCCGTTTTATTAGTGAATAATGGAAGAAAAATTAGGAAGATGAATTTATTTCAGTAAGATAATAACTTAATATAATTTATATATTTTTAGGTAAGTGATTAAATATAAAATTATTTGTTCAATAAAATCAAGTAAACCCATAAAAGTTTTTGTACGGTGAAAAGTTACCGGTGGAGAGATCCACTACCATTAACTTCCTAAAAGATAGTAAGAGAAATGAGAGAGATTTTTTAGAAAAATAAATTGAGTTATTTTCTTATGTAAATGAAAAAAAATTATGATTTTTCGAGACATTCTTCTCCTTTATGAGTGTGATTTTTACCTCCAGTAGCCAATCGCCACTTAGTGTCCCAACCTAGTTTAGCCAAGATCAAGATGAATAAGTTGGAAAAATCGCAAATTAGTACACTTTGATATATTTTTTGTTGTTATTTAATATAGAGAAAAGAATTTGCCTGCTAATTTATCGTTTTTTTCCCTTTACTTTCTAAAATATAAGAAATTTCAAAATGTCTCTTAGTACATAGAATTTTGACAAATTATCTCAAATTTATCAGTTTTCCAAGAAAAATATGATCGAAAAACTGTTTAAGCGATGAAAAAGTTTGTTTTGGGGTTTTGGAAGGGTTATCGACGTCGTTTTGAGTTGAAATCTTGCGTAGTGATTCAGGAACATGAGAGAAATCCAATGGAACCAACTCTGTAACGGAGCACCAAAAGTGGAAGAATAAACGTACAATTTTGTAATCAGTGTTAGGTTTCGAAGGGGTTATCGACGTAGAATGGGGCTGAAATTTTGTGTGGATGCTCTAAAACATGAAAGGAACCCAATGAAATCAACAAAGTCCATAATGAAGTACTGAAAGTAAGTTCACCAGAACAAATCTTTCAGTTTTGTGATTCATTCAAAAAAATCGCAAAATTCGGTGCTTGGAACAAGTATCTTTTCAACCTAATTAGGAGGGAGTTCACGGAGTGTTGCAGAAGTCCACATGTTCGCCATAAAATTAGTTAGAATAATTAATGTATTGTTGGTTTGTCTAGAAAGAGTATCATTCATATAATTCCAGGTTATACTCGCAGGACGCAACAATTCTAACGAAAGAGTTTTGAGAAGAAGCGGAACATTAATCCGTGAAAAGATACTTATTATTATTTCTTGATCCAAATTTATTTTATGTAACTACTTAGAATATTTTGCGGAGTATATTCTAAAACCGCCACAATATTTCATATATCTATCTTTTACGTAATATATCTAATAATTTTAATCGACATAACTATAAATGTGTTACAACTTGTTGAGGTGCACTGTATAACAATCGGGAAAAACAGAATTTATTGGAGTCTGTATACTGCTTTTCTTTGCTATAGTTGAAAATTGTATAATATTTGAATTAATTTAGCTATTATTTGCAAGTTTTATTGCTAGTCATGCTATTCAAGTTGGGTTTGTCAATTAACACACATGAACTACAAATTGGTAATTCAAAAAAATAAGTCAGTTATTTCTTACAAATAGAATTAATATTATGTACCGTTGATAGAATTTTGCGTTGAATGCTAGACGAAAGTTCATTTTCAAGTGAGTATATTTTCCCCTTGTTCTCATCTTGTATTTAGAAAATATATCTACTAATCTGTTACTATTAGTGTTAAAGCAAAATTTATATTTTGGTTATATACAAGTAGGGAGAGTTGAGTTTCAGTGAGAATAAGTTAGTAAGCGAGAAATGAAAATTAACCCCAACCACTAGATTGAAAATGATGATTTAATCAATAAATATTATAATGATATCACATATATTATTATTTTAATATTAAAAAATATTTTTAATATTTAGGTAGTGATGTATATAGGGTGTGAGGATTATGTAAATGTAAGGATGACAATGGGAGTGATGTAAATGTGCAACTTTTTTTAAAAACATTTTTTAATATTAAAATAATAAAATATATAATATCATCATTATCACATATTATGTAATGATAATATCGCCACCGTCAAAATATAAAACATTCTCAATTCTCAAGTACAAGATTTTATTCTCACATATTTATTGAGATACTCATCATTGCTTCAACCTAATGCTCAATCTTCTACTTATTACGGCATGTTGGTTGACATTTGTATAGAAAGTTATCATATAATTCAAACACTAATTACAGATTACTAAGTAGTAGAAAAATAAAACATCATTTTCAAATGAATGATTATATCCTGCTAGTGAGAAAAGGGCACATTGCTTTTCCAACCGAAAAAATTGTCAAAATATAACCAACCCACCCCTATGAATGACATATATAGTAGGCCATATGATGGAATCATTAGACTACTAAAATGTGGAGCAATTTTGAAAACCCCAAATCTCATTCCTAACTCGTTGTGCTTGCAAAATGTTCACAAGCAACAAAAGACAATGGTACCAAAAATTGTTGTTGGAAGTAGGAATGTGATCGATTTGGCCCAATAACAAATTGTGCAAAATTTAAGGATATAAAATAATGATACATTGGTTTGTGAGTGGCATGGGTTTATATTTATAGGATCACGCGCACAAGAAAACCGCACGCGCACTGACTAAGCCTCGAGTCATTGCTTCCTATATATCCTTCTTGTGAACTTGTCCACTAGGATTTTTTTGAATCAATTTTTTTTTCGTTTCTCCAATAATAATTATATCTTTTAAGTAGTGAATGAACAAATAATCCATACCAAGTCTTCAATTGTTATAGTGACAGTTTAATCTCTTTATTTATAAAACTCTTAACATATTTTTTATGATTGTGATATTTTAACAATATTTTGTAATACTATTATGGTGTAATTATATTTTATGATAAATTGACAAATTTGTAATTATTTTATGTGGTATCTTGAGACCACACAAAATTTGTTGGTCTCTCTCTTGTGATATACTAAAACAATAAGATAATGAAAATATAATATGTGAGTGGAATAAGAAAACATGACAAAAAACGCATGACAATAAGATTATCATATCTTTGGTGACGTGGCTAGGGAGAGTTTCTTTATTGAATCTTGATTTGAGATTCGAAGATAAACATGACAAATTCAAAATAATCTGGGGCACAAGAATGTTGAAAATTCTACAAGCTTGGAAAATATAGAGAGTAACAAAAACTTCCCATAGATTTTTGGTCTAATTAAAAATTCAAATGTCTTCTCAACTTCCAAAATACCTCTTAACTATTTGCCTTTCAAATACCTCTTCTTAAAGGTACATTGTGTAATATTGATAAAAATGTAAAAACAAAACGAAAAAAAGAATAAACCTAGGTGATGATTAATATGCGTGTGTATATAAATCTACTGTGTTTGGGAAGTGGTAAAAAAAAAATCAACAATTTTGATTTCTGGTGTACCTCGAATATTTGTATATATGTTTATATGTTTAAACAAATAAGTTTAATATATTTTTTAAAAAGAAAAGGCTTAAACAACTGATATGCACACATCTGTGTGTATATTTTAACTACTTGGTGACAAAATGCTTCCAAGACACTCCTTCTGCTCTGTTTTCGATATTTTTGTCTTTCACTTCTTGGGATCTATAAATCGTGCATCATCATTTCTGTACTAAAGAAACGGCGTCGTGCGGAGTGTTAAAAAATGGTTAAGGACATTCATTGGAAAGCTTGATGTTAAATAAGCATGTCCCAAGTTGAGCCAAATTACTCGATCAAATATATGTGGTTGTGGCATGGGCCATTTGTCAGCCTCAGCCTTCATTGTTAACAATTTATTTAGTTCTCTCCCCGTTTCAAAAGATACGCACGAATAGATAAAAACACGTCAGCATTGTAAAAATTTTGCTATCATTTTTATTCATATTTTTAACTTTGTAAAATCCCAATAAAAAGAATATATTAAATATGATTTTTTAATTCTTTTTCGTATAATTATTACTTTCAAATTAAAAAATTTATCTTTTACAAACGGATGAAAATGAAAATTATATCCATCGTTTGTACGCGGGCTAATTAATTATTAACATTATACTTAAAATGACCTCAAAAAAGAAACTCGATTATTCTTTAATAGTAAAATTGAAACAAAGTTAAAGCATGTTTTTTTATTTGAACTAAATCTAAATTTGAGTTTTTGTGATAAACTCTTTTATTTATATCAAAATTTAATCTCAAAGATGTTTAATAGGCCAAAAGTCCACGGCCTGTAATGTTTAAATTTTTAATGTTTAAATTGGGTAAAATTAATTAGGGTTAGGGGTGAACATAAATATTGGGTACTCGATCAGGGACCCAGATCCATTTGGGATCCATAAGGTTCAGACCGATTTCAATTTTGGGTATCGACTTTCAAGACCCGGTTCACGGTAGATACCTGGTGGGACCAGTTTCAGGATGGGTACCCGGTGGGATCTGTTCTTGAACCCGGTAGCAGGGATGAAATCTTTAATATAGAGCCGGATAATATAATATTCAAATCTTTTGGGTTAAAATATGCAATTGGACTAGTAATTAAAAATTCCGTAGGGAGTTAATGGCATGGAGCATACGTAGTTTAACTAATTTATTATTATAAACCTTAAAAACAAAAGAAAAAGGATCGGGTACCCGATTTCGAAAAAAATTGGGACCTGATTGGTATCGGTTCCGGGACCGGTTCTATTTTCTTGAAACCAATTTTGGTTCCGATTTCAAGATAACTGACCGAGTACCCGGTTTCGCTCACCCCTAATTAGGGTCAGAAAATTATTGACTATTTAAATTAGATTTTTTTTTATAGCCTTAAGCTCGGTAGGGTTAACCCAAAAGTGGTAGAGTCAACATGTTAAACATCTTTACTTGTTCTTGATATATGAGATATCATTGCATTTTGAAATTGAAATAGTTTTTTTCTCTCTTTCATAAATATTTCTTTCTTTCTAATTTTGAAAAAATTTATGTAATATACCATATTTATCTTCGAAGATAAATATATATATATTATATTCTAAATATATTATTAGTAATATGCATGTTAAGATTTATATATGTTTAAATTCAAAATTTTGATGTTTATATAAAATTATTAAACTTTTAACTTGTAATCCGTTAGGAACCCGTTTAGCCCGAAACCCGATAGGGTTCTAGTTAGGATCTCATATTTCACTACAAAAAAATTCGACATTACTGGCGGATTTCCTGGCGGTCAAAAAGCCGCCAGAAATGCTGACGGGTATGCTGGCGGAAAAATATGCTGGCGGATTTCCTGGCGGTCGTGGCCGCCAGTATAAAGTCCCGTCAGCATGCCCTTAGGGATGAAGCGGGAATTTATCTCGCGTAACTATCCTGACGGGCAGACCCGTCAGGATGAATTTTTTATTTAAAAAAATATATATATGCTGACGGCCATGGCCGTCAGCGCAAAATTTTAATTAAAAATAAATAAAACAATATATGATGATGGGTAAGACCGTCAGCGTTTAAGTGTAATCCTGATGGGCATGGCCGTCAGGACTATGACCTAAAAAACGGGCCTCCTCCCTCCCCGCCTCACTTTCTCTCTTTCTTTCTCTCTCTTTTTTCTCCTTCTCTCCCCCGCCGCATCGCCACCGCCACCGTTCCGCTCGCCGCCGCAGCTCCGCTCACCGCCGCCGCTCCATTCCGAAGCCCAGCCCGCCTGCCACCACCACTGCCGCAGCCGGCCAGCCCAAGCTGCTGCCCGTCGCCTGCCTCCAGGTAATTTTTTTTTTCAATTTTAATTTATATTTTTGTATATTTATATTAGTTATATTTTTTATATAATTGTTATTTATTAATTATTATATAATTATTTTTAAAGGTTAAGGTTTGGTATTTGGTTAGGGATTATGGTTGAAATATGGGTTAATTAGGAATTAATTATGAAATTAGGGTTTAGTTTAGGTTTAATTATATAATTATTCTTCAATTAGGGTTTAATTTAGGTTTAATTTGGAATTATGGTTTTATTTAGGGTATAATTTAAAATTATATAATAATTTGGGGTATAATTTGTAATTAGGATTTAATTTAGGTTTAATTTGAAATTAGGGTTTTATTTAGGGTATAACTTAAAATTATATAATAATTTGGGGTATAATTTGTAATTAGGATTTAATTTAGGTTTAATTTGAAATTAGGGTTTCATTTAGGAACAATCAATTAATTAGAGTCCAATTTAGTAATAATTACACAATTAGGGGCCAATTTAGGAATAATTAAGCTTGTGTAGATTTTGGAGTACACTTGTCTATAAAGAGTGCACACAGCACCCGTACAGAGATTGTCCTCCTCAAACGCCCTCCCATGTCGGCTCCAAATATACTTAATTCAGACAACGTATTTGGAGCAGACATGGTGAGGGTGGTCGAGGAAAGCGATGACTTGTATTCGAGTGTTGTGTGGCTATTTATAGACAGTGTGTCTACTTCAGAATCTACCTAACTAGAAGTAATCTTGTATTAGGATTTATCATTAGATTATTAGGGTTTTCTTTCAAATTTAGGGTTTATTCACCCATTATATTTTATATATATTGTTCATGCATGGGAGGCCGTGGTGATCGGCCGGGATTTAAAAGAAATTGTATATATATTGTTCATGCATGGGAGGCCGTGGTGATCGGCCGGGATTTAAAAAAATTTGTATATATATTGTTCGTGCATGGGAGGCCGTGGTGATTGGCCGGGGTTTAATTTTATTTATATATAATATTATCATTGGTGTTGTTGGTTGTATACCGTCGGATGTTGACGTGGGTTACGGCGCCGGCCGGGAGGTTTTGTCCCTCCAATAGCGGGTTTTCAAATCTTATTTTTAAAAACGTGATAGGGTATCACGGGATTTTATTTAAGTTTTCAAAATATTTTTAAAAAAATGTGACGGTGGTAATTACTTATTTGGAACCTTGGCGAAGTGACGCGATGCATATAAATCACTTGTTTCAGAATTAATATCATATAAAAAAATTTGAAACTAAGTTTCGAATTATTCCAATATTCCTTAGACCCGTTTGAGATAGTATCAAATATAGAGTTTGATACTAAATTTCGAATTGTCCCATTTTTGGACAGTTTGAGAATGTGACTTGTAGTATGGTTATCTTATGTGTATGTTTGTTTGTTTTTTAGTTTTGAAATTTCGGTTTCTTCATCTCTCTCAGTAAAATCAAGAGATGAGTTAGTAGAATACTGTCACCGTCCTCATCTTCATGCAGACGCATCAGGAAAGTATCCCAAAGCGTCGTACACGCTCGATAAGCCGTCGAATGTTGCATTGTGTGAATGGATAAAGGATATCAAATTTCGTGATGGGTACGCATCAAATCTAGGTCGCTGTGTTGATATGAAAGGGTTGAGATTGTACGGGATGAAAACCCATGACTGTCACGTGTTTATGCAGCGGTTGATCCCAATTGCATTTCGAGAACTGCTTCCTCATCCAGTGTGGAAGGCACTAATAGAGTTAAGTTTATTTTTCAGAGATTTGAGTGCGAGAGTTATTGGAACTGCTGATATGAGTCGTTTAGAGCGTGACATTCCCCTAATACTCTGTCAACTTGAGATGATATTTCCACCTAGTTTCTTCGATTCAATGGAACATTTGCCCGCCCACTTACCATACGAAGCGAGAATTGATGGTCCAGTGCAATACAGGTGGATGTATTCTTTCGAGAGGTATCTTCGCAAGTTGAAAAATAATGTAAGGAATAAAGCGTGTGTTGAAGGATCAATAGCAAACGCATATCTAGTTGAGGAGGCGTCGAATTTTATTTCTTATTACTTCGATGATAATGTCTCCACAAAAAGGAAAAACTTAAATCGTAATGAAGAAGTTCAAAATGATGAAGACGACACTCCAAATGTTCTATCTATTTTCAAAAATACTGGTGAAGCTTTCTCGACCGCAGGGAAGAGATTCTTGTCGGATGAAGAATTGGTCGAGGCGCGAATATATGTTTTACTAAATTGTTCTGAACTCCAATAATTTATCAGGTTAGCTATAATCAAATTCGTTGTAACCCTAATTATCGAAATCTACTAATTAGATATTATAACAAATCTTCATTTTAATATAAAATTGCAGTTTGTTCGAAGATGGTATTAAACGTCACCAACCGAACATTACAGATGAGGCACTGACTCGAAAAGTGGACGCTGAATTTCCTATTTGGTTCMAGAGCTACGTGAGTCTTAATTATATGTAAAATTAAGTGGCAATCAAAATATATTATAACTTCGTAAACATAAAATTATTGTAGGCACGAGATCCTTTGAACAATGTAAATGACGATTATATGAGGTCAATTGCGTATGGTCTATCATGTGTTGTGAACACTTTCAACGGTTGTAAGATTAATGGATTTAGATTTCACACGCTCTCGTATGGGTCTGAGCGATCAAAGTCGAGCACAGGAGTTTGTATAAGAGGAACAAATTATGGGCCAGATTACATGGATTATTACAGTCGTCTTCTAGAAGTAGTACAATTGGAGTATCACGGGCTTCAAACTTCCGGAAGGACGCTCTTATTCAATTGTGAGTGGTTTGATCCAACTCCAGCCGGAACGAAAATCCACCCTCAATATAAGCTCGTTGACGTCAATCATAAACGTAAATTCAATCGATACGAGCCATTTGTACTCGCATCCCAAGCGACTCAAGTGCACTACAGTTCGTATCCGAGTTTGAAGCGAGACAAACTAGATTGGTGGGCAACTTTTCAAATCAAAGCTCGATCGAAAGTGGATTATATCGAGCCTCGCGTGCCTGAACAACAGTCTTTCCAAGAAGATGTTGTAGAAACATTTCCTGCAATACAATTAGAGGATGTTGACTTCCAATTAAACGACCCTCTCAATCACGAACACGACGAGTCGGTCAATGATGATTCAGAAGAGTCAGAAAGCGATGAACTACATTTAACTTAAGAAGACGAAGGAAGCTACGAAGATGAGTCTGAAAGTTAGGGATGAGGTTTGAAAATTTTATGAGTGTTAACGATAATCTGAACAAATTATAACGATACACACACACACACACACACACACATATATATATATATATAATTATATAATTATGTAAAAAAAATATTATTAATAAAACTATGTTGTATGATAGATGCCTGGTAGAGGTCCTCATCATCGTCGGATTTCTCTCGGCTCATCATCTTCGGGACACCATGAGGATGATGCCACCGACATGGACCTAGATGATACTGTTCCACCTACCCCGTCTGATGAGGCGGGGACGAGCACGCTTGGTACAGAGGTCAGGACTTCCGGTATCGAGGTAGTCGTGATCGGAAATAGGTAAGTAACATTTTAATCAATTTTGTTAT
>BMAC01000104.1:483206-508071 GCA_014905375.1 Phtheirospermum japonicum | reverse complement strand
ATCGGTACATGGATGTTGTGTTTAATATATATGTTATGATTTGTTGATGTTACATATATGTTGTAATGGTTGGGTAGACGTTGGTGATGATGTGGTGTACGGCGATTGGAGGTCTCGCCCCTCCAATAATGAATTTTAATTTTTGTTTTGAAAAATGATGGTGGTTTTGAAAATTTTAAATGTATGTGATGATGGTTTTGGAATTTCGTGGTGATCGGTACGTGTATGTTGTGTTTAATATAATTAATATTATATGCATGTTGTGATTGGGTTGGGTAGACGTCGATGATGACGTGGTGTATGGCACTAGTCAGAAGTTTTCATCCCTCTAATAACGGATTTTAAATAGATAATATATTTTCTTTCTACACTCGAACACTATACTATAGATTCGTTTGGGATGTAGTATCAAATGGAGAGTTTGATACTAAACCTGAATTGCCTACTTATTTGGACAGTTTAAAAACTTGATTATAATATGACTCATCTTATGTGTATGTTATTTTATTGATTATAAAGTTTTGGTTAAAGTGACTCTCTTTTGTTCTCAAGTGCATTGCAATATATGTGTACTTAGAGAACTAAGGGTAGATGTGAATGTCACGTTTTTGAATAAGATAGGGCCCTTACCAATAATTCAATCATTTTTTAGCCACCCTTACTGCCCGTTTTCCAATAAATCAATATAAGAATCATGTGATGATGGGATGAGTTTTGATCATAGTTGGATGTACAAACGAATCGTCAACGACTTCTTGACCCCACAAACCAAAAAAAAAAAAAAAAAGCAACTTCTGATTCCTCCTTTAAGCCATGAGTTGGTCCTACTGCTTCCTCCATCAAGCTCGCTTCTCCAACCGCCGCTTCTCCAGCCACCACCGCCTACTCCTACACCAGCCAAGGTAAATCATAAAACTAAAACATATGATTAACCCTAAAATTATATCAATTTAAACCAAAAAAAAAAAAAAAGAAGAAAGTAATTTAAATTAGGGATTACCTAGGGTTACTTTTAGTGTTTAATTTTTAATTAGGATAGAAATCGAGGTTTTTTTTTATATAATTTGAGTCTAATTAGTAGTTTTGTGTTTAATTATACAATTAAGGTTTAATATAGAGTTTAATTTATAATTATTTATAGATTGGTTTTGATTAATATACATTTAAATTAAATTAGGGCTAATTAAGAAATTACAACAGGAGTCTTCTACTCCTTTCATTGTTGACGATCCAAAATCCTCTCCCGCCCTTCACCTTATGAATATCGATTTTAGACAATGTTGGGCGGATATGGCTGAAGATGAAGTTTCTACTCCTTTACGCAAAGATCCAAAGAGTTCTCTTAAACGGGAATTTCTTATGAAGCGTTAGTTTCTTTGTTTTTATTTTTTATTCATTGTTTGCTATGTACTCGAACACTTTTCTCCTTTTTTAATAAAAGCGTCACAACTTATTTAAAAAAACATTAGGGCTAATTAGGTCAATAGTATTCATTTAGTTACACCATACAATTTGTCTCTGCGGATGTGCTTGAAAGAACAGTTCATGTTCCTCAGTATTCTTGTACTAGTGCTAAAGAATCCGAAAGACAAAACAGTTCACGCTTCTTAGTATTCTTGTACCAGGGCCAAAGAATCCGAAAGACAAACTCGATGTGTTGATACAAACTCTAATTGTCGAATTGAACCAGCTGTGGACAGTTGGGTCTCACTCATACGATATCTCTAAAAAATAAAATTTCCAATTACGAGCAACCCTTATGTGGACAATTAGCGATTTTCTTACATTCTATGTTATCTGATTGGAGTACGGCTGATCGAACATCTTCTCCATATTGTATGGGACGCTCAGGCGCTTTCACTCTCAAGTCATCGAGAAGCAATCGTGGCTAAAAAATGACCAAGAACTTCTTGAATGCGATCACCATTTTCGAAAGGATAAATGACGCTTTCGGAAAAGAAGATCTCTCGAGACTCCACCGCCGTATGTTCGTTCATAGACATAATTTTTTACAGAGATAGAAAGATTGAGCCTTCTGAAAGTCACTGATCTAAATGTAGCACTCGTTAATGCACAAATGTCCAAAACTTCTAGTTGGAGAAAATGAAGCATCTTTTGAAATTTGCTTTATTGGAGCCCAAATTTGACTCGCCACAATTTAGATGTTATGCACATAAAAAAGATATGTTGGCAATATATTCAACACGATGATAAATGTCAAAGGGAAGACCAATGACACATATAAATCAAGGGAGGGGTTGAATGAGTATTTTAATCAGAGCTGGCGCCAGGCGGATTGGGAAACACTTGATAAGCCTGGTTTTCCAGATGGGTACGCATCAAACTTGGGTCGTTGCGTCGACAAGAAGGAATTGTATTTATTCAGGATGAAAAGCCATGATTATCATGTATTCATGCAAAGATTGATACTAATAACCTTTCGTAAACTACTTACTTCAAATGTGTGGAAGGCTCTCACCGAATTGAGATTTTCTTCAAGAACCTCATGTCAACAGTCGTACGCACCGAAGATATGAGTCGTCTAGAATGTAACATTCAGTTAATATTCTGCTAGCTAGAACTGAGCTTCCCTCTAAGTTTTTTTGACTCAATGGAGCATCTGCCCGTTCATTTAGCGTATGAAGCGAGAATTGTTGGCCCAGTGCATTATAAATAGATGTACCCGTTCGAGAGTTATCTTCGCAAACTAAAGAACAAACAAATTAACGCTACGATCTCGAAGGTATTGAAATAAGAAAATTTTCATTTTTGGTCACATCAAAAAAAAAAAATATATGTGATGTTGCCAATCATCAAATGACATCAGTTAAGTCGATCGATTCATCAAAAAAGGTCCAAAATAAGCCTGATTGGGTTTTTTTGTTGACATGGCGTGATTCAATACTTTCTTGTCATTTTTATTTAATTTGAAATATTAAACTAGAAATAGAAAACCGGGAAAGTCTTCATTCTGGTCAATTATATTGGGCACATTCTAGTAAAGGTACGTAAAATTGACCATCATCAAATCATGTCTGCTAAACTAACCAATTCATTAAGAAATGTACAAAAAAGCTTGATCGGATTTTTTCTAGCTAGATAGTATTCTATATTTTCATATCAATTTTCTATAATTATAAAAATCAAATTAAAGATAAAATTGTGTTTAGCTCTCCATTTTCTTTTTCTGTTTTTCTTTTCTCTTTCTATTAATCTAATTAATAAAATTTTAATCAATAGAAAAATCAATACAAATCATTTATAAATATAAAAATATAATATACATATTAAAAATATATAATAGATATAGAAATTTAAAAAATCATTTATAAGAGAATTTTCATATAAATCTTTATATATGTTTTATTATTTTTTAAGATTCATTTATATTTTATATTTATCACCGTGTTTATTAATTTTTTATTAAATAAAATTTCAATAATATAAATTATTATATTAATTTTATAATTTTTTAAGATTTATTTTATGCTTATATGTTTATCATTGAATTTTTATTTCTTATTAATTAAGATTTTATTAATTTAATTAAAAGAAGAAAAAATGAATGCAAAACAGGTTTTTGTCATCAATTTAATATTTAAATAAAAAAATTAATAAAATTATATAGAATCATGCCACGTCAGAAAAAAAAAATTCGATCAAGCTTTTTTGGACCTTTTTGATAAATTGGTTAACTTAATAGATATGATTTGATGATGACCAATTTCACGTACTTTTTCTGAAATGTGACAAATATAATGGATCAAAATGAAAATTTTCTCAGTTTTTTATTTTCAATTTAATATTTAAAACTAAATAAAAATGATAAGAAAAGTATTTAATCACACCACGTCTTCGAGCTTTCTTGTGATCTTTTTTTATAAATTGATCAACTTAGCACATGTTGTTTAATAATGACCAACATCACATATATTTTTTAAAATGTGGCCAATATAAACGGTCAAAAATAAAATTTTCCCTATTGAAGAAAGTTCTTAATTTTTGACTTTCAGTCTCCCTTCATGCGAGTTTTTCTTTTCTCTTTTCATTGAATTTTTATCCAACTTAGCATTTTGTGTAGAACAAGCAAAAGTGATGGACGTAGATATGTGATTTTGTTCACTGCTATTACCATATTCCAATTCTGCCTAATTAATTAGATTTGTATGGGTTTCAAATATATTGATATTTTATATTCTATTTTTAAAAGATTCTATTTTAAGGGATTAATTTTGTAATAAAATGATTATCTTTTTATAATAAATTACACATTTGTTCTTGATAGACCATATATATGCCATCATACCATATATTTTGTATTAATTGTAAGGCGTATGTTTAGAAACTAATTATCTTAATTGTAGCCTAATTATACTCTTATAGAGTTGTATATATTCTGACAAGATTAATGAGAATAACACGGATGATTTCCTACATGGTATCAGAAGACCAAACCCAATAATTTCGCATCCCTCTCACGTTTCTGCATTATTCTTCTTTCCTAATTCTCTTCTTTTTTTCTCTCGCCACCATCCATGGCAGACCCGTCCAAATTTCATCCGGCTCTTGCCGTGAATAACGTAAGAAATTTCATCCCTCTGACCCTCGAGATGGAAAAGGGCCAGTTTTCTTCTTGGGCGGAACTTTTCAAAATCCATTGTCGAGCATATGAGGTCATCGACCACATCATCCCTCCAAAAACAACCCCTGCAGCCGCCGAGGTTGATGAACAACTTTGGTCGCGCTTGGATGCTATAGTCCTCCAATGGATCTACGGAACAATCTCGAACGATCTTCTACACACCATCCTGGAACCGGACGCGACTGCACAACAAGCCTGGGAACGACTACAAAGCATCTTCCAGGATAACAAAAGTRCTCGRYRCYTTTATTTGGAAAATKAATTTACCCAGGTTCGTCTCGATGATTTTCCCAATYTTTCTGCATATTGCCAAGAACTTAAGATGCTTGCGGATCAACTATCCAATGTTGGTGCTCCTATTTCGAATCAGAGG
Source organism: Phtheirospermum japonicum (assembly GCA_014905375.1). Taxonomy (NCBI): domain Eukaryota; kingdom Viridiplantae; phylum Streptophyta; class Magnoliopsida; order Lamiales; family Orobanchaceae; genus Phtheirospermum; species Phtheirospermum japonicum. The sequence goes on along the minus strand of BMAC01000104.1, from coordinate 503,056 downwards.
TTAGTTCTCCAATTAATTGCGGGTTTAAATGAGAACTATGATGGTATTGCCATTTTCATCCAACAAACTGATCCGCTGCCGAAATTTTACGAGGCCCGCTCACGTCTTATTCTCGAAGAAACACGCAAGGCCAAACAAACTGCGGCTACCGCAACCGTCGCGGACTCCGCGCTCCTGGCCACCAACTCTGCCAATGACTCGACTTCAGCATCCGTCAAGAATCCCTCCTCCGGATTCGGCACCACTCAACCACGATACAATAACAATGGCCAGCGTCGAGGTAATTTTCATGGTCGAGGCCGAAACAGCGGTGGACGTGGTCGGGGTCGCAATGGACATCACCACGGACCTAATGCTACCGGGCCGCAGCAGCTATATCATCGTCCATGACAACAACAGCAGCCCCTGTGGGCCCAATACCAGCCGTGGGCACAATGGACACCACAACCGTGGGCAACTCCACCCTGCCCCTATCCCACATCGCCAATGACTCAAACCACTGTAGCCCGTCAGTCCGGCATCCTTGGTACGCGCCCTCAACACGCATACAATGTCCAGGCACCACCAATGTATGCTCCCACAGATATTGAGCAAGCCATGCACACCATGTCACTCCAGCTGCCAAACGACAATGGCTGGTACATGGATACAGGAGCAACATCCCACATGACGGGATCCGAAGGTACTCTTACATCTTATTTTAATACGCCCATTAATCGTAATATCATTGTCGGTAGTGGTTAAGAAATTCCTGTTTGTGGTCATGGTCAGACTACTTTAAACCCACCAAACCCACCATTAAAATTAAATAATGTATTGCATGCTCCTAAACTTATTAAAAACTTGATTTCAGTACGTCGTTTCACCATTGATAATAATGTTACTATTGAGTTTGACCCCCTTGGATTTTCTGTGAAGGACATTCAGACAGGGACACCCCTAATGAGATGTGATAGCACTGGTGATCTATACCCCATCACCAACAACCCTCAAGCCAACCTTGCGACTCTTTCTTCCGTTTTATGGCATAATCGTTTGGGACATCCAGGAGCACCTGWTTTAAGCTCCTTGTTGAAAAAWAATKTTATTGCATGCAAACAATTTCCACGCTCTTACGTTTGTGACTCTTGTYTTTTTGGAAAACTMGTTAAATTACCTTTTATTTCGTCATTATCTTGCACTACGTTGCCATTTGATATTGTACACAGTGATTTATGGACTTCACCTATTTTAAGTACGGCAGGGCATAAATACTATATTCTTCTACTTGATGACCACACAAATTTTCTTTGGACTTTTCCCATCGGCCAAAAATCTCAAGTTTACTCGATTTTCTCGTCCTTTAGTACTCACATTCGAACCCAATTTGAGAAAAATATAAAAAGTTTTCAATGTGATAACGGGAAGGAATTTAATAATGGCCTCTTTAAACGTTTTTACCACCAAAATGGTATGGTTTTTCGTTTTTCATGTCCTTATACTTCCTCTCAAAATGGTAAAGCCGAACGTAAAATCCGAGCCATCAATAATTTGATTCGTACTCTCCTTTCCCACGCCTCTTTACCTCCCTCATTTTGGCACCACGCACTCCAAATGGCGACGTATCTTTTAAATATTTTACCTTCAAAACTACTTGCAAATTTTTCGCCTACTCAACTTCTATATCGACGTACTCCCTCATATACACATTTACGCGTTTTTGGATGTTTATGTTATCCTCTTTTTCCCTCCACCACAATAAACAAACTTCAACCTCGTTCCACTCCATGTGTATTTTTGGGATACCCCACGACTCACCGCGGATACAAGTGTTATGACCTCTCCAGCCGTAAAATCATCTTATCTCGACATGTCACTTTCGACGAGTCACAATTTTCATTCGCCAATATTCATTCTCCAACTCCTTCATCCTACAATTTCTTGGACGACGGAATCAGTAACATAGTCCACCATTTTTAGCAACTGGAGCAAACCACGACACTCAGCAGCCCGTCAAATACAGACACGAGCAGTTCAATAACCCCGCCCCATTCGCCCATCTCACCATCCAACTCACCAAATCCACTCGGCAGCCCACTCCATGCCAATGGGCCCAACTCACCTGCTCTTGATATCTAACCCACACGACAGCCCATCCCAACAAACTCATCCCACTCTAGCACCGGTCCAGCAGGCCACTCTCGATCAGACGCACATTCGACGCAATCACGAACCATGACAACCCGAAGCATGCATGGCATATTTAAATCAAACCGACAATTAAATTTAACATCTTCAGTTACGCCATCACCTCTTCCCCGTAATCCTAAAGTTGCCTTATCTGACCCGAACTGGAAATCGGCAATGATAGACGAATTTAATGCGCTTATTAAAAATAAGACGTGGGAGTTGGTGCCCCGTCCTCATGATATTAATATTATACGTTGTATGTGGATTTTTCGTCATAAAATAAATTCTAATGGTTCTTTTGAGCGGTATAAGGCTCGTCTTGTAGGTGATGGCAGGTCTCGGCGAGTTGGGATCGACTACAACGATACCTTTAGCCCAGTGGTGAAACCAGCCACCATTCGGACAGTTCTCAGCATCGCCCTATCAAATTCTTGGTCCATTCATCAACTGGATGTAAAAAATGCCTTCTTACATGGGCACCTTCGCGAAACCGTCTAAATGCATCAACCGTTGGGTTTCCGAGACCCAATTTATCCGGACTACGTCTGCCTCTTAAAGAAACCCTTATACAGCCTCAAACAAGCTCCTCGAGCATGGTACCAACGATATACTGATTTCGTCTCCACTATTGGTTTTTCACATAGTAAATGTGATCATTCATTGTTCATCTATTGCCAAGGGAATAATACCGCATACATTCTCCATTACGTTGATGACATCATTCTCACTGCTTCATCCGACTCTCTACGTACATCCATTATCTCATTACTTGCTTCGGAGTTTGCTATGAAGGATCTTGGTCCTCTTAGTTATTTTTTGGGCATTGCAGTCATTCAACACAAGGACGGTTTGTTTCTCTCCCAACAAAAATATGCTGAGGAGATTCTTGAACGGGCTGGTATGATCTCCTGTAAGCCTTCACACACACCGGTGGACACCAAGGCCAAACTTAGCACCTCTTCGGGTCCTCCTTTTGGTGATCCTACCCAATATCGCAGCCTCGTCGGGGCACTGCAATATCTCACTTTCACGAGACCCGACATCTCTTACGCTGTACAACAAATTTGCCTTCATATGCATGATCCGAGGGCTGACCACATGAATGCTCTAAAATGTATTTTACGATACTTACGAGGCACATTGGACCATGGCTTACATCTTTACAGAACCTCCGTTTCCACTCTTATATCATACACTGATGCCGATTGGGGTGGTTGCCTAGACACTCAACGTTCAACCTCCGGCTATTGTGTGTTTCTTGGAGACAACTTAATCTCTTGGTCCTCCAAACGACAACCGACTCTGTCACGATCAAGCGCTGAGGCCGAATACCGAGGGGTGGCTAATGTTGTCTCTGAATCTTGTTGGATCCGAAATCTCCTTTTTGAACTTTATCGCCCCATCCACAAGGCTACATTCGTCTATTGCGATAATGTTAGTGCGATATATCTTTCAGGTAACCCCGTTCAACACCAACGCACAAAACATATTGAGATGGATATCCACTTCGTACGTGAAAAGGCTTCTCGAGGTCAAGTCCGCGTTCTTCATGTTCCACCCCGCTACCAAGTTGCCGACATATTCACTAAAGGGCTCCCGCGTATCATGTTTGATGAATTTCGGGCCAATCTAAGCGTTCACAGCCCTCCCGCTTCGATTGCGGGGGTGTGATAGACCATATATATGCCATCATACCATATATTCTATATTAATTGTAAGGCGTATGTTTAGAAACTAATTATCTTAATTGTATCCTAATTATACTCTTATAGAGTTTTATATATTCTGACAAGATTAATGAGAATAACACGGATGATTTCCTACCGTTCTCATATTATCCCAACTCATCCCAATTATTTTTTTTTTCTTTGCAAATTATTATCTCTTTGATTTAGCCAATTGATTGAAATATGACTTCTTAAATTAACATGTGTGTCAAAGAAAGAGTGATAATTTAGGATTAAGAATTTAAATTGAAGCGTAAAATAAATCAACTTTTATGTTTCTTATTTTTCGACAGAAACACTTAAAAAATGTCTTTAGAAACGAATAGAATATTGCTGTTAAAAGAAAAGAAAAAAGAATAGAATATCAATCGAAAAGTTCATTTCTTTGAATGGAACTTGTGTACGTATATATATAAAACACCGGCAATCCTAACTAAACCCTTACCCACCCGCTAGTAAAGATTCTACGAACGTTTTTAGAATAGAAACCAAATCCAATTTAAATTTGGATGATGATTTTGTTTTGCTTTGTTTAATTTGATGGAGACCGATACATTCTAGTATCCTTGACTGGGGACCATCAAAGTAGGGTCTCACCAAAAGCGGTGCACCGACCCGCGTGGGAGGGCTTGACTCGCCCCATTGGCTGCTCAGGTTCAAAGATTAACACGTGACAGGGAGCGTGGGCTTTCCCTAATGTTGGAGGCATAAATATTAAATACTTAGCTAACAATTATTTGTTATTTGTAAAAAAAGAATTGGTTGTGGACCATGCTCTCACGCCCGTGGAATATATTGCTTGGTCCTTATTCCTATTTAAGACTACATTATTATATACTAGATTTCCGGTTACAAATCACATGTGACGCTACGATATGTTACAAAACTTGCAGACATGTTCGTCATACTTGAGAAAGTATCTGTACAAAAGATGAGCAACTCAGATTTCTCGGGTATTTTCATGGTGTGTTATTTGATACTATCATCCGGTGTTCTAAAAGGCGTCATTTAAGCACGTCTAGGAATGAGGCGCCTCACCTAGTGTCTAGTCGTCGCGCCCAAATGTGAAAATGTGCATATATTTTAGATAAATAACTTGATTTTTTTTTAATTTAGCCAAATATTACATAATCTATAATGACACCAAACATAATTAAATAATTAATATTTCGCAAAAGTTATTGTAAGAGCGTATTATGAAAACGATCATACTTTACAGTAGAACATCATGTTTTTATTGTGAAATTAATACTTTAAAAAAAATATTAATGGTTGTTTTGAAAAGTATAACTTATGATTTGAAAAATATGATAATCTTACATCAGATCGTAAACAGCTTGTTGATTATTATGTATAGATAATTAGTATTTTGCTACCTATATTGAAAAATATGTAGACAAATTTCTTAAAAAATATCTTTTTTCACGTATTATAATAATATAATATTTAAAATAATAAAAATATTTGAAAACGCCTTCATGTCTAGGCACGTCCAGACTTTCAAGGTTTGAAATTTGGCATTGACGCCTTGACACGCGTCACGTTTTTTTGAACATTGCTCTCGTCAGATTTAAATTTTTTTGTCTAAAATTAAGAAACATAAAATTGTAACTAATATATTATCATTTAATTAATGATATCGTAATTAATTCCTCAGTCTCTCTCCTTATAATAATTTCACGACCATAAATTTATCTTCATTTATTAAAATAAAAATAGATCGAATTCAAAGAAAATATTAAAAACAAAATACTAAAATCGACATATAATATGAATAGGACTAAATTAATAAATGCCAATGGATGCATTTTATGTTTTAACGGGGTTTTACAGCCTCTTTGAAATGAACTTCATCATTATCAGTTCATCCAATTATATATAACTGAATAACATGAGTTAAAAGGATCCCACTACTTTTACAAATACTATAAAATATCATTTATTACGTTTTTCAATTTAAAAAAATGTAAATAAAAAACAAGAACAAGAAGATACTAAACCAAATATATTCTCGAATTCTCACCCTTCATCAAGATTCTTACAACCAAATATATTTTAAATTTGCACATATAATCCAATAATAAAAAGCTGAAATGTTATCTCAATGAGACAAAAAAGCACTTTTATCATTAGAATAAAAATAATCGTATAAGCCCAATGAAGTGTGACACATCAAGGAGCATGTTGTATAGGAGAATTAAAAACAAAAACACACCCCCAAGAAAAAAACATGTATTCGTCCATGTTCTTTTGTTGTAAAATACTCTTACAAAAAAATGGGTCATATGCCCGCAGGCAACTTCACATGTTGATAAATTAATTGTGGTCAAGACACCACAAGCAAACTAGTCCTCTCCTATTAATTTCTTGATGTTGGCATTGCCATTTATTTATTACTTTTATTAGGTTCTTGGTTTCAGTTACTAATTTATTTAGTTTACCATACATTAATTGAGTTTGACTTTGGTCAAATATTGCTCACATAATCAAAGATAAGAAGATTGCGTCATGAGGACGTTGGCCACCGAATGAACAATGATTGAATTTCCTGATTAAGAAAGGAACTTTTGTTTCTCAAATTGCAATGATTGTGAAACTATTGGCAAAACGAACAAATATGTGAACTATTGACCAAGATCCGTTAAAAGAAAACTAAAAAGTTAAAAGAAAGGAAAAACGCAAGAAAATAGAACTGAAACGGCTGGTGCCCGATAGTTGGATCGACACCACCACCCACCCAAATAAAAAGTGTGACAATTTAATTTTGTTCTTAAAAAAAAAAAAACTTTTATTTTTGTCTATTTTTAGGGATAGGATATTCCATGTAACCTGTGAGAAACATGTGTTATTCCCTTCATTTTTAAATACATGTAGTTTTTATTGATCGATATAAATGATATTGTTCTCGTCACACAAAATTATTTTTAACTATTTTCTATCTCTAATTGTTAGTGATATTAACGTGTCGTGAAGGCACCATGCCTCCCACCCCCTGCATTTACATCCATTGATCTATTATTATTTATAATTAACTTTTGATCTAATGATTCTAACTAAGTGAAGGATGGTACGGCAATGTAGAAATCCCCTAACTATAAAACATATAGAGTAAATCTCAAAAACTATATATATTAAATAAAAAAATCTATAAATAAATTCTTAGTAATTATTTATAAGAAACCCACAATTTTAAAATAGCATAAGATAATATTGGAAATATTAAATTAAGATAAATAAAACATATAAATTTATAATTAAATTGAAAATACTTATTGGATAAATCTAAAGATTAAAAAATCATAAAACATATAAAACATAAATAAATTTGTAAATTATATAAAATAAGTGGAAAACCCATTAAAGTTTTTAAAGAATTATTTAATATATAAAACAAAGAAAATATATAATAAATTATAAATTTACATAAGTAAAATATAAAATATATTATTAATTTTGAAACTTATCACACTTTATATATTCTTATCTAATATAAAAGTATTCTTATAATTATTTAATAATATTTATAATATTTTTGTTATTTTTTAAGTTTTAAGTATATTAAGTAAATATGCATGATTAAATATTTATTTTTACGTATTTTTCTAAATAACTTTATGATTTTAAAAGACTTATATATTATTCTATAATATTTCTTAAAAAAAATCAAATTTATTAAATAATTGTATAAATTTCAATAATAGTTTATTATATAATTTTTATAATTTCAATTTTTGAATTTAATTAATATTATATTATACCATTTTATATTTTATCTACAAAAGTCATTAATTATGGGGCCCAAAAACTAATTTTTTGGAATAATTATTTTTATTCATTTATTTGGTAGTTTTTTTATTTATAATATTTCAAGTTTTTTTTTCTCAGATTTATGTAAGAATTATTTAGAAGTTAATCAAATTTTATTATATTTTATAAAATAGTAGAATAATGACTTAATTATTTCTTAATATTTATTTAACTTACTTATAATTATCTTAACGGCTTATATTATTATTCTATTATACTTTTATTTCTTTATTTTTAAAATCTATTAAATAATTATATGAATATATACAATAATTTATTTCAAAATTTTTCTAATTTCAGGTTTTGAGATTTATTTAGTATCATATTATAATATTCTATATTTTACTTACAAAAGTTTTTAATTAATTTTGTAGCCCAAAACCTCAATTTTAAATACTTTTGTTTTTTTTTGTTGTTATTGTTGTTTATTGATATTTTATTATTTTATATATTTTTTTAAAATATATGAAATAATTATTTATACGTTAAATCACACTTTATTATATATTTATATAATGTCGAATTATTTATAAACTTACTTTATAATATTTACAACATTTCTGTTATGCTTTTTAATTTTTAATATATTAAATAATTATCCATGATTAAATATTTAGTTAACTTACTTTATAATTTCTAACAAATATATTATTACTATATAATATTTTTAATTTTTAAAACTAATTAATTATATAACTTAAACAATATTTTATTATATCCTTTCTTTTTTGATTTCAAGTTTTGAGATTTACTTAGTATTGTATTTAGAATTTTATATTTATTTACAAAAGTTCTTAATTGATTTCGTGAACAAAAACCTATTTTCTTAACAATTTTTTTTTTAATTTGGTATTTTGATATATTAGTTTACAATATTTCCATTTTTTTTTTCTTATTCAGATTTGAGATAATTATTTAAAAGTAATCAAATTTTATTATATTTTATCTAGTTTAAAAGTGGTTAGATATTTATTATATATAATTTTTAACATTTACATTATGTTTCTTTTTAATAAATCAAATAGTTATTCATCAAATATTTATCTAACTTTCTTCAAAAAATTTAATGACTTATATTATTACCTATAATATTTTTATTTTTTAATTCCAATGTATTAAATAATTATAAAATTTTAAAATATAGTTTATTATATCTTTTCTTATTTATGGTTTAATGTTTTGAGGTACATTTAATATTATATTATAATAGTTTATATTTTGATTTTTTTATTAATATATTAAAAATAGGTATTTATTTTTACATTTATGAGAATATTATGAGAAGTTACTAACTTTATATAAAGGTTACAAATGAGTTCATCGTAAGTTATGTAGGGTTAAAAGAAAGATGAAACTTATTTATGAACGTAGATTTCTTGCTTATAATATATAACATCAGTACCATTGACCGCGCGTTGTTACGCGATAAAATTAATATTTTTATTTTTCCTTAACTTTCCTCTATTAACTAGTAGAAGCGGTAAGCAAGGTGTCGATCCCACGAGAAGTGTGGATTAATTTGTAATTATTTGTATTAAATTAAAATAATAAAAAGGGGTAGAAGAAGATGAACTAACTAATGAGAACTAAAAATCAAAGTAAATAAACTAAAACAAACGAAACACGTAAGAGAGTTAAGATGAGATTAATAATAATGAGAAAGCTTCCAGTCCAAGATCAGTTTCCACCTCGACCGATTCATCTAACCAATTGTAATATCATAATTCACTTTTTATATGAAACTACTAGCCCTGAATAGCAATAAGCTCTGCTACTCGAATTTTCACTTACCGAATATTTAATCAAAACAAGCTCTTCAATTAAACCTAATTAATGAACAACCTAGAATAAGCTCTATATATTTAATCCAATAACAGCATTAAATGCTAGACAAATAGGCTAATCTAAGCAATAAAATCATAAGCTCAATTTAATTCACTCATGTTTTGTTATCCCTAATGATGCGCAACCATTAGTTGCTACAAAGGAAGTAGAAACCACGACAATTACACGGGAAGCAGCCCTATTTCTAGCAATCGATAAACCAACCCTAATTTGGGTGATCAATCCAAATCGAAAATTAATCAATCATGTCATGTAAACAGAATAACACAAACGATCTCATATGAAAAACGAAATAAATATTACGGAAGTTAATTAGAACATAATCTCACGAAGGTTTCAACGTCACAAGGACTGGAATAAATAACTAATCACTCATGGAGTTCATGAAATAAGAAAAATAATAAGAAAAATATAGTTCTAGAATAAGATAGGAAAAGAAAGCTTAACTCTTGAATCTTCAATCTCTATGATGGGTGAAGGAATTGAGACTCTTTTTGATGCCTTAGAACTCTATGAATCTCCAATTATCAATTTTTGCTGGAGTATGGAAGATATTTATAAGTTTTCAAGACTTAGAGAAGAAGTTTCCTTCCAAAAATAGGATTATGGGCACTTAACCGCAGGATTACCTCTTTGTCAGTACTTAACCGTAGGGTTAGCCGTTAGGGTAACCGCTAACCTTCTAGGTAGCGCTGGGCAACCCAGTGTGGATAACAAACACTGTGTCAGCGGGGTGTCGTGCTGCGTCACTTTCTTCTTCGCCGAAATCACTCCACAAACCATCCGACGATCATCGTCACACCAATCGAGCACAAAATACTGCAAATTAAATGAAAAATATGCAATTAGTGCTCATCCATCCAAAAGAATATTTATACTGGAAATAAACATATATGATACTATAAAACGCTTAAAAGTATAATTTTAGATCATGAAATATCGCATAATTTCGCATATCAATCATGCGCTGTAATAATATACTAAAAGTAAAAAAAAAAACATGTTTGTATGAGATCAGTTGTCATGTAAGCTTCGAACCTAGGTGAGGAGTGACACATGTCACTGCAGTGCAAATTTGGACCCTATGTGAGTAGCGACACATGTCAATGGGTGATTTTTAGAAGATCGGCTGCCATATAAGCTTCGAACCCTAGGTGAAGAGCGGGACATGTCAATTGACGATTCGCAGGAGGTTCTCGAACCTTTAAGGTTGTAAGAATTAAAAAACATTGTAGTATCGGGATGCACAATGAGTCGACGCATCAGAAGAGCAAGGAGAGCTCGACACATGTCAATCGAAATAACGGTTTGTCGACTAATAAGTTAGTGCCTAACACAATTAGAATAACAAGGTTGGCGGTGAGTTAATAATTTATTCATTATCTATTCGATTTTTGTAATAAATAATCCATATAAAAGAAGTAGTGCAATTTTAATATAATAAAACATGAACACCCAAAATAATTCTCTCTCTGTTCCATATTGATAGTACTGATATTAATTTCACACAGATTAAAAAACTGTTAGGTTGTATAGTTAAGACATTAATTTACATATTGTTTTTCAATTATATCCTTCTCGAATTTATTCAAGAAGCTAGTGTTAGAATTATTATATTTGTTATTGGAATATTAAAATTTTGCGTTGAAATCATTAATTTTCTATTTACCATAATTTGAAAAAAAGTATTTCAAAAATATTAATTAAGGATATATGTGAAAAAAAACTAATAATAATTATGATAACTGAACTATCTTTGTGGGACGGACGAAAATAAAATATCGAATTATTTTTGTGAAACAGAAGAACTAATTAAATTTATAATTTTTTACACCAGATAATAAAATATACCCAACCCGTCATCCCAAGTCAAATATCTTTAATTTATCAAGTTCCTCACGTGCAATTGCACCTCTGTTCTTCGGTCATCGAAACCTTGATTTAAGAATTTTGTGAATGTGAAAACCCTTATATATTATATATATCCTAAGTCTCCAAATGTGAGTTTGGTTTAAAATTCTCATTCTATAGGTCTTCGCTCCTTGGATTGGACTGGTCTCACTATTTCTCTCCTCTCCCTCTGGTCGAGCGTCTTCGAACCTTGCTTTTTATCAAGGATTTGGTTAGTAATGAACTAGAGAGCTTAGYGATGCTTTGCTCTGCTAGAATTAGTAGACCGGATAGGGAAGTACTACTACTAAAAGGTAATTGCAAAAAAAATGAGAAGAAAAAAAAGGACAAATTATCAGAATCCCTTTGAGTAAGTTTTAATAATGACAAGTTATCTGTGCAAATTAAAGGCGAATTTGTTGTTAAATTAGGGGTATTTAAAAACACTTATAATATGAGTTAAACTTATGAATTATATTTATAAATAATTTTATTATAATTATATTATATGTATTAAAATTTCTATTATATAGTAAATTAAGATAATAATGTATTTAGACAATAATAAACAAAAAATGAGTAACAAATTTACAAGATTGTTAATACAAATTATGCATTATATATAATATATTATTATATAAAGGTGTTTTCTAATTATAGAATGTGTTAAAAATAATATATTTATTAGTTAAAAATATATATAGAAAAACATCGATTATGATTTTTAAATGCTAAAATATTGAGGGAATATAACAGTCATCAATTTTTAACTGAGTTTTTTTGGTTTTTTTTMAYGYAACTCAAAATCCTCAATTTTTTTAAATAAATAAATAATGAGATCACCGACCAATTAGTATTTTTGGTCATTTTAAAACATGAAAACCAACCATGTAATTTCTTAAACAAATAATGAAATTAGGGGTAATTAAAAACACTTATAATTTGAGTTAAACTTATAAATCATATTTATAAATAATTTTATTATAATATATTATAATTATATTATGTGTATTAGAATTTGTTTTATATAGTAAATTAAAATAATAATGTATTTAGACAATAATAAATAAAAAATGAGTAACAAATTTACAAAATTGTTAATACAAAATATGCATTATATATAATATATTATTATATAAAGGTGTTTTCTAATTATAGAATGTGTTAAAAAATAATATATTTATTCATTTAAAAAATATATATAAAAACATCAATTGTGATTTTTAAAAGCTAAAATATTGAGGGAATATAACAATCTTCAATTTTAAACTGAGTTTTTTTGGTTTTTTTTTAGGGAACTCAAAATCCTCAATTTTTTTAAATAAATAAATAATGAGATTACCGACCAATTAGTATTTTTTGTCATTTTAAAACATGGAAATCAACCATGTAATTTCTTAAACAAATAATGAAATTACATTAATTATAAATGCAGTTGAACTCGATAGATCCATGAGATTAGTATAAGATCGATCGTATAATGCTTACAATATAATATTAATTTACATGATATACGAAACAATAAAAATACAATCGGTGAGAACTATAAATTAGCATCAAATTGATTACACTTTAAGTGTATAAAATAACATTATATCAGTTATATTATTGTTATTACATTTTTTTTAAAATACCGAAGGAATTCAAAATCCTTTGATTTTACCAAAGGAATTCGATAGTCCCTCGATTTTTCAACCGGGGAATTTTGAACTCCCTCATTTATTTTGTAAGGGAATCCAAAATCCCTATTTTTTGGTTAAATAAAAAACCAAAAAATAATAAGATTACCGATCAATTATAATTTTGTGAGATTTTAAACATGAAAAGCAATCATGTAATATTTTTAAAAAAATAATGAGATTATATTAATTACATATGCAGTTGAATTCGATTGATCTTTAAGAGTAATATAATAAAACCGATCATAACATACATACTATTAATATTGTGCGATTTATCAATCAATAGAAATATAGTTGATGAGAATTATAACATCATATTAATTACATTTTAAATGTATAAAATGATGTTATATTGGTTATATTAATGTTATTACATTTTTATTTATTTTTTTAAATGGAGGGAATATGTATTCCATTGGTAAATTATCAAGGGAATTCAAAGTCCCTCGTTTTCTAGTTAAGATTTGATTTTTGTGAGGGAATTCAAAATTCCTCGATTATTTTTTTAATTTATTTTTTAATTTTTAATTGGAATATTCATTGCACTAAGGGATGGATTCCCTCGGGTATTTCACTCGGGAATAGTACATTGGCGTCAATACTCACGAAGGACCTAGGGATGAATTCTCGGTTTGTATCTTGGTCGCAAATTTCCGAGCGACTATATCCCTCCGTAAAATCCTTTGATAATCTGATCTTCTTTTTTAGCGATATGTCGCTCTTCATTAATATTAACAAATCTCTCAAATTTAAAGTTATGCAAACTCTGAGATTTTGCTTGAATACTATGACTTCCCCTTTGGTTCATAACATTATTAAGATCATATAGGATTCAGATAGTACCCCACCAGTAAGGAATGTCAAGTACTTATTTTACCATGGTATGTTCTATAATGTCGAATTTTACCTTATTATGATTTATTATTAATTGAATGTTCACATGGAGTATATTATCTATTGTTTTACAGTTAATGGATAATATTGTTCTCAACATTGTTTCGAGTGGTGTTGCCAAGACCTATGTTCAATTATGATAAGATTTATATCGCAATATTAAGTCGTGATGGTTGAAAATTATTGATTATTGCCACTATAGATAAAAGGAAACAAAGAAATCCTAGAAACTAACAAGGCAATAATTTTATTTTTTTCTAAATGACCAATTTCTAACTTAAATACTACTAGTTTTGCTCTTTCTGACGAGAATAGAGATTGCTCCAAAAAATAGTGATTTGGGATTGCTTCAAAGAAAAATAGATTAGGATTTTATTTGAATTTGGTGAATTATTTCTGGTACACACACTACGAAATGGGGTGGTGTTTTAATTAATTAACATACCTTTGTTTTTTTGTCTTCTATATACTCATGGGGTTGGCCCTAGCAAATTATTCTATATGTTAAACTTGGGCCTAACAATTGCATGCCTTTTTTTTCCTTATAGAGTTTGAAATGTTTTATATTTTCTTCTTGTCAGAAAATGCAATTTTTTATTTTTTAATGTGGGTAACATATAGAGCTCGGTGCCCGAGGCAAAAGTCTCGTTAACCTAAGGATGGCAATTTAGGCCCGCCCCACTCTGACCCGAGTCATTTGGGCCGCGCCTCGTGCTCCGCGGCGTGGCGGGATGGGTCCGAATATCACTTCCGCTCTGCGGGTACCCGTCCCGCACAATATATTTATTTTTTTTAAATATTTTTTATTTATATATAATTTATATGATTATTTATATTTTATAAATTTAATATTATATTTAACATTTATACATTGATAATGATATTTTTTTATAAATAAATACATTAATAAAATAAGATAAATGATAAATAAACTTATAAATAAGCTAATAAATGTATAATAAATTTAATTTTTTTGGTTTATTGTTGTTTTTATTAAATTTGTAGTCTTATATTTAATTTTTATATTAATAATAATTGATATTTTATAATTAAGAATAAAAAAATTATATAGGCGGGTCGCCCTGGCCCGACCCGTGAGGTTGACGGCGGAGGAACTTTAAGACACCCTTGGGGTAATGCGCCAGGTGCCGTAGCTAACGGAGTAGAGGATCCGAGTCTCATAGTACCCGCCTCGCCCCATTGTCATCCCTACGTTAGCCTCAAGCCAAGACCAGCTTTGAATAACTATTATTGAATACTACAAAAATTGAACTCCTCTCGTTCATTATATCTGTTGTAATTGACCATTTAATGAAGATTAAGAAAAATGATTGGTGTTATAATTATATGTATTGAATGATTATAATACTTTTTTATTTAATATAATTAAAAGTGTAAAATAAAGATAGAGGTAAAATCAGTAAAATAATTTTTATTTATTAATAAAAAGTAACAATAATTATTTATTGAAAATGTAAATTCAATAGATAGAACGAGATAATTTTTTTTTTAAATTACGACAAAACTGGATGGAAGGTGTATTTGGTAAATGAAGAACCATGTTTTCTGGGGACATTTGAAATACTATAAAATTGTTGTGGATAATTATGTATTTTAATGGTAAACTTAAAAAAAGGATGTGGAGTGGATATACTTTTTCCTCGAGAGCTTAATTATAAACTCTTTCACATTTTTTTTAGAGAGCTTATAAACTTGTACATATCTTATAAGATATTTTTGAGACCTTATAAACTTGTTCAAACAATCTCTTATATTGATTTCAATTATATATCATTGAAGAATATTGTCCAATTTTCGAGACTAGGACGAAACTAGGAATTGGTGGCGTGACCGTCTTCTATCAACATCATAAAAATTTCAAAATTAATATAATTTTATAATTAATAAATTTATAAATTCTACATTTCAATATTCAAGTCCCCAAAAAAACTGAAAAAAAGCCACTCTCTTTGTCTCCATTTTGGAATTTTTAATGTTGTATTCAAAAGGAGCTTGGGCTCTTTAGCCACGTCAAGTAAATCAATTTTGATTTTCTTTAAAGGAAATCAATAATGTTGCAGAAAAATAATTCATTTTTACTCCCCCTATTTGTAATGTTATGTTCAAAAGGAGCTTGGTGTCACGGGTTTATTCCTTGGGCATGGCAGTGTAACTTGTCCATGCGGCGTCGAGCATAACGACTCGCTAAGATCAGAAGAGCTCCGTGGCATTTGGGCAAACCTAAGTATATAAAAACACAAGAAAAAGATAAACAAAGAGCGAAATTGACATGAGAACATTTGAAAAATAATAATTGTATTAATTTTCTTGGGAGCTCATTGATAACAATACAATAGGACGAAGAACCTATTTATACTAACACTATTATATTAGGGTTAGGGTTTCCCCTCCATGCTACTTAACTTACCTTAATAACTAGTATATACAAAGCTCTAACCTTCGGCCCACAAAAGCGCGTGGAATGTCGCCCGCTAAAGTCCTAACCGACCTGAACTCCAAAAGCAAAGTAATATACAAAAAAATGTCCTAACTAGGGACACCTCTTCTGGGCTTTGGCTTCGGTCAAGCCAGATGGGCCTAGAACCTTCTAGATTCCGCAGATGCTGGATGGGCTATGCCCATGATACCGGCCTTTTCGGTAGCTTCTGGAAGCAGGCCCACCCGCTGCACGTCCAGGCCCACTGACTGGTACATGCACTTGACTCGGAGCTTCGGCCCTTCTCGCATACCTCTTGCCTCATGACTTGCGTTGAGATTTCCATGTGTCTTTCCTGTCGGCCCACTCGCACAAGTTCTGGATACGGAGATCGATCCTGCGCAGCCTTCCTTCCATCAGTACGAGGTGATCATTCACATCGACGACCTCTTGATGTAGTACTTCGTCAATTCTCGAGATAGGGTATGATGTCTCGGCATCTTGAATCACGGCGGCAATCCAACAAATATTGCTCGTGACATTAGGCTCTTTAGCCGACCCATGTAAATTGGTTTTGAGTTTTTTTAAGAAAATTACTATTGTTTCGGAAAAAGATATATATTTTTTTTTACTCCACCTATTCCAGTCAATAGTTCTGTTCAACATCTGGTCAAAATGTACAAGCATTAGATTGACCATGACATTGGGCGAAATAAAGGAATCTGATAATTTACTTACACGTATGTCATGGACTTCAGACCAAACATGGATGTACCTTGTGACTTTGAAAGAGTTATCACATTCTAGTTGATTTGATTCTCCTCGCTAATTGGCATTAATTACAACGTCTTCTCACTTGTGTGAACTCCAAGGATTAGTCCTGACCAACCTTTAAACCAGTCATAATTCTTTTCGTCAAAGTTGGATCTTGTGGTATTTTGGCACGAGGTAGCCACAAAATTGAAGAGTACAATTATGGCAATTGTTTTCTTTTTTTCTTTCTTAAGAGAGAGAATTATGGCAACTTACATGGAAAGTGGAAGATTCAGTTGAAAAGTGATGCGAAAGTTTAGAAAGCTATTGTAGTGGCGTAGTAGGGGTGCCAACTACGGGGCCGGGCCCACCCATCTTTGCTCGAGTGGTATAAGAGAAAATAGAAAATTAATAAAATTATATGAAAATAAATTCTTGGGCTCACCACTATTTTTGTCCAAACAATATTAAAAATAAAAAATAGTAAATTTATATGATATATTTTAAAATCATTCACTCAAAATCGTTTTTATTCAAACATTGTTAATATAAAAAAATAATAGTAATGAACTTATTTAGTTTTAAAAAAAAATATTTAGACTCACTGGACGTTTATGTCCTATCTACGCCATTGTATGTGTGTATGTGTACTGTCCACATTATATATATATACATATATATATATATATATATATAGGTATAGGATCGTGTGAGAATAGATTCGTAGGTGAAAAATAAGAATGAATCCTGACCACCCATTTCTTACTATTTTTAATTAAAAATTCGGTGGTCATTTTGTAATTTTTAAAATTCTGTGGTCATTTTGTAATTAATATTATTTCAGGTTGTAATCTCCGTCATTCACAAACCAGACAAAATCGGCTCTCAGTAACCTTTCGTCTCCAGGCAAAACCAGAAGAACAAACCTTTCGGCTCTCAGTAACCTTTCCTTCTCTCGCAATTTTCGCCATTCACAAACTAGAAGCAAAACTCTTCGTTTTCGTATCCGTTCTTCTCTCCGTAGCAAAATCCCCAAAACGCGCTTCTCCTCATCGTTGCAAAATCCCGAAATTTCAATCGTAGTGCATTCAATCGATGGGAAAAAGTCCGCAGAAATCTCAACCGAAGAAGAAGAAGAAAACTTCACCGCAGAAATCTCCGCAGAATGCTGGTACATTTTCCTTTTTTTTTTCCTTTTTTTTGTGAATTATTGATGATTCAAAATTTCGAAACCCTAGTTTATAATTTCTGTGATTTAACCGTGCAATAATATACTTCCGAGATGTCGGACTCTTTTTTCTTGACTTGGAAATATATCGACGGATAGTTGAGCCCGTCCGCTCCTTTTGCTCGTGGAATATTGGAGCAGTTGTATTTTTTGTTGCCGGTTAACAGAGTGATGTCTTCGCTTGTGTACCTTTGTCTACAGAGTAAACTTACGTAGGAGATTGTGTCTATATTGTAGAACAGGCCAGGGTGCAATTCATCGGTCGGGTTGAGTTGCCCTGAGCCGGTTGCTAACTCAGCCTCGGCTGGCTTTATCTTTAACGGCGTTGCTGCATCGACAATATATAGTGAGAGTGTTTTTTCAAACACTTGAAAAAGTTATTACATTTTGCCAAAAAAAATAAGAAAGAAAGTTTTTATAACTATATGAATCACGTTTCGTCCTGCATAATGCACGCTTTGTAAATTGGCCATCTCACCATTTTAATCTCACGAGGAACACGTGCAGTTCTTAAGTCATGGTGAAATTAGGATCGAAATTGTGATTTATAAAAGTTACAAGACTATTTTTTGTTAGTTACCCGACTATTATGCAAAACGTGCATTTTAGTTTTTCTTCGTCTTATATATGCAATGTTGCAGATACTATGAGTTTCTGATTTTCAAATGCTTTTCTTTCTCCAACATCATATCTTTTAGTCCAACAGCATTAGGAATATTCGGAGTTGAGGGGGAGGTAAGAATTAGATTCAAACTGATGGAACACTATTATTAACAAAATGACAGTCATATATATGTACATGTATGTATCAGTAGTTGTAATATTTCTTCATCCTCTCAGGCATTTGTTAAAACTAATTTTTTTTGATGTTGTGAAAGTTTGCCCAGCTAGCCCCAAACTCTTTCCAAACTTTTTATACAATAGTGCAAAGTACACTCTGAAATGTGAATCAAATAAGCACACTGTCCAACCAAAGTGGTTTCACATTTTGCATATGCCAAACATATTTAATTCAAACGTGTTTTTTTTTAAAGATACTTCTATGTTCCTTCCACTACAATTTATGCTGACAGCTTTTGTGTCCCTATAAATTACCCTAAAAACCAACTCATTTTTCTCAACCAAATTTACTCATCTTTCCCACTTTACACCAAAACCTCCTCTACTCAGACTCTTTTTCTTTTCGCGTGCTATTTGCAATTAAACGTATGAAAAGTATGCTCGCTAATTGTGAATTCAAATATGTTCATTTGTAGGGAAGGATAAAAAGAAGGCAGGTATTGCCACCAAGGATAAAGGTGTAGGTTCTATGCCTTCTGTTCCTCAAGATTTGCCAAATAAAAATGCTGGTATGTTTTCTCTCTTTTAACACTTTTGTGGTTTTGTAAGTAATGTATCAGAAAGTGATCATCTCATTT
>BMAC01000104.1:452803-463678 GCA_014905375.1 Phtheirospermum japonicum | reverse complement strand
ACAACATGTCAGTCCATCCTTTGTAAGTTGGAAAACTCCTTCTCACATTGCGTATAGATAACACAACCTTGTCCACATAAAACACCTACATATTAAAAAAATAATTAAAAATCTTTATCGCATAAATTTTTAATTATATATAAAAACAAAACTGGTGTTAAGAACACTGACCGTCAAAAACAGGAGAGGTCCTGTGTACCACTTTTCCCCGCTATCCTCCCAGGACATCTTTGTCCTCACCAAGCACTCTATCATATACTCACACCAATTCATGTCCTTAATGTTTGATATATCGTCGAGAAGATGCAATTTTCCCTTCATCATGCATTAAATCTGTCTATAAAGAATGTTATTTTGGTAATACATCATCGATCGAAGTCAAATGAAAAGAATAGTACAGAATGATTTTTTTTTTATTACGGGACAATAATGCCAATGGGTGCAATCTCAGTTACTAAAGTTTGGTGTGTCTTGATCCTTTTGTCATTTTTCACTCCTGAACAGAAGATTTTGGTAAGATAAAATTGATAGTTATCTTAATTTAATATATATTGAGAAAAATATGCAAGGAATTGATAGTTATCCTAATTTAACTAAAGATTACAATGGTCACGGGACGTTTGTATTGTATGTGCTAACTGACGTATAGTGTGACTAGTTGTCGACTGTGTTGATTAAATTGGAAGCAATTACAATATGACAGCAAGTTACAAATAGCGTTGATAGAGATGGACGTTTCGGAGCAAACTTCTTCTTCTCGGCAAATATTTAATATCCTATCCCCTATATTAAAAACAAGAAATATAACTTTTACAAGGGTTGTATTATATACGTAAAAGACCCGACTAAAAAATAATCAAAATAAATAAAATTAATATATATATATATATATATATATATATATATATTCAATATCCTATACCTTATAATAAAGAACATAACTCCACAATGGAAGGATTGTATATAGTTAAAGAATCGACTCAAAAATAATTCAAAAATAAAAAAATCACTATTGTGCAGTTATGTTTCTTGTCTTTATTATAAGGGATAGGATATTGAATATATATATATAAAGTTTGATTTCCTTATCTGATTGAACTCAGTTTACATACTTGTGTTGACCAACTATTTACATGATAAGACATCATTACTCGTAAGCTTTTGCTACCTAATCTATTGGCACCTGTGTTATTCACATTAGCCAAACTATGAGAAAATTATTCACATTCGTGAGTTTTGTTGTCCTACTTCCTATTAGGAATTGTTGCTTAATCACTTATGTTAATTTAAAATCACATTTTTTTATATGGTTTAACTAAATATATCTTTTCAAATAAAAGTATCTGATCTATAAATATGTAAAAACTCAAAAAGTCGCCATATACCTCTAGGCTAATCCGAGCAGGAAGATAAAGGTACCAATAATTATCGAAAACGATATAGATGAAGGATATGCTATAAGTACCGATATAACATATATTGGTACGATACTACGATTCACTATGTTCGGTTTGTATTTTCACTTTAGAAAAGTTAAACGCACCATAGATTCTCGGATGAAAGTGACATTTTCTGTCTCATTCAGACTCTAGTTATTTGTCTGCACTTGAGAAATGTCTAATCTTATTCAAATAAGAAAGCCGAAAACAACGAGTATAAATAAACTCCACTTTGGCTAAAGCCCAGTGCAAAATACTACTTATCTAATTACCTATCTGATTCCAAATCACGTAGGGTTAAATAGAAATCTAGTAATAAAAAATGTTTATGCAACAGGTAAAAATGAATGAACACAGAAGGACATAGTTGTCAAAAGATCGGGCCGGAGCGGGCTGGAAATTCCTCCGCATCATCATCTTGCTTGGTCTATCCAACCCAAACCCCACTTTTATTCATTTTGGCTTCGGGTCCTCCAGGCCGATCGAGTTTAGGCCTATAAAAACGTAACCCAGTTACCGACGGACTGGGCTAAAATTTGACGGCTCTATAGAAAGTACAAATCAAGTATACTTACGTTGTAAACAAAATGAAATTAATATTGTAGATTAACAAATAGTACAACTTAAGAGTCTAATTAAGTTTTGGTAGTTAAGAATAATAATTCAAGTATGATTAAATACTCGGAAATTTTTAATATGCATGAATTTTAGAAAACTTAATTTGGATTAAATCGGAAGTGAGACACAATTCAAAAAAACTGAAAACAACCACATGACATCTTAATGGGTCAATGGACTCTTTAAGGGCCACAATTCACAGGCGTGACAGGCCCATGGGCCTATCCAATCTCCATCAAATCCAAACCATACCCAGACAACCTCAACACCTTTGTCAATCCTCTCAGAGCACAATATATCTCCTCCGTTCTCGAATGCCTCTCGTCGAACGCGTAAAACTCGAAAACGCCCTCATCCGTCTCGATCGAACTCAACCCTGGAACCTTCTTCAACCCCATGTCCCTCACCGCAACTTTCAACCGGGCCAACTCGTCCCAATTCCGGGCCTCCCCGTACACATTCGACAGCATAACGTAATTCGCCGGGTTTTTCGGGTCGAGCTCGATCAGCTTCTTCAACGACACCTCAGCAAACTCGATTTTCTTGTGGACCCGCGAAGCCGCCAGCAAAGCAGTCCATATAACACTATCCGCTTGTATAGGCATCTTACGCACAAACTCCATAGCCTCCTCCAAAAGCCCGTTTCGGGCCAAGAGATCGACCACGCAACCGTAATGCTCGATTTTCGGCTCAATCGAATACTCACTACTCATCGAGTGAAAATGGTTCAAACCTTTTCTAACAAAGCCCATATGAGAACAAGCGCATAATATTCCAATAAAAGTGATCCCATCCGGTTTTTCTCCTCCCTCAGTCATTTCATCGAAGAGTTTGAGCGCGTTATCTCCGTGGCCATGCATGGCTAATGCGTTAATTATCGTATTCCACGATATCAAATCCTTTTTACCCATTTTCTTGAAAACATCGATTGCGCACTCAACGGACCCACATTTCGCGTACATGTCGATCAAACCGTTACAGACGTAAATATTCTCTTTATATCCGTTGCTCTCGGCGTATACATGCACCCATTTCCCGAAATCGAGCGCTCCTAATTTCGCACACGCGGTCAACACATTGACCAACGTCGCGTCGTTAGGCTTCACATTATTATTATTATTATTATTATTATTATTATTATTATTATTATTATTATTATTATTATTATTACTATTATTATTATTATTTTCAAGTAACATCCTCTTAAACGCATTTACAACCTCGATAAAACGGGCATTGCGCGCGTACCCGTTAATCAATCCGTTCCAAGAAAAAATATTCTTTTCTCGCATACTTTCGAACAACTGCTCGCAGCTCGCCACGTCACCGTTACTCGCGTACCCGTTCAACAACGTATTAAAAGACATCAAGTCTTTACCCGGCATCGAATCGAAAAGCCTCCTCGCCTCAACCATATCTCCCGACTCTGAGTACCCTACAATTATCCTATTCCACAGCACGATATCTCGCTCGGGCGCCAGATCGAAAAGCCGCCTCGCCGAGAATAAATCGCCTTTCGATACATACCCGTTTATCATCGCGGTCCAAGAAACCACGTTCCTGATCACCATCTCGGTGAACACGCGGTGAGCAGGCCCCACTTGCCCGACGCACGAATAAAGTTCGATTAGATTGGTGCCGACGTAGGTGTTCGACTTGAAACCGTTTTTCACGGCGAGGCAATGGATTTGCTCCCCTTTTCGTAGAGACGATGATCTGGCGCACGATTTTAGGACGACCGGTAACGTGTAGCAATTGGGTTTCACGTTCTCTCTCATCATGATGACGAGCAGTGACGTCACTTCGTTGTGGGCGTTGTTCTTGAGATACCCCCTTGAGATTACGTTCCAGAGGGAGGTGTGGGTTCGGTGGGGCAATTTGTCGAACACTTGGCGGGCGTAGGTTATTTGGTTCAGTTCGGAGCATTTCGAGAGGAAATGGGAGGTGATGAGGTGGGTATGGTGGTCGACGGCGTGGGTTATGATCTGGGATTGGATTTGACGGAGGTGTTTGTGGGATTTACATGATTGGATGAGTGAGATTAGTTTGTGTTCGAGGGCGCGAGCGATGTTTGGGGCTGGGTTTAGTGACAGTTTAGCTATTTTGGATATGGAAGGGGGGGTTCACTTTGGTTATTTTGGAAATAATTCATGTATTCTATATTGATTTGGGAAGGATATTTGACGAGTTCTTTAAACCTTTCCTTTTAATGAATGAATAATTAGAATCTCTATTTATTTATTTTTTAAATGCGAAGTTGTAAAATTACTTTTATATTTATATGGGTATGTTATGAGTGAGATCATATTTTACCATTTTCTAAATTGACCAGAATTCAAACTGCTGCCCATCCACAGAACCAGAACTCAGCCCATCCAAAAATCGGACCTAATCTCACTCCGGACCCAAGAAAAATAACTCCACCGACCATTTTACATTATTCACTGTCGCCAGCCGCTCGCCGGCGGCAGCCACCGCTATTTTTGGCTGGCAATTTTTTTTACAAATTTTATACCATTTGAACCGTCTCGTTTACCTCGTTTTAGATTCGAAACCGTAAATACGATTTGATACTTCAATCACCATAAATCTGAGGTCAAAGTTACAAAATCATCAACTTTGACCTCAGATCTACAGCGATTCATCGGCCAAGAATTTCGATCAATTGCTACCTCTCAACTCGTCTACAATACTGCCAATTAAAAAAAAATCACTGGAAAAAAATTCAAAATCTGCCCAATTTTTTGTATTGCAAAACCAGCTAAAAGTATTACAAATTCAACAAAAAGTTAAAAACTAAATGTATCACAAACTCAGTTTAAAGTATTACAAATTCAACTAAAAGTATCGCAAAATCGAGTAAAAGTAACACTTGTTATATTTTAAATTTTTACATCTTTTTTCTTTTTTTTTGGCAAAAATCAAAGTATCATAAAATGTTGTTAAATTATTACAAAATATAAGTATGTTCAATGATACTTTTAATACCTTTTCTGATACATTTAATATATTTTGTGATACTTCATCAGATATTGTAAAAACTCATACTACTTTTCTGATATACAAATAAGTGTGTTATGTGATACTTTTAATATTTTTTGTGATACATTTAATATATTTTGTGATACTTGATCAGATATTGTAAAAACTTATACTACTTTTGTGATACAAAAATAAAAGTGTTTTGTGATACTTTTAATATCTTTTTTGATACTTTTAATATATTTTGTGATACTTGATCAGATATTGTAAAAATTCATACTACTTTTTTGATACACAAATAAGCGTGTTTGCGATACTTTTAATATCTTCTGTGATACTTTTAATATATTTTGTGATACTTGATCAGATATTGTAAAAATTCACTGTACTACAAAAATAAGTGTGTTTTGTGATACTTTTAATATCTTTTCTAATACTTTTAATTACATTTGTAATACTTTGAATTATCTATTTCTTTTTAAAAAAAATACGTAATTATAGAAATCAGATATCAAAATTATGTGATACAATAACTATTTTTTTGTGATACTTTAACAACTTTTTGTGATACTTTAACTTTTTACTGTAACTTTTATATATTTGTACGAAAATATCATATCAATTTGTAATACTTTTGTATGAATTTGTGAAACTTTTTAATCATTTTGTAATACTTTTAAATTCTTAATGCAACTTCAAAATCCCACCAATCCAAAGTCCAAAGAATCAAGTAGCCACTTGCATCAAGACCCCATCACCCACTCCAATACCTCACCATCCAATATCTACCTGTACCATATGCAGATTGATAAATATCACAACTGTTGAGAGAGAGAGGGGGGAAAGCGAGATGAAAGAAAAGAAGAAAAGAGAGAAAAAAGAAAGCCTACCATTGTCGCTGCCGATTTTGGCACCGATTTGAATATATAAATTTCCAACCCGTTCGCCCACCCGCCCCTAACCCTATCTATATATATAAAAAAAAACACTTCATTTCAGCCGCCCCCTCCCCTCCCATCTTTTCTGTTTTTTTCTCGCCCTTAGAAATGGGTACCGCCGGCCACCGTCCTCCGGCGACCAGAAAAAATAAAATCTATATCATTTGAATCGTCTCGACTCTCTCATTCTCCAACCCGTTCGCCCACCCGCCCCTAACCCTATCTAATATATATAAAAAAAAACACTTCATTTCAGCCGCCCCCTCCCCTCCCATCTTTTCTGTTTTTTTCTCGCCCTTAGAAATGGGTACCGCCGGCCACCGTCCTCCGGCGACCAGAAAAAATAAAATCTATATCATTTGAATCGTCTCGACTCTCTCATTCTAAATCTGAAATCAGATTTACGATTCGATGTTCCGATCTTCGTAGATCTGAGGTCAAACTTTATAAATTGTTAACTTTGACCTCACATCTACGACGATTCATCGGGCCAATTTCGATCGAAAATCACCGTTCAACTCCTTACGTTGCAATCTACGATTTCCCAATTTATATTTCAAATCGGTGCCAAAATCGGCACCGACGACGAGAGGCTTCCCCCCCCCCCCCCCCTTCTTTTCTTCTTTTCTTTCATCTCGCTTTCCCCCCTCTCTCTCTCAACAGTTGTGATATTTATCAATCTGCATATGGTACAGGTAGATATTGGATGGTGAGGTATTGGAGTGGGTGATGGGGTCTTGATGCAAGTGGTTACTTGATTCTTTGGACTTTGGATTGGTGGGATTTTGAAGTTGCATTAAGAATTTAAAAGTATTACAAAATGATTAAAAAGTTTCACAAATTCATACAAAAGTATTACAAATTGATATGATATTTTCGTACAAATATATAAAAGTTACAGTAAAAAGTTAAAGTATCACAAAAAGTTGTTAAAGTATCACAAAAAAATAGTTATTGTATCACATAATTTTGATATCTGATTTCTATAATTACGTATTTTTTTTAAAAAGAAATAGATAATTCAAAGTATTACAAATGTAATTAAAAGTATTAGAAAAGATATTAAAAGTATCACAAAACACACTTATTTTTTGTAGTAGCAGTGAATTTTTACAATATCTGATCAAGTATCACAAAATATATTAAAAGTATCACAGAAGATATTAAAAGTATCGCAAACACGCTTATTTGTGTATCAAAAAAGTAGTATGAATTTTTACAATATCTGATCAAGTATCACAAAATATATTAAAAGTATCAAAAAAGATATTAAAAGTATCACAAAACACTTTTATTTTTGTATCACAAAAGTAGTATAAGTTTTTACAATATCTGATCAAGTATCACAAAATATATTAAATGTATCACAAAAAAATATTAAAAGTATCACATAACACACTTATTTGTATATCAGAAAAGTAGTATGAGTTTTACAATATCTGATGAAGTATCACAAAATATATTAAATGTATCAGAAAAGGTATTAAAAGTATCATTGAACATACTTATATTTTGTAATAATTTAACAACATTTTATGATACTTTGATTTTTGCCAAAAAAAAAGAAAAAAGATGTAAAAATTTAAAATATAACAAGTTTACTTTTACTCGATTTTGCGATACTTTTAGTTGAATTTGTAATACTTTAAACTGAGTTTGTGATACATTTAGTTTTTAACTTTTTGTTGAATTTGTAATACTTTTAGCTGGTTTTGCAATACAAAAAATTGGGCAGATTTTGAATTTTTTCCAGTGATTTTTTTTTAATTGGCAGTATTGTAGACGAGTTGAGAGGTAGCAATTGATCGAAATTCTTGGCCGATGAATCGCTGTAGATCTGAGGTCAAAGTTGATGATTTTGTAACTTTGACCTCAGATTTATGGTGATTGAAGTATCAAATCGTATTTACGGTTTCGAATCTAAAACGAGGTAAACGAGACGGTTTCAAATGGTATTAAAATTTGTAAAAAAAATTGCCAGCCAAAAATAGCGGTGGCTGCCGCCGGCGAGCGGCTGGCGACAGTGAATAATCGTAAATGGTCGGTGGAGTTATTTTTCCTTGGGTCCGGAGTGAGATTAGGTCCGATTTTTGGATGGGCTGAGTTCTGGTTCTGTGGATGGGCAGCCAGTTTGAATTCTGGTCAATTTAGAAAATGGTAAAATATTGATCTCACTCATAACATACCCATATAAATATAAAAGTAATTTTACAACTTCCGCATTTAAAAAATAAATAAATAGAGATTCTAATTATTCATTCATTAAAAGAAAGGTTTAAAGAAACTCCGTTCAAAATATCCTTCCCAAATTCAATATAGAATACATGAATTATTTCCAAAAATAACCAAAGTGAACCCCCCCTCCATATCCAAAATAGCTAAAACTGTCACTAAACCAGCCCCAAACATCGCTCGCGCGCCCTCGAACACAAACTAATCTCACTCATCCAATCATGTAAATCCCACAAACACCCTCCGTCAAATCCAATCCCAGATCAATAACCCACGCCGTCGACCCCACCATACCCACCTCATCACCCTCCCTCCAACCCGTTCGCCCACCCGCCCCTAACCCTATCTATATATATAAAAAAAAACACTTCATTTCAGCCGCCCCCTCCCCTCCCATCTTTTCTGTTTTTTTCTCGCCCTTAGAAATGGGTACCGCCGGCCACCGTCCTCCGGCGACCAGAAAAAATAAAATCTATATCATTTGAATCGTCTCGACTCTCTCATTCTAAATCTGAAATCAGATTTACGATTCGATGTTCCGATCTTCGTAGATCTGAGGTCAAACTTTATAAATTGTTAACTTTGACCTCACATCTACGACGATTCATCGGGCCAATTTCGATCGAAAATCACCGTTCAACTCCTTACGTTGCAATCTACGATTTCCCAATTTATATTTCAAATCGGTGCCAAAATCGGCACCGACGACGAGAGGCTTCCCCCCCCCCCCCCCCTTCTTTTCTTCTTTTCTTTCATCTCGCTTTCCCCCCTCTCTCTCTCAACAGTTGTGATATTTATCAATCTGCATATGGTACAGGTAGATATTGGATGGTGAGGTATTGGAGTGGGTGATGGGGTCTTGATGCAAGTGGTTACTTGATTCTTTGGACTTTGGATTGGTGGGATTTTGAAGTTGCATTAAGAATTTAAAAGTATTACAAAATGATTAAAAAGTTTCACAAATTCATACAAAAGTATTACAAATTGATATGATATTTTCGTACAAATATATAAAAGTTACAGTAAAAAGTTAAAGTATCACAAAAAGTTGTTAAAGTATCACAAAAAAATAGTTATTGTATCACATAATTTTGATATCTGATTTCTATAATTACGTATTTTTTTTAAAAAGAAATAGATAATTCAAAGTATTACAAATGTAATTAAAAGTATTAGAAAAGATATTAAAAGTATCACAAAACACACTTATTTTTTGTAGTAGCAGTGAATTTTTACAATATCTGATCAAGTATCACAAAATATATTAAAAGTATCACAGAAGATATTAAAAGTATCGCAAACACGCTTATTTGTGTATCAAAAAAGTAGTATGAATTTTTACAATATCTGATCAAGTATCACAAAATATATTAAAAGTATCAAAAAAGATATTAAAAGTATCACAAAACACTTTTATTTTTGTATCACAAAAGTAGTATAAGTTTTTACAATATCTGATCAAGTATCACAAAATATATTAAATGTATCACAAAAAAATATTAAAAGTATCACATAACACACTTATTTGTATATCAGAAAAGTAGTATGAGTTTTACAATATCTGATGAAGTATCACAAAATATATTAAATGTATCAGAAAAGGTATTAAAAGTATCATTGAACATACTTATATTTTGTAATAATTTAACAACATTTTATGATACTTTGATTTTTGCCAAAAAAAAAGAAAAAAGATGTAAAAATTTAAAATATAACAAGTTTACTTTTACTCGATTTTGCGATACTTTTAGTTGAATTTGTAATACTTTAAACTGAGTTTGTGATACATTTAGTTTTTAACTTTTTGTTGAATTTGTAATACTTTTAGCTGGTTTTGCAATACAAAAAATTGGGCAGATTTTGAATTTTTTCCAGTGATTTTTTTTTAATTGGCAGTATTGTAGACGAGTTGAGAGGTAGCAATTGATCGAAATTCTTGGCCGATGAATCGCTGTAGATCTGAGGTCAAAGTTGATGATTTTGTAACTTTGACCTCAGATTTATGGTGATTGAAGTATCAAATCGTATTTACGGTTTCGAATCTAAAACGAGGTAAACGAGACGGTTTCAAATGGTATTAAAATTTGTAAAAAAAATTGCCAGCCAAAAATAGCGGTGGCTGCCGCCGGCGAGCGGCTGGCGACAGTGAATAATCGTAAATGGTCGGTGGAGTTATTTTTCCTTGGGTCCGGAGTGAGATTAGGTCCGATTTTTGGATGGGCTGAGTTCTGGTTCTGTGGATGGGCAGCCAGTTTGAATTCTGGTCAATTTAGAAAATGGTAAAATATTGATCTCACTCATAACATACCCATATAAATATAAAAGTAATTTTACAACTTCCGCATTTAAAAAATAAATAAATAGAGATTCTAATTATTCATTCATTAAAAGAAAGGTTTAAAGAAACTCCGTTCAAAATATCCTTCCCAAATTCAATATAGAATACATGAATTATTTCCAAAAATAACCAAAGTGAACCCCCCCTCCATATCCAAAATAGCTAAAACTGTCACTAAACCAGCCCCAAACATCGCTCGCGCGCCCTCGAACACAAACTAATCTCACTCATCCAATCATGTAAATCCCACAAACACCCTCCGTCAAATCCAATCCCAGATCAATAACCCACGCCGTCGACCCCACCATACCCACCTCATCACCCTCCC
>BMAC01000104.1:435037-447558 GCA_014905375.1 Phtheirospermum japonicum | reverse complement strand
AAAACCAAAACAGAACAGAACATAGCCAGCGAAAGAAAACCCTAGCCCCAAATTTTCTCCCTCGTCGACTCAATCTCCGGTGACCGACCGGTCCTCTGCCACTGTAGCCCTCCACCGTCCCGTGATCTGCCCCTCCAAACTGATGAGATCCCGATAAAAGACGGCTCCATCTGCGGGTTCGATTCATTGCACCGCCTCCTCCAATCTTCCATTTCTTCCCAACTTTTCCAGGTCAAACTGTTGCCATTTTATTTTTCTTCTCCTCCACTATTGATTGATTTCTTGTATTAACTATCATTATTTGATAATCGGGGGTTGGGTTCTGTAGTTAAAGTCAACCAATGTTCTAATTGCCCTGCTTGGTTTTTGATTCTAAACTATGTTAATTGCTAGATTCAGTTGAGTCTTAAGCCAAACAATTTTGTTTTACTTTATAATTGATTTTTAATTTGTATTGATTTTGCATGTCGAGTCTTCTGTGTTTCTGACTTCTTCTTCTTCCTCTTTTTTTTTTTGGGTAAGTATTATAAAATATAAACTACTAAAATAATAATATTAGCAACTAAACATAGTTTCTGATAGACTCAGGGGTTTGAAATTATTTTCAATTCTCTGTGTGAAAATCTTAAGACTTATCTTGGGGACTTAATTTTCTTCTTGATGTAAAAAGAGATTATCCTGGATGAAGAACTTTGAAGAGAGTGCAGTAAGAAGGGACTTCTAAAATTATGAGTTCGAGCAATGAGAATGATTATCTGCATTGGTTTTTAGTGTATGAAAGTAAAACAGTGGGATTTACTTGCATGAATTGCTTTAAAGGCTAGGGAGAAATATCAATATGAATTCTGAATATCATATAGATATATATGTTATTTGACAGCACTTGAATATCCAAGATAAACTCAAAAAGAATATATATTCATAACTTCGCATCGCAACTTCATGTACTTTAGTACTAAACTTTAAGATCATCCACATATTATCTTAAATTAATGGAATTTTATTTACAATAATAAATGCACTTACTCCGAATCAAGTTTAGTTAATAGTTATTTTTTCAATTGCCAAGAATCTTCTTTGTGGTACTTAGGAGAAAGCTAATAGTTTTTGTTTTGTTTTGTTTCTTGTTGAATTTTGTTTTGGTGATTTTTGGGGGGTTTGTGAAAATTAAATGTGTTGCACTTTTTTTGTAGGTAGTGTATTATCAGTTTGTGTTAAAATTTTAATCCCAAAGAATTGAGTAAGTGGTTGTTGCTTATTTTGAAAAATCATCAACAAGCGATTTTTCTTTTATTTTGTTTAATTGGGTCTTGATAATTTGTTTGTTGCTGTTTTTGGGATTATTGTTATCTGTTTTGGGATTCAATTGTATTTGGATTGCGCTTTTTTGCTTTATTTTTTCCAGCACATTGCTTTGAATTCTATATTTCTCCTATTTGAATTTATTTTTCCTGATCGTATCCTTTTTGTTAATCCATTGTTATCGTTGGGTATTTATGATAGTTTGATATAATTGGATTAGTTGTGAGATTATCAGTGTTTGTTGATTCGTTGAATTTTCCCTCTTCATAAAAACTTGTTCCTGAGTAGATTGTTTACAACTTTTTTTTAGTGTGTATTCATTTCACTTGTTCTGTGTGATTATCTTCGTATTTGTGTGTTATCTGAAGAATAGGATGAGGAATCTGGATATTCCAATGAAGGAAACTGAGGTTAACTTAAGTCTCTGTGTTTATTTTTCTATAAATGATGCTCTCAGTTTTATATTGGCCATATGCTTGTTGTATATCTCTTCATTGCCTTTGCTTCTCATCGTCGACTCTGTCAATTATTTAGTAAATCGTTAACTGTGGTATTAATGCATTATTTTATTCTATTATTTTTATGTACGTGCAGATGGCAAGCTCAAGCCCACAAGACGAAGTAGGCGGGAGTAGCAATACCCCGACCCCATCTGGACCAACCCCACCTGAAGTCGCATCGAGTTCCATCGATGGCCCATCAGTAGCTGCTGCTGCACCTGCTGTACCAGCATCAAAGAAAAGAAAAACTGGGAAGCCAAGATCTAAGGCGTGGGACCAGTTTGAAAGGCTCGAAGATGAAGATGGCAATTTGATATCAGCCAAGTGCAGAATCTGAAAAATCGAATATGCATCTCACCCAAAAAAAAATGGTACATCTACTCTTCTTGCACACATGACTACTTGCAAAGAAGACATAGAAAGTGGTCAAACGTTATTGAATTTGCAGAAAAAAGGAGAGGGTAAATCTGGAGTGAATTCTGGGTTGGGTACTTTAACTACATGGAAATATGATTACAATGAGATTAGAGAGTCGATTGCATACATGATCATTGTTGATGAGTTACCATTTAAGTTTGTGGAAAGCAGGGGGTTTCGTAGGGTTATGAGTAAAGCTTGCCCTAGGTTTAAGACTCTTTCTAGGTGGTCGATTACACGAGATTGTTATGATTTTTTTGTGAGTGAGAGATCACGATTGAAATCCTTTTTGAAGAAAAATCGCCAAAGAGTCAGTCTTACAACTGACACTTGGACTTCTTTGCAAAAGATTAATTACATGTGCATTACAGCTCACTTTATTGATAATGAATAGAATTTGCACAAAAGAATCTTGAATTTTGTCCCTGTCACTAGCCATAAAGGTGATTACATTGGTAAAGCACTCAAAACTTGTATTCTTGAGTGGGTTTTAAAGAATGTGTTCACCATAACTGTTGACAATGCCACTTCAAATGATACGGCTTTGGCGTTTTTGAAAAAAAGAATGTTGAATTGGGGGGATTGTGTTGCGAATTGTAAATACCTTCACATGAGGTGTATTGCACATGTAATTAATTTGATTGTTAACGAGGGCTTGAAAGATGTAAAACCTTGTGTGAAGCGAATTAGAAAGGCAGTTAGGTACATTAGAAATTCCCCCGCTAGACTTTAAAAATTTAAAGAGTGTGTGGAATGGGAAGGTCTAGAAAGTAAGAGCATGTTGTGTCTAGATGTGAAAACACGGTGGAATTCTGTCTATTTTATGCTAAGCACAGCTGTGAAATTTGAGAAGGCATTTGAAAGGTATGAGAGTGAAGAAACTTGTTTTGTAAGTGATTTAGGAATAGATAAAGTTCCAACTTCTTATGATTGGTCTTGTGCTCGCAAAATATGTGATTTATTGAAGTTCTACTATAGAAACTTTCAACGTAGACCCGGGGAGTATCGGAGTTTAGAACTACTCGACAAAGACGGCATCGAATATAGGAATGCGGATGATATTACTTTGCGCGTTTCTGGTTCTTCGTATGTCACTTCAAATACCTTTTTTTTAGTGAGATAAGTGATTTGTGTTGTGTTTTAAATGAGTGGAAAAAAGTTACGATTTCATGGTGAAGGATTTTGGTGACTCAATGACATAACAATTTGAAAAATATTGGGGAGAGTCGGAAAAAATGAATAAAATTATTTTTTGGGCCAATGTTTTTGATCCAAGAGATAAGTACGAGTACATGGCTTACTCTTTACGTGAAATGTATGGGGTTGAAAAGGGTGATACAATCCTTGAAAATGTGAAGAGTGAACTTGTTGAGTTATTCACAGAGTACAAGAATAAATATCAGTCGGGGAATGAATCAAGTTCTAGTGTAAGTGTCGCAAATTCAGGGGGTAGTGTGAGTAGTATTTGTGATTCTGAAAGTGTTGGTAGCAAACCATATTCATTTTTAAAGCCAAGTATAGAAGGCAAAAGCTAGAGAGTGGTGGTTATTCAACTACAAAATCAGAGTTAGAAATTTACTTGAACGAGGATGTCGTAGAGGGGTTTGAAAATCTTGATGTGCTGAAGTGGTGGAAAGTGAATTCTGAAAGATTTCCCATTCTTTCAAAAATGGCTCGGGATCTGTTGTCTGTTCCAATATCAACTGTTGCATCCGAGTCTACATTTAATACCGGCGGGAGGATACTTGATCGATTTAGGAGTTCTTTAACTCCAGAAATTGTTGAAGCTTTGATATGTGCACAAGATTGGCTTCAAAATGAAGATCTTCCCGTATGTGTTGAAGAACAACTGGATGAGCTAGAGATTTTTGAGAAAGGTATTAATTTTATGAGATGATCAATCGAGTATATATAATATTATGTTATTTATTTTTGTCTAATTTCTAAGAATTTCAATTGTAACTTGTGTATTTCGGATTTGCCGGTCATGGGAGTCGGACAAACATAATAAAGTATCAAAACTTGATTGGTAAAATCAGGTATTTAAATTTTCTTTTTCTATATAGTCTCAAAAATTGACTGATCGTATGCTTTAAGTTTTGAATATTATATTTTTTATCTTGATTTTATTTATTTTTTATTTTTTTTGTATTTTGGAGGAATGGGGCTGTTTGATGTTTATGATGGAGAAAGATGGAGAAATTTAATTTTTGATGTTGCTGTTGAAGAACGAAGTTTAAGGTTTTGGAGAAAGATGGAGAAATGTTGCGGACTTGGATATTTTGTCATATTTTAATTTCAAGTAGACTGTGGTTTGTTGGATTGTAGTTTAAGTATGTATAAACTATGGATTCATCTCATTGCTATTTTGTATTTGGTTTGTTGAAGACTTTGCTTTGTATTTGGTTTGTTGGACTGTCCTATCCTTTGTGCTTTGTATTTGGATTGTTGTATTTAGTCTTCTGTCCTTTGGAACAAGTTATTTGTGTCTAATAAGAGTCCCTGGCCTTACCTAATATTTTTAAGCATTTTAGTTTTACAATTTCTTTTCCAGGGCTGGCAGACAGGAAAAAAGAAATTT
The DNA here is from genome assembly GCA_014905375.1 of Phtheirospermum japonicum. Lineage (NCBI taxonomy): Eukaryota > Viridiplantae > Streptophyta > Magnoliopsida > Lamiales > Orobanchaceae > Phtheirospermum > Phtheirospermum japonicum. Next base: position 442,758 of record BMAC01000104.1, on the reverse strand, counting down.
TCATCAAAATTTCGGTTAATCGACCGAAACCGACCAGATTTTCGGTTCGGTCGAAAATCGGTCTTACAGACTGGTTCGGTCGGTTTCGGTTCCTGTGACCAGTATTTTCAGTTTTTTCGATTTTTCATATTCGGTCGGTTCGGTCGACCGAACAGACCGATGCACACCCCCCTACATATAAGTATATAGAAATTTGGCCAAATGTTATTAACATCATAACAAGTTAAACTGAAAAATTATTTTTTGACAATAGCCTGAAAATGCATATGTAGATTTAAAGCAAAGACCGGAGTAGAAACACGTATTGGAAATTCTAAAGAGTGGTTTATCATAAAGACCTGAATCCCCGATTTGAGGAAGAAACAGACACGACAAATAAACATAAAATCATCAGTTCTTCAACTTGTAATATAAACACATTACATTTTCTATTCTTGAAACCCATAAACAACTTGAGCGATAGATGAAGTTATTCCTAGCAACACAAAACACTATAACTAGCAACATGGAATCTATGTTAATCACATACGAAGGATATAGTTGTTGATAGTTGTAACACACAAAAACTGTGAGCATCACAAGAAACTAATCTTAGCAACAAATGTTAGCATAACTCTAACATAAAATTAGCATAGAAAATTAGCATAACTCTAATATTATGTAAAAAAAAGAAGGATGATAGTGGGATGTAAAATTAGCATAGCACCATTTAGAAACAACTCCTTAAACTTAGGCACCACACAGTATTTGTCTGCATAGTGGGATGTTCTTACATTTGGGAGAGTTAACTTAACCTCTTTGGTTCCAGAGAATAAGGTAATACACTAATACTGCTACACATCAAACTCTTTGTCTTCGAGATCTTCGTGGTCTCTGCAAAATGAAGAAAGCCAAAACAGGACACGCAATGTAAATAAATCACAACATTTTGAAACTAATACAAGTTCAGAATATGAGAAGCATCATCACAAAGCACTCTAAATAATTTCAAATAATTTAGCCTTTCAAAACATTTCATAAGAAAAAGTGTGCTGGTGTTTGTACCAAGGGGGTGGGGAGGGTAGTATTTGTAGCTATTCAAATATTAATGGAGTAATACTGCTTCAGTGACTTACATCATTGCCATTCATTTCAATGGCTTTAGATAATGACGCTCCAAGAGCCTCTTCGTTCCTCTTACTTTTTTTCACTACAAGCAAAGAAACTAGGATTTAAAAGGGATGAAGAGTTCTATCAATCTAAACTGCAAATTTCTAAGCACCACAAAACAAGTTCATTACATAAAATTGTGATTATAAGTTAATGTCGAGAGATATTAACATTGTATTGTATTGCTTTCATTTAATGCAATTTGACAAGCTTTAAGCATTGGATTCCAATTCAACTGAACATGTTCCGAAAAATTATGCAAGTGCATGAGCTAATATAGAACCGCGATGTTTTTCGACCAGATTCAAGAAAACAACTAATAATATTATGTACAATAGCAATATAACCTACAACCATTTATTACTTGAAAATAACATCTGAAATATGACCAATTTAATGTCGACTGCGAAAATAACATCCGAAATATGACCAATTTTATGTCGACTGCGATACCCAAAAAGTAGCACGACTTCACATGCAAACAAGCACCCAATGCCACAACGACACCCTTATTATCACGCGGTGAACCAAAAAAATAGAAGCACTACATATCAGCAGAAATTAAAATCTGCAATCGAAACCTAATATTCGAAGCATTACTCACAAAATAGGGATTTAGTATTATAAGAATTTCTTATTTATGTTCATGTGTAGTCGTACTGTGGAGAACAACACAAGAAAACCCCTAATTTTTTGAATCTCATAGAACCCTAATATATAATTTTGCGATTCTTAAACTCTGAACAATTTCTAGCATTGAAGCACCGCGATCGAACACACAAATAGAGGACAAAAATTGAACTTAATTTTTTGTTCTTCGAATTTTCGATCTGCCTACATCACCTTCCATGACTGCGTTTCCCATCCTCAATGCCGATTGAACTGTAAATAATGGTCTTTGCGTAGCTATGGTTTGATTTTTTGAAAGGTAAAAGTTTAGAGGATCTATGATTTTTCTGGTAGATTCAAAGAGATTTATTTTTTCAATCCAGGCCTACGATTGTGGGATTCAGATTTGGGAAAGTTTGAAATTAGCAAGCATGCTCCCGCGTGTTTGACCTAGTATTACATTAGCTGGCAAATGACGCATGTGCCCATCTCTATCAGGACCGTTGAGATCAAGTAATAAATGGATAAAAATAGTTCCTAGTTCCTGTATAGGGGATGGATTCCACATGATCCCACCCATATATATATATATACACACACACACACACTCACAAACACACACACACACACACACACATTACCTCTATATATTAATATAAATTCTCCTTATCTATGTAGCTGATTCGCATGCTCCGTTTGATAAATAAAAAAATATAGTGAATCGGTTGATTATATGTCATTCGAACATAATATTTACATAATTTAATATTATCTTCTTATTGTATCCTGCCTAATCTAATCTATTATTTTTTATTATATATTCTCAAATTCTCCTTTTATTTAATTCAATAATTTCCTTTTATTCTCCTACATAGGAATTTAATAAATCATATATAATTTGTAAAAGAATAAAATCTAAATTAGTTATTTTAAATAAAAAAAACTACATATGAAAATGTAATAACAAAAAGATTAATTATGAAAATAATTAAATAAGTTATATTTATGATAAATTTTAAATAACTTCATGTAAATTAATCTCCTTTTATAATAAAATTTAAAATAATTTTATTTATCGTATTTTAAATATTCTATATATGTAAAATATGAGTTATTTGTAATAATCTAAGTATATAACGAATTTTAGTAATGAATTCAATCTAAATATAAAAATATAAATTATGTAAGAATAATTAATAATATTGATTAGACACTAGTACAATGCGATACGGGTTAAGAGTATGACATCTATTGAATTCTTCAAGGTATGTAACTAATAATAATTAAAGAATTTACAATAAATATTAAAATGTAAAATAATTTAATAATAATTATTAATTAATAGAGATTAAACATGTGTTTAAAATGTAATATCTTTTAAGTTTTCTAAGTATATAAATAAAATCATTAACGGATTAAACTTAATACTAAAATATAAAATTATTTAATATTTATAAAAAATAATAAATATACTAGACATGTACAAGACACGAGTTGAGAATACATTTTTTGATTTTTTTTAGATTTAAAACTTTGTAATATTTATAAATATTTATTATATTTATCTTTTAATAAATTCTGTATAACACACGTGTGTTAAACTAGTGTGTGTGTATAAACAAAATATCTTTAATGATAACTATATTGATCGTAATATTATGGTCAATAATTTTATATTTAAATTTCAATAGTTCAATTTTCAATGTTTTCTTAGTTTTGGAATAATTCAGAAAGTGTTGTTGACGAATCGAGTCGAAACCATCCTAAGCATTTCAAGTTGGAGTTCAACTATTACTCGAACAATGCTCGCGTTCGTTTAATATTCGAGTAAAAGTTTGTATTCGTGTTCATTCGATCAATTTTTTTGTGCAGTTCAAGATCGTTCGAGTTCGACTCGTTTAATTTAACGACACTTAAATTTGTTGGATCAGATCGAGTTCGAATTGTTCGAACAATATTCTCTCATTAAATTTTTTTCCCATCAAAATTAAACATAGTAAATATAAATAAATAAATATGTGTGTGTGTGTGTATACACACCACACACACACACACACACACACACACATATATATATATAGGGTTGGGTTCCGGTGAGAATGGGTCCGTAGGTGAGAAATGAGAATGAATTATAGCCATTATAACTAATCTAATCTAATGGATTAGATTTAATCAAAACCTAAACCCACCCGCTGGGAAACAAAACCCGCTGGGCCTGCGGAACCTTGGCGAAACCGACTCTGGCCACCCGCAAAACCTAAACAAAAAGCCGTATCTGCGATATATGAGGAACAATCTTATTCATCCCGTTCTGCGATCCAGTCAAAGAAATCATCCATGTCTGCGATTCTATTCGATATAATCAAAAAAAATCTTCTAGGTTTTATTCAAACATAACCCGAAAATTCTAATTTTGGTGGCACGATCCTGTTCGATTTTAGAGGTAATCCGAAATCAACTCGATTTTGTGTAATCCTGTTCGATTTTAGGGATCTGGTTCGAATTGAAGGGTCTTGCTCGAGTTTTTTTTCCTTTCTGTTTTCTACGATTTGATTTTGCTTGTCGTTGTCTGATGAGGTTGCTTTCTGATTTATTTTGTGCACAACTCAGTCTCAATTTGTGCACATTAGTTTGTTACCTTGTGCTCGTCCGTGCTGAATGGCGTTTTGCATGTGTCGTGACAACTTCTTAAAAAAATCTGTTCTTGTCGTTGTCTGATGAGGTTGCTGTCTGATTTTTTTGTGCACAACTCAGTCTCAGTTTGTGCACATTAGTTTGTTAACTTGTGCACGTCCGTACTGAATGGTATTTTGCACGTGTCGTGACTTCTTAAAAAATATGTTCTTGTCGTTGTCTAATGAGGTTGCTTTTTTATTTGTTTTGTGCACAACTCAGTCTCAGTTTGTGCACATTAGTTTGTTACCTTGTGCACGCCCGTGCTGAATGGTGTTTTTCACGTGTCGTGACAACTTCTTAAAAAAACCTGTTCTTGTCGTTGTCTGATGAGGTTGCTGTCTGATTTGTTTTGTGCACAACTCAATCTCAGTTTGTGCACATTAATTTGTTAACTTGTGCACATCCGTGCTGAATGGTATTTTGCACGTGTCGTGAAAGTCTTAAAAAAATCTGTTTTTGTCGTCGTCTGAGGTGGTCTCTGTCTGATTTGTTTTGTGCACAACTCAGTGTCAGTTTGTGCACATTAGTTTGTTACCTTGTGCACGCCCGTACTGAATGGTGTTTTGCACGTGTCGTGAAGTCTTAAAAAATCTGTGTTTGTCGTCGTCTGATGTGGTTGTTGTTTGATTTGTTTTGTGCACAACTCAGTGTCAGTTTGTGCACATTAGTTTGTTACCTTGTGCACTTACGTGCTGAATGGTGTTTTGCACGTGTCGTGAAGTCTTAAAAAAATCTGTGCTTGTCGTCGTCCGAGGAGGTTGCTTTCTGATTTGTTTTGTGCACAACTCAGTGTCAGTTTGTGCACATTAGTTTGTTACCTTGTGCACGTCCGTGCTGAATTGTGTTTTGCACGTGTCGTGAAGTTTTAAAAAAATTTGTGCTTATCGTCGTCTGATGTGGTTGCTGTCTGATTTGTTTTGTGCACAACTCAGTGTCAGTTTGTGCATATTAGTGTGTTCCCTTGTGCACGTCCGTGCTGAATGGTATTTTGCACGTGTCGTGAAGTCTTAAAAAATATGTACATGTCGTCGTCTGATGTGGTTGCTGTCTGATTTGTTTTGTGCACAATTCAGTGTCAGTTTATGCACATTAGTGTGTTCCCTTGTGCACGTCCATACTGAATGGTGTTTTGCACGTGTCGCGAAGTCTTAAAAAAATTTGTACATGTCGTTGTCTGATGTGGTTGTCGTGTGATTTGTTTTTATGTCGTGTTATATGTGGCATGTARTGTTTTGTGCACTGATTGAATGCGAGCTTTTGCAGGTGATGTTGAATGTTCTTCCCACAATTGTGAGCCTGTTTAACAAACTATGGTCATGAAACCTAACTCTTATTTTTAGCGTTCAAGACTATGTAAAACAAAGGAGCAATTGGCAGAGTTCAAGACCCTTCATATTTTTTTTTTTTATTACTCTTAATTTTGCGACGCAGGTTGTGCACAAACAAGTATGATATTTTGCACAACCGATCAATAAATTTTGCACAATAGTGAAATAATTTATGCACAATGGTATTTTATAAATTCCTATTTTAGGTGTTGGTCTTTTGGGCTTTTCATACAAATTAATTGGACTATAGTTTTGTCTGAGATTTAGAAATAATATATTTTTGGCGTTTTCTTTCTCTATTTGCTTGTTATCTTGTATTTAAACATGTTTATATATTTTCTTATCGTACATCGACAATGCTTTATTTGGGTCTAATGACAAATCCAACACGATGATTGAATTGTAATGATATCATTTACACAAGTAATGCAATAACATATGTCCAACCAAAAGTGCAACCATCGAAGTTAAAAATTCGGAAACTTAAATATTTGTATTTCTCTCACCAAGACCATTATTAAAAATTTTAAATATGCAAAATACAGTTTTTTTGAGTCGCAAAAAATCTCTTCCACTTATGAACAAATAGAACAACAAGAAATAGACATCAAAACATAATAAACATTATATTCCAGTTTTTTCTACTTAAACAAGAGTGCTTACACAAAAAAAGATACAAATATACATTAGCTATAAAATAAAGTAAATGTACTGCACATTAGTTCACACAAGCGTGCACAGCAAATTGCACATTAGTTCATACGCGCGTGCACATTAGTTCATAACTACATGCACAAACGACCACCATATCAGGCAAAAACAAGTCTTCGCTTTTCTTTGTTGTATGTGAGTTCGGAGTTGTAGCTGCTGCCATCTTGTTCTCCAGAGGGCTAAACGGATGACGACCAGGCCACTGGATCGGCTTCACAGGGCGCAGACAAGCCAAACGACCACCATCACGTAGCTGGTTGCAAATCGGAAGCTTACTTGCTTGTAAAGTTTCCTCTTTCTCCTTAGCCACTAGAGCACCAGAAGGGTCCCCGACAAGAATAAGAAAAGTGAAGGCTTGCTAATCCCCCCGAGATGAATCTCTATCAGCTTCCTCAAATCAGCAAGACTTGAATCATTCAAAACCTTCAACATCGTAATCACCTTTCCCGGATTATCCTTCGAATTCTATTTACCCGAGCAGGAGCACTTTGCACGATTATCAGAAAAGCGTCTGAAAAAAATATATAAAGTTCAAAGAACAAGCCAATACGCAAAATAATGCTAAAACAATCAAGTCAAATTACGATCTCAAGCAAAAAAAATAAAATAAAAAATTAGTCCAAGTTAAAATATTAAATAAGTTACATATTTAAGAAGCCTAATTAAGAAAAAATACATATTATACTGTCAATCATGTTCTTGCCAAACTTATTTAAGATGCCTAATAAAAACTAATAAAAAAAATATGTAAGAAGTTAGAAGCCTTGTCATGTTCTTAACAAATGATAATGCTGCATAATGCAGCCTACCAGTCATGTGCTAAATTTGTCTGTTGCTAGTTCTTCAATGTCTGTTGCTAGTTCTTCTCTGCTCGACTGCAACAACCGAACAATAACGCTCATCAGCAAAAATATAAACGTAATAGGATTGCTTGCAAACACTTAAAAAAGTGATTTTCAGCTTTGGTCCGAGAAAATAGAGAGTAGGTTTTAGTTTTCTTGAAATCCCAACTTCTCAAACTGATTCTGCATAATTTGATTGTAATCTAAAGTAGAGAAACATGTGCTTTAGAATTCCGATTTCGTAAATAAYGCACTTTTACAACTTTTATTCACTGATAATCTAGTATAGGTTTAAAGCTATAATAAGACAATTCATTTGATTATATCATCACTGAATAATTTAGAAATCATACCTTGAAAAGAAGGTAACGGTACACAAACCATCCGGTGTATACAAGCCCAACCA
>BMAC01000104.1:400977-420974 GCA_014905375.1 Phtheirospermum japonicum | reverse complement strand
TTAAACATAAAACCCATAAAATCTCTGGCCTTTGAGGCTTAAACATTTTCATAATCATAAAGACATACCTTGTTCTACATAATGAGGTCGCATGAGACCGTAAGGAGGTCGCGGAGACCGTAACAAGTTAATTATATGTATTCTCCGAACTCAAATCATAAACCACCAAACCATAAACTATTACGCCATAAACTCCACATGTGGCCAGATCTTAATCATTTAAATTAAATCACACACCACAACCATTTAAATCATCTCAAATAAATCTTGTCACCATATTAAATCGCATAAATCAATTATTTCCCTATGCTCCACCACATAAAAATAAATAGGGCATAAAATGAAAAACCGTCCCTTTCATGAGGTTTCAAAAAGCGTACCCGATACATATTCATATTGGCGTTATAGGAAAATTCACCTCTCCTCGAATATCCATCTACGCGACCTTTTTGTTTTTAGGTAGCATAATTTCCCAATCTCCTTTTTGTCAATGTTTGAACACGCGACCTGGTACATGGTCTTAAACATTGGCGACCTCTTCGCATTGGGTTACCCATCTCCGAATTACATGTCGGGCAACCCACAAATTAACCCTAGATTAATACGACCTAAACAAGCCCTACACCCATATTCGTTAGCATAATCATAGAAAATATCATCCGAATATTACAACCTTACTCGCTCCAATAACATGTTAATCAAACATTTTTCACATCGAAGGTCTCCATTCCCCACAACAACAAATATCATATCACCATCAAGTCATATAGGATCAAAACAAAAACTGACACAAAATTCTCAGCACACATATACCAACTTTGAAGATTAAACTGTTTTAATCGGTAATGAATTAAAAGCCAAACTACATATCACTGGAAAGCCGATCAATTCTTAGCATGTTCATAACCATATAAAATCAAAATAAGTACTTATCAACCGAATGTTAAACCACATGCATATTCCCACAAAATAAAACCACATACGTCCACTTACCACTCTCCACGCATGATTAATATACCATCATTCATTCTATCAAAACTATGAAAGAATTTTAAAACCAAATTTATCCAACCCCATGGATAGTTAATATTTTATATAATCACATAAACCATACGTTTATCTCTATTAAATCAAATAAACCATAAGTCTATCCCCATATAAATCAAGTCAATAAGGAAGTATTCCACATGACAACCACATCAATCAACCAAACCATACCATCCTCATTTAAACACATCTAAAACAAAATAAATATTTATCTCGATTTGTGTTGATTTTATTGTGTTATGTTGATACACGACCTCATCACCTTAGATTTCGAGCAACAAAATGGATCATCCCTTGAATATTTGAACACGCGACCTCATCGCGTTTGTTTGCGTTGACCATTCCCGGGTTAAGGTCCAAGCAACACATAAGGTAATCCTCAAAAACCAACATTAATACAAACTCAACGAATAGACCTTACTCAGTCCGTTAGTATATGATCAATAAATAAAACGCAAGCATCACAACCTTTATTCGTGTTCACAAATCTTCAAAACTTGATCTCCACCACTATTCATATTTAACCACTATATATCGTACATATTATACCCAAAATTCAACTCCATCCAAAATTGTGCAGAAAATGATTTGTGAAGTTTATATATCGTACATATTATACCTCACAAGATTTAGTAAAATTCTCAATGCGATCCAACGGTTGAAACAGTAGAAAACGATTTTTGAAGTTTATTGCGCAGTCAGATTTTAGACCTACGAAAATTGTGTACCTCACGTCTTTCGCTCAAGGACTCGATGTCCCTCTTTCCCACAGACGGCGCCAATTTGATAAGTCCAAAAAGTTGGGTTACCAAATAAAGGGGGTACTAACCTCAAAAGAGATCAGCGACCTGGAATTACTTCCGAATATGCTACAGCGACCTGGGAAGCCCTCCTCGAATCTCCTGGCGACCTCGCCGATCCTGCAAAACAGTATCTCGAACGGGTAGGAGTCCCACCCCCCAACCCATTAAGACTCTCCGATGCTTAAGTCAATATTAGCTCATGAAAATAATGAGAGGTATGCACCTCCTTTTATAGATACAACATAAGTCTTTCCCAAGCAAGGGTTACCTTCTCCTACCACAATTCCATAAATACAACAACTGTCTTATAATTAGGATTCCTCCAATATGTTAAGTTCCCATAAATAATAAACCTCTCATTAAATTAATAGAATAGGCATGGGCCCATTATTCTTTCCATAACCTCATAAACCATTCACACTAAGCCCGCAGGCTTGATATTCATAAAGCCCATAACCGAACTCAAGTACACAGCTAAAACCACAAGAGATCACGACCCTATATGAGAACTCATCCTCATACTACAGGTCGCTACTCTAGTCATATCAACTCGCTCACTTTCAAGGAACAGCCTTCAGCTCGTTCACTTCTCAGAGACATAATACAGCTCGCTCATCTCCTAGGAGGAACACCCTCTCCCAGAAATGAGGTCGCTTACCACAAATAACCTCATATATCAAATAATAATACGTACAGACATTTTGGTCCGCATCAAATATAATTTCAACCTACAAGTACTGGGAATTAATTTATCAAGTGTCTAAATTTCAAGAAAATTAGACAGACAATTCATTTAAATTTTTTATATTTTTCTTTAAATATTTTTCCTTTGTCATATAAGTTTACACTTAATGTGCAAGATTAAAGATAGGTGGAGCATCAATTAACTCTTCCTTGTCAGCCCAAAAATAAAAATAAAAAATAAAAAAAATCAGGATTTATTTATAAATCCAGCCATTTTTTTACATAGTTCTTTTCTGAGGAGAAGAAACCTAATAATCTCCTTCACAAATTATCAATATTAATGTTACAGTATTTTAAATAAATTACCAGGAAATTTGAAATTCAAGCTCACTTGTGTGCAAACTGGCAATATATATCAAATCATGTAACTAACCACTAACGTTCATAAATATACAATAAAGAATTAAAAAATAAATAAAAATTCGAATCTATATCAGAGTGCAAGCCCACAAATTTAATGTTAAAAAAACATAATAAAAAAGCTAACTTGCTTAATGGGATGTGTAAAAATAGTAATTTAGACAAGGGGAAAAAGGAGCAACTTCAAGAATATTAAGAAAATGTTTTTGAAAAATAGTACCTTTGAGTGGCTTGAATGGAGTAGATGAAATGGGTTTAGGGTTAGGTAATGGGGAGAAAACAACGGCGTATTTGGCGGCGGGGAGGCGGTGCATCAAGACGACGGTGGCCGCCATATTTTGGACGAGCTTTAAATGGACACGAAATCAACTCCAACTGATTGAAGGAGAAAATTGAGAGGCGACCAAGAGGAGGCTGGGTTTTCGAATACGCCATGTATGAAAAAGGGACCTTTTGATTCTAGAAAGATTGAGAAACAATATTATTACTAAAATACCACCGAGATTTGAACCGTTGAACTCACGTAATCTTATGGCTGGGATTTATTCTTATTTCTCACCCCAGGATCCATTCTCATATGATCCTATACATACATACATACATATATATATATATATATATATGTGTGTGTGTGTGTGTGTGTGTGTGTGTGTGTGTGTGTGTGTGTGTGTGTGGAGGTTTACTTATGAACGTTCGATAATGTTCGCGAACATGCTCGTGTTCGTTCGATTATCAAACGAGTTCGAGCGACTTTTTATTCGTGAATGTTTGATTCGTTAATAACATTATCCAAAATCGAACCCAAGTTGCTTTTAAAGATTCTCTCTCATTTCATTAGCTTATTTAAATATGACTTAGGGCCTGCTTGATTGAGCTTATTTCATCACTATAAGCTCTTTTGGACTGTTTAGTAAGAATCAAGAATAAACTCTTGATAGCTTATTCTGCCTAATAAGCTCTTGTTTAGAAAAAAGTTACAAATCGTAGCATTTTCTAATAAGCTCCTACCTTATTTGGTAAATCCTTTTTTATCCTTTTATATTGTAAAAAATATTTTATTTATAAACTAATATATTACTTTATATTTTACGAAAATATTTTTATTAGTCATAATTAAAGTTTTATTTATTATTATAATTATCTTTTTAATTATTTTTCAAGTATTTATCTTTTTTTTTTTGAAACAATCTTTTGGGAAGTTTTCATTAATTATTATAATTTTATTTCTTTTATTTTTTATATATTTTTTTCTTATGTATAATATTTCATATTTTTTAATCATGTCTATATTGGTAAATTAACCTTCAATCAGTTATTTAATCAACTAATTCACCAAGGACTAATTGAAAATCAGCTACCAGTTATCAGGTACTAACTATCAGTCATCACCTATCACTGTTTGAATCAGCTCAACCAATCAGGGCCTTAATATATTTTATAAATGCAAAAAGAACAAAAATATATATCAAATTTTTTAAATTTGTTGTTTTAGATAAAACAACTTCAACATCATCATTAATTAATAATAATAAAGAGAAAAATATTTTTTACCTCCTGAACTATGACCATTTTGACACTTTACCTCCTAAACTTTTTTTTTCATGCAAATTACCTCCTAAATTGTGCGAATTTTGCACTTAACCTCCTGAACTCCCATTTTTGGTGGAAATTCTAACCGGATCTCACTCGTGTGACATGCACGCTAACATATAAGGGGTAAAATTGATTTTCCATCTCCTACTCATGCATCTCGCTCAAAATAATGGCACGTGAGCACTACTTAGGTACCAAATCCTACGTGTATACATATATTAATGTGAACATTATCTTAACAAGTCACACGAGTGCTCACGTGCCATTGTTTTGAGCAGGAGTCATGAGGAGGAGATGGAAAGTCAATTTTACCCCTTATATGTTAGCGTGCATGTCACACGAGTGAGATCCGACTAGAATTTCAACCAAAAATGAAAGTTCAGGAGATTAAGTGCAAAATTCGCACAGTTTAGGAGGTATTTTGCACGAAAAAAAAAGTTTAGGAGGCAAAGTGTCAAAATGGTCATAGTTCAGGAGGTAAAAAATATTTTTCTCTAATAATAAATGAAGGGAATCTTTACTCACCCATAGTGCTACTAATATTATCGTTATTACTATTACAACTACAAATCATCATAATTTACTTCCTCCCGACATGAAGGCTCTACAAGACCTTCGGGGGCGTAACTGTTGAGTTCTACGGCGGCGAACTCAATGGAGTGAGTTATAGCGATCCTGCTACTGTGGAAAAAGATGCAATGTATTCTATTTTGCAAATTCATCTAATTTAAGAACAATGTTTTTCCAACGCTTTATATTTTATATTAATAAAAAACCACACTAGTTATAAGCTCAACAAAATAATAATTGATTAAAACCTTCGAAGCGTCCAAAAATCATGGTTCTGAAAATCGGACCGGGCCGGCTGGTTCGACCGGTTCCACCGGGAACCGGTCACCACACCGGTCCGGTTTTCATGTGCAAACCGGCAGACTCAAAAATCGGTCAAATCGGTCATGAACCGGTTGGACCGGTGAACCTGTGACAGGTTCAACCGGGTTTTTTGATTTTTTTGGTTTTTTCTTTTTTGACTTTTTAATTTTTATATTAAATAAAAATTGATGGGGTCTTATTTTTTTTATTTGGAGTACAAATAAATACAAATTATGATGGTTAATTTTATTTCATTTTGAAGTTGTTGGACTTGGAGTGATGATATTAGAATTGAACTATTTTATTTGATTTTTCTTCATTATATTTAATTCAATTACATTTTTCTATGTTGTAATGTGGTTGATGAATTCATATTTATTCATATGGACTCTTTGAATTAAGTTTTAAAATATTTTATAATCATATATTTTATTAATCTAATTTATTCTATTTATTTATAACATATTTAATAGTGGTATATATATATATATATATATAGGGTTGGGTTCAAATGAGAACCCTTCATTATATGCGAACCTAGGTACTCATCTTAACCATTAGATTGTATAATCTTAATGGTTGAGATCATGACATGTCAGCATGGTAATAATGTAAAAAAATGCATTAATTAATTAAAAAAGGGTATTTTGGACATATATCAACGTTTACAAAGAGCACTACATTGTTCTTTAGAAAGCACAATAGATTAAGAAAAAAAAACACTACGATTGTATACAAAAAGTATCGCGAATTTCGTCTATAAACTGCAAATTCAAAATTTTGAAATAAAACTCAAATCTTCAACAAACCATAACTTTTTCAATTTCTATTCGTTTTAAATGAAATATATATCAAATTAATCACATTCTCAAGATCTACAATTTAAGATACATATTGCATGTTTTAAGACGTAAAAGATATATATATATATATAAAATTAAAAAAACTGGATAGTAAAAGCATCATACATGACTGATTTTAGCACTATAATACTGTATAAAAAGCACAATGAATCTGGACATAATTGCACTGTGCAATATTTGGAGTGCTTTTTCTTATATTGTTACGGTGCTTTTGAACTACACTAAACACTGCTTTTTTTCAATGAAAAAATATCGGCCAACATCGCCGCCGAGTTTCGCCATCGCAGCCATCCGAAACCACCACCGACAATCCAAATCGCCGTCCGAGCCAAACCACCACCACCGCCGTCCAAATCCAAATCGCCGTCCGACGAACCAAACTCAACCAAACCCGGGCAACCCATCGCCAACAACCACAGCGCCAGTCTGCCTACCCATCGATTTTCGGTCAAATCAACAACCACAACCTGCCTACCCATCGCCAACAACCACAGCGCCAACAACACCATCGCCAACCAAGCCGGCCCTGCCTACCCATCGATTTTCGGTCAAATCAACAACCACAGCCTGCTTACCCATCGCCAACAACCACAGCGCCAGCCTGCCTACCCATCGATTTCCGGTCAAATCAACAACCACAGCCTACCTACCCATCGCCAACAACCACAGTCAGGCGGCTCTTCCGGCGAATATGGAGAAGAAAAATCGCCCGGGCCTAGGGAAATAGGGATGATTCGCGGCCGATTGGGGGAGAGAAACCGCCTGCACACACCCGTCACCGGTCGTCCCCCCCGAACCGGCCGATTCAAAGATTGGCCGGCCCAAACTGAAATCTGGGGAGATCCGCCGTGCCTGGAGAGGAGCACTGCCGTCGCCACCGCCTACCAAACACCGCCGCCCGATTCTGACCCAATCCGTCGCCGTCGGCGCTTTCAGAGAGGGCGTAGCGGCGCACCTCCGCTGCTGCGAAACGCCGCCACCGCTGCGCCGCTGGGCCGTTTTGCCATCGCCGACTTCTGAGTTTGGGAGGAAAATCCAGCCGAACGGCGAGTTTAACCTCGTCGTCGCCTGCCCTCGACGGATGCTGTCACATACGCCACCGCCCGAATTGTCTGCGCCTTCGCCGCCGATTTGCTGGTGCCGCTGCGCCGTTTTGCCGTCTCCGACTTCTGAGATTGGGAGGAAAATCAAGCCAAACGGCGAATTTAACCTCGCCGTCGCCTGCCCTCGACGGATGCCGTTTTGCCGTCGCCGACTTCTAACTTTGGGAAAGGAAGCACCGCCGCTGGCTGGTTGAAGACGAAAGTAAAGGGTTTGGTTGAAGACGAAAGGAAGGGGACGGGATTTGGGGGGAGAGACGGGGAATTGGGGTAGGGATTGTTTGGAATTTAATATGATTAGTGCCTTTGTAAATTACATAAAAACCTTTGGCCTTCCATAATAATAATTTAATGAATTTAAAAAAATAGAAAAAATTTGGTCCACACAAATGATTAGATCTACGGTCAAAATTAGTCCCTATGTTCGAATATAATGACGGAATTCTCATTTGAACTCAATCATATATATATATATATATATATATATAACCGGTTCGACCATGGTACGACCACGGTTGAACCTGTGAACCACTGAACCTGTAGCTTACTATTTCGATGACCGGTTCGATTTTCAAAACAATGCCAAAAACACA
Organism: Phtheirospermum japonicum; assembly: GCA_014905375.1. Lineage (NCBI taxonomy): Eukaryota > Viridiplantae > Streptophyta > Magnoliopsida > Lamiales > Orobanchaceae > Phtheirospermum > Phtheirospermum japonicum. Next base: position 412,998 of record BMAC01000104.1, on the reverse strand, counting down.
TAATCTTATTCGAAATTTTCCAACTAAAAATCAAAATTTTAATCAACCCCAATAAACAAATTTTTTTAAAAAATAATGGGAAAGTCGTCCAAACCGGTTACCGTGCGCATCCTGTTAAAAACGGTGGGCCCTTGTAAGGTACAAAGCAGAACTTCAAAATAATTTTTTAAAAAAAAAAGGGTATTTTCTGATTATTATCAGTGTAAGACAACTCCGAGCATCAAAATCTCAAACACAAGCTTCAATTTAATCATCACACACACGCACAATCTATACAAACGGCATCGTAACATTGATCAACAGTTGGATTTTCCTTAAATGTCTGTGTTGAATCAACTCTTCAGCAGGGGACTTCAGGGAGCAAAATGGTTAGTTCGATCAATTCGATCCTCAAATCACTTTTTTTTTTTTTTTGCTGCTGTCCATCTGTTATCTTTAATTTGAAGAAAAATATATGAAAATCTTGATATGTTTTCGCTGAAAATTGCTTGATTGTTCCAATTTGCACGATGTAAAACGGAGGTTTTAATTAGGTTTATGAAGAAACCTCGTGTCTTATAAAAATTGGTGTCTTTTGAGATTGATTAGGGTGAAAGTGAAAATATAGGAGAAACATAAAAACTAAAATGTAAATTACAAATAAGAAATTAATATGTATTTTGTCTATGATATTTGGATCTGGAAATATGATGTAATGTATATTTAGATTGTCTCTACTATGCAGTTACACTGTAGGTTAAAGATCTAAACTTTGGGGGCTTATTGAGATTTTGGAACATGTTTGGAAAAATCAGTCCTTTTTCATTTAAAAAAAAAAGAATTGATATATGTTGTATTTTGTAGTAAAACATGCTTGACCTTGGCAATCTCGCGCATAAAGTTGTTGCAAAACAAGAGAGATGTGCAGCTGAGGCTTATGAGGAAGGAGATAGCTGAATTTCTGCAGGCTGGCCAAGAACCCATAGCTCGGATTAGAGTATATTACATCAGTTTCTTTCCACAAGTCGTTTATTTGTTCTATGAAATAATCATTTTTTTTTTTAACTATTATTTATGCCTCGGTTCATAGGTGGAGCATGTTATTCGAGAACAGAACACGTGGGAAGCGTATGAGATTTTGGAGTTGTTCTGCGAATTTGTTCTTGCTCGTGTACCTATTCTTGAAAGCCAAAGGTAAAAAATGAAAAGAAAACAAAAAAAAATTCAGATATAATAGTATACTAATGTCGTCTTCTTTTTTTTTTTTTAATGATATTGGAATATGCATGATGATGATGATTTAGAATGTGTCGACAAGTTTGTTCTTGATTGAACTATACTTTCTTTTCTTGGCTGTTTGTTTTTGTTTAAGGACACACATATGCAAGCTTCTTAATTTTTGTTATTGTTTAATCAATTATCTTCAAATAGCGTGTATAATGTCAAACTCCGAGGTTGAAATCGCACATTTAGTTGTGTTTGGTCATGGTATTTACAAACCTTACTTAATTTCATGCTTGATAAGAATTTTCACTTGAATACAAAGATCTGGTTCGAAATAATTAATTAAACCTAATATACAAGGCAAAATTAACATTTTCTGAGAAACCATATCAACCAAGAAGAATGGAAATAGGCACTTTAGCCATTGTTATTAAAAATAAAAATATATTGAAATATTTTAGAATGCAAGTGCAAGTTTATTAAAATAACTATGTTTGATTTGTATCAGTCGTTGCCTTGTTTGTATATTCTGATTTTCATAATAATTCTGGTTTTAAATGGGAACCTGATAAACCCATTATTTGTATCTTATAATATATTTTTTATCGTTCTGTGACTTGAAAACAGGGAATGCCCCACAGAGTTGCGTGAAGCAGTGGCGAGCATAATATTTTCAGCTCCGAGATGTTCGGATCTGCCAGATCTATTGCATGTCAGGAACTTATTTGCTTCAAAATACGGAAAAGAATTCATAGCTGCTGCATCTGAGCTTCGCCCGGATACCAGCGTCAACCGTACAGTTAGTTGACTTTCCTTTTCTTTTCCTTTTTTATGTATCGATTGTAAATTTGATATATCACTTGAAAACACTCAGATAATTGAAAAGCTGTCAGTGAGTGCTCCACCTGTAAGTTTAAAGCTGAAAGTGTTAAAGGAAATTGCACGTGAGTATAACGTCAGCTGGGATTCGACCAAAACCGAAGCAGAATTCGACAAAAAACCTGAGGATCTTCTGGTATTCCAAACCAAAATTACCAATTATTTCAGTCGTTATTTTACTATTTTTCTGTTGTATCAATTTTTATCATTACATTTTCTTCTCGTATCCAATCACACCTTCGAATTTCATTTTTCTTCTTTCATATTTTTCATCAATATTCTCTATCAGAAAGCAAAAGGCGATTTTCTAAAATGAGTAATTACATAAAGTACCCTTGAGGTTTGACCTAATTCCAAAAATACCCCTGAAGTTTGATTCAATGTTAAAATTGAGAGGCTTACTGTAATAATTTTATAAATGTGAATGGAGGTTTCAAAACGAGTTTTTGGTTTTGAAGGGGAAAATGTAAGACAAGATCAAATCTCAGGGGGTTTTTATAAATAATTTTGAAAGTGAGCTGTTTTTTTTTTGTTTTTTTTTTTTTTTGTAATTTGGTCAAACTTCGAGGGTTCAAAATGCCATTTTGGTAATTAGTTGTCCCAGGTTTCTTATCGCGATTGCACGTACTTTTCAGAACGGGCCAAAACCAATAGCCGTACAATCGCACGCCCATTCTAGGCCCGAAATTTTGGATGATCTGTCTACTACGGCTCATTCGTCTGTTTCTTTAAACGGGAAACAGCGAGACCAATACTTGCCATCTCCGGCTTCTTCTTTTGTGGGTCCCACAACAACCGAATCGCCAACCAGAAAACAAAACGTGGAGCCCATCACTGATAACAACAGGAGCGTGAGTTCACAATCGTCTGATGCATTAGAAAGGGCCCGAACTGCTATTGCTGCGGCCAACCGTGCATCGGCTGCTGCACGTGCCGCTGCTGAGCTGGTAAATGCCGGAAAATTTACCTCGTTCAAGTTGGACCAACGGAAAATTTAACATCTTGTTTGGGCGATAAAAGTGCGTATATATATATATTTATATATAACACATCTTGTTTACCGTTATGTGATGTTTGGTGGGATATGATTATGTGTTTTTTGTGAATCAAACTGATGCAGCAACGGTTGTTTTGAACTAATATGTGAATAATGGAAAATATGTGCAGCTTACTCTGCATTAGCTGAGGGAATGGCACTCTTGAGGTTTTAGCGTAAATACTGAGAAACCCAGTTACTTTTTAAATTTTCAATTGCCCCCCATTTACGTGTGCTTCTTATTTATCGAGGGTAATCTGTAAAACAATTGAAAACCTCAAGTGGGTTTTTGTAATACTTTAGGGGAGTATTTTTAATTTTAGAAGATAGCTGATTTTTTTTTGTTTTTTTTGCAAAGGTGTTTTTTGTAATTATCAATTAGTTCAGTTGTGCACGTGCCTTATTAAAATTGTGAAAAGTAGTGTTGTCCAAATGAGTCTATTGTAAATCTGTTCTAATTTTAAGCGAACTAATGATCATGAAGTTTTTAAAAGAAATTACATCATATCACAAAAACACTATTCATTATCTCTTGTTTATTTTCACTATTCTGTTTTTGTTGTTTAAAAAAAGAACCTTTTATATCAATTATCATCAATACAATTTGTATCTATATCCATATAATGTGTGTGATATTTTATAAGTGGTATGGTCCATTAACAAGAAGTGGAAGAAAGAAACAATTGGGTGCCATGATAGATCATTTTTGTTGGTGATGGCAACTTATTACATAGTGCATTCTGTTTCCAAATATAGAGCAACACAAACTTAGTTGTGAATGCTTGGTCCAACTCTCCATCTATTTGGAAAAGACACATTCATTAACTGTGATATGGATATGCTGCCGTATGATTGGTGATTGGACAACCGCAACACTCACCACATTCTTGTGCTTTTCTGGACACTTCGATGTGGCAGATGGGCTGGGCTGAGCTGGGCTGGGCCCATTAAGTCTGGTTGGTTTTGCCAGCTCTACTTATATTTCCCATCTTTGTCATTGCTATGTGTGGTTTTTACATATCCGAAATTATAATTTTGTCCACACATTATTAATTTCCTATAAACTGATAGTATTGACAATTAATTATTCGCATTCTTATTTAATTCACTGTATATTTATGTTTTATGATGCATATAACACAATATATATTCTATCATATTGCATACAAAAATATACAGTATGTGTTTGTATTAGTGCTTATATTTATTTGTTAGTACAATATATGTATTAGGATTTCTTCATAAAATATACAAGACAAAATAAAATAAAATGAAAATACAGCTAGTGCTACTGTTAGTTCCAAATTTTAAAATCTTAAAAAAAAAAAAAAAAGAAAAAAGGTAAACGTGGGGCGGCAGCAAGACAAGAAAGAGGAGATGGTTTGTTAGGATTAAAAGCACGAGAGAGAGAGAGTGAGTTCATTCATTCATGGGCAATCAAATGTCTTGTCTGTCTTGTGGTCGCTAACTTCAATCCCACTTTTGCACTATGGTCCCATAATTATAGACAATCATCAGTCCTCTAAATATTTTACAGGACCAGTTTTATCCCATAAGTTTTTAATTTTCTACAATGTTGGTCCCATAAATTTAATTTTATGCAATTTCCATCATGCATGTTATAATTTTATGTAATTTGGGCTCCAAATTGGTGTTCCAATATTTCAATTATTACAAATACTCTCGAAATAATTCCACGGGACCTTTTGACCGGTCACAAAATGGTAAATCAAAGGACTAAAATTATCAAGCTCGAACAATTGGAGGACTGAAATTGCAAAATTTTCTTATTAGTGACTTTGTCAAACTGAAACAGTAACTGGGGACCAAACGAAGTACCTTGCATTTCGTACTCTCCATGGGCATCTTGTGCAAGAAAAAAAGGACAAATAAACTATTAATAAAAATAAAATTGAAAAGTAGCCAGGGGTACTCCAGGCCAGGGTCTATTTAAAAAAAATTAAAAAAATCTATTTACCAGATAAATTTCAAAGCACGAAATACATATAGACACAGATTGCTTTTGTTTGTTTAGGCTACCAAAACTAGATATGATATCAAAACTTAGTTTGGCACATAAAGCCCCATGCCAGTGACTAGACAGAGGCATGCAAGATGATCAGAATATGAATTTGAAAGTAATTTTCAGAACATACTTCAATTAACAGTACTGCCTCTCTCTGTATATATTACTTAATAATTAATTAAGTTAGACTGCTTTTTATGTTTTTGGAAATTAATTCACTAAAATATTAAAAAAAGGAAAAAGAATTTGTGTAGCAGCTTTAATCGTCTCTAAAAACTGAGTTTGATCATTAAGCTGACTCTATAAAAATATAGGGTCGACTTTTTGCTGCTTTTTGCTGAACACTGTGTTGTTTATTTCGCATTTTGCTTTTTTAGATTTCGAAAATGCAACTTTATTTTTAGTGTAGATCCAAAACCTCTGAGATAATTATACTTTTCGTCCTACAAAATTAGGACTTTGATATTTTTGGCTTATAAGAATTGATTATAATATATTTGGTCAAAACATTGCAAAAATTTAAAAATCAAAAAATCTGGCGAGGAAAAAAATGAATTAAGAACTGTCTAGAATTCATTCTCAAGCCACCAAATATACAATTCGCTAAAAACCCTCTTACCAAAAAATAATAATAATAATAATAAAAGGGAAAAAAAATCAAAGTCTTGTTCCTTTCACCAATCAGGTCTCGGGATTTCAGCTCAGCATATATATACAGAGTGTGTGTGTGTGAGAGAGAGAAACTCTTAACACATAGTGATCTGTGGCTCTGTTGTGTATATAATTGTATTTAGCAGATGACTGGTAGTTAATTGTGTGTGATTAGACCTTTTTTTTTTTTAATTGTGTATTTAAATTATCTGTATACCATGTGGATAAGAAACATGGCGTTTTTCATGTACGGTGATTTTTATATCTTAATTTTATGATGAATTGGAGAATAACCTTTATCTCAAAAGTTAGTAAAATCTTCCAAAGGAAATAACTCGGCGCAATGAATTAATATTTAATATTAAAATTACTGAACGCTATGAGTTGATATTTACACCTAAAACTAAATTACCAACTCGTCAATATTCCATTCAAAAACATTTACAAAATTTTCAAATTGAAAGCCATGAGCAATCGAAACAAGAAATGCCTAATGGGATTTAAACTTGGGTCTGCTTGTCCAGAAAAAATGCCCTTTATCATTGGGTCGAATCAAATTTCCATCGAAGCCGAAATTTCTCATACACTATTCTGTTTAGTTTTTAAAGAGAAGTTTATAACTTATTTCATTACAATAATCTCTTTTTAACTAATTTGGTAGAACTCTTAATAAATTTTTGATATCGCTTCTATTAGAAAATGCTATAAATAGTAAAATTTTCTAATAAATTTTTAGCTTATTGAAATAATAATAATAATAATAATAATAATAATAATAAAAAATATCAATTACTATTGTATTGTAATAAATATTTTATTTTATAAATTAATATATTAATTTAAAATTTTAAGAAAATATATTACTTTTAGACGTAAATTTTTTTTCATTTTATTATTATAATTACTTTTCTTATCACTTTCCGTACATTATATCAATAACTGTTTTAGTAAATATTTGTTTATTACTTATAATTCAACTTTTTAAATTATCTCAACGATATCAAGCATTTCATTAGCCAACTTATAAAAACATAACTAAAAAGACCAATTTTATGATATATATATATAGAGAGAGAGACACGCACAAATCAAATATATCAACTACACTACACGGGTCAAGTTGGACTAAATCGGCCTAATATTTCCGGCCGGTAAAATCTAAGCTCAGGCCAATCCTCGGGTTGGCTGGGTTGAAACTTCGTCCCCTCTCATAGTATTTATATATATTGCAAAATCTGTAGGGGTTAATTTAATTTGTTATGATTAGGGCACTGAAATATGGACAGAAAAACAAGATCTTGGATAATCAAAATCCAGCTTGACCTAAGAGTAGGTTTTCAGACATGATCAGTGTGTGTGTGTGTGTGAACTAGGCTAACTATAGACTTCAGTTCCTCCTCTTTCACTAAACACCACATACAGCTAAAGGGAGTTGACCTGCCAATTAGAATGGACATATATAATATTATTTATTATTATTTATATAATAATAATAATAAGGTGCACTCGTAGATAGATGCCTCACAAAATCATACGCAGCTTTTGGCCGAAACTCGGTTTTTTCACCCTGCAAATATTATCAGCGATGTTTTGTTGTCTCCGTCTCTAATCCCAGCTGGATTAGTTAATTTATGAGTAAATAATCCATACTAATTTAGTGAAAAATATAGTAATTATCAAGTATAAAACTAATGATGAATATCAAGAACCGTTAATTACCGAGATCCAGACATAACCATAATAGGGGTATTTGATTTTGATGTGTCACAAATTATAATAATGGGCACTTGAGTTTTGGTTATTTATTATATTAATATTAATGAGGCTGATACAACAGATCAGCTTCATTTTGGATACTTCAGCGTACACTATATATAGAAACCCTAGATATCTTTCAACAAAGTAGAACTCTAGGCTAATTCTACTAAATCCTTGTGGGTTATATTCAGATTGTTAGGTTTGAGATTAAAGTCAAGCTCTAGATATATTTTGCATTTCTAATGTTGTTGACTTAAATTTTAAAAGTCCCTTAATATAAAATTGAGAGTGTTTTGCAGTCATAAAAGTTATACAACAAATGGATGATACTGGACATATATCACTACAAGTTTTTATTGTAACTAATAGGGAAAATGAAATTTTTCGTCATTTAAGTTTGTCTACTTTGACATTTAGTTTTTTTCACTGTTTTTAATTTCGTCTGTTTTCTTTTAAAATCTCTGCAATTTCGTCCGATTATCGCCGAGAAAACTGAATTGCACCCTAATTTGCTGAGTAGGCGCCGGTTATTCCTGATTTGTCTTCAATTTGGGGCCTTTTCGGCCGCGTGGAAATAAATTAAAAGAAAAAAAGTTATTTGCCATGTAATTATCACAAATTTCATTTTTATTTCCCCTCTTCCCAAAAATTTCTTCTTTTGGAAAATTAAACTAACAAACAAACTCGCTTTTCTTCCCCCACACCAGCCACTCTAGAGTTACGTTTCGTTCATTATATTCCTTTTTTTCTTCTCTCTCTCTCTCTCTTTTAATAATTGATACCAACTATGAGCCCCCCAGCCGCCGCCGGCCGCGAATCGCGATGGCCGTTCCTGCCGCCACACCGACCTATACCTACCCATGCCCCAGCGCGACCCCTCCCTCGCTGTCCCCTCCCTCTTCCCCCGACCTTCTCCCCCCAATTGCAGTACTCCGAGCTCGAGCGCGCCAACCGCATCGGCAGCAGCGCCGACGGCACCGTCTACAAGGTCCTCCACCGCTATACCGACAAAATCTACGCCCTCAAGGTGATATACGGCAACCACGAGGACACCGTTCGCAACCAGATGCGCCACAAAATCTAGATACTCGGCGACGTCGACAACCCTAACGTGTCCAGTGCCACAACCTAATCGACCACAACGGCGAAATCCAAGTCCTCCTCGAGTACATGGACAAAGGCTCCCTCAAGGGCATTCACATCCATCACGAGTCCTCCCTATCGGATCTCGCCAGCCAGATCCTCTGCGGCATGTACTACCTCCACAAGAGCAAAATCGTCCACCGCGATATCAAACCCTCAAATCTCCTCATCAACCGCTGCTAGGTTTCTTTGGGGGGAAATATTCTACGGGATGAAATAGGGGAGTAAATGAAAATTTCCCTCCTCTTTTTATGCCAACATGGCAAATAAGAAACTATTCAATTTTATTTATTTCCACGCGGCCCAAAACCCCCCCAATTTGAAGACAAGTCAGCAATTAATAACCGGCGCATACTCAGCAAATTATGGTGCAATTCAGTTTTTTCGGCGATTATCGGACGAAATTGCAGAGATTTTTAAAGAAAACGGACGAAATTGAAAAACATACCAAAAAAAGGACTAAATATCAAATTAGGCCAACTTAAAGGACGAAAAATTTCATTTTCCCTTACCAATATAATTGTATTGAAGCATCTTGGTAAATATAAGTTAATTGGAAAAAATCAAGGAATTTAAAATCGATGTGATTTTAGCTTTTAAAAAACGCAAGTATTTGAGTTATTAGACAAGGGCTTGGGTGCATCTTACAGGATGCACTAAGTAAGTTAATTTATTATTATTATATATAACTGATATATATCATTATAAAATAATCAAAATCCTAAATTAAAATTTTAAAATTTTAAAATGAAAAAATAAACCCCAAAACAGAAAATTAAATCCTAAAAATAGAAAGTATATCTTAAAAAACTAAACTCTGAACCCTAATTTTCTATCATAAATTATATAACTCATACGATGGGAGATTTTTGTCCCTAAAAATGAAAAATTAAATTCTAAATTTTAAATTTTTGTCATATATCATCACATATAACCACAAATATTATCATGTATATAATTAATATCTATCATCACGTATAAATGACCGATAATATATTTTTATCGGTGCACCTTATTAAGGTGCACTAAGGTCCATGCAATAAATTGTACAATTATTGTGAGAGCTAAAAAAAAAGAATAAAAAAAGAAAAACACGGTAGAAAAACAAAAAATCTCAACTTAATTTGTAGCAATCCAAATATATTTGTCAGCTAGGTTTGTCCTCATCCTAATATTTCTCTTTCGGTGAGAGCTCCGTGTCACAACATCATCAAACACTTGCACTCTCACTCTTCAACTAAAAAACACCAACACCAACACTTTGAAATTTTTTCGAAATATAGAATCCATTTTGACACTGATTGAACGATAAAAAAACGACCCAAATAAATTGTTTCGGCGAATATTAATATTTTGTCCCTATCTATCTCCGGCCCCAGCTCAGCCCCTCCTCTTGACTGTTCAATGACACGTCTCTAACGCCGCCGCTGCCACCACCAGCGGCGGAGACGCCGCCGGAGGGTCCCACCGGAGCGCCGACGCAGGTGTAGTTACCTTCGGAGAGGACATGTCCCATAAAGTAGTCGTTCGCCTGTGGTGGCGGGTACTGGGAGTGGAAGGAGAGTAGACGCGGCGGAGAAGTGTACATGTATGGGGCTGCCGGCGGCGGCGGGGGCGGTGGTTGAGGCGGCGGCGGTTGGGGGATGAGAGGCGGAGAGTTGGGGAATAATCTTGTGGGGTACATTGATCTAAAGGCCAATCCTGGGTCGCCCATGTGTGAAATAGGCTGCCCACCGCTGAAAATAAATATTAATTAATAATAATTAGAACCAACAAATTCAATTAGGAATTTTAAATATGAATTTGAAAATTTTCTTACCTTGAAACATAACCTAGGTGACCAGGAGCTAAATCGTTCGTGAAAACCAGTTGACGAGCCTTGTTCAATGTTTCTGTCTCCCTCTCTGAGAAAAGAATATAAATAAATAAATAAATAAATACTAAATCATCAATACTTAAAACACATGTTGTACAATATCTCATCCGATTGAATTGACAACGATTATCCATATTAACAAGGAAAAATCATTGATCAATAGTTTCTATTCCCAAAATGACATGCAATTGTTTTATTTTATGTGCTGCAACAAAAACAAAAAATAAATAAATATTATTAAAAAATAATAAAAACAATTGCCTTGGCGATGGCGGTTCATGTGTCCCCCGAGAGCTTGAGATTTGCAAAACTTGAGGGAACAAAATCTGCACTCGTACACTTTTCCTTGCTCGCTATCTCCTTCCTTTGCGCCGCTTTTCTTTTTTCTGTGGCCGCCTGCAAATATTATCCAATTAAAGCAACTTTGATGAGACACACACACAGACCCATCTTCATACCTAAACCTAATCTAATTTCCCCCTAAAATCGCCAATGAATATTCCATCCCTATATCAAATTTTATTTTAGTTTTCTTCCTCATGTCTTGTCATTTCTACTTTCTAGGGTTTCGTTCTCATGCTCCAAAACCCAACAATAAATAGGCTAATTAAAGATATTCAAAAGAAAGGTTAAATCTTAGAAGAGCTACCCTGGAGATGTATATGTATTGAAAGAAAGAAACATATTATATAAAAATTCAGATCGTAGAAGATAGAGAACATTCAAGCAGCCTCCTTTCTTCAACATCACTCAACTAGCCTCTCTATCTCTTTCTACAATTCTCAGTCCCAAACTGAAAGTCTTTACAATTTTCACAAGCTCTAGTTCTCAAATAAATTTGATCACTCTCAAACACACATTTTTATTTCTATTTTGCTCCTTATCATCTCTGTCTCTCTGTCGGCTTCATGTATGTGTATATAGGCCTTAACCCCACAAAATTAAATTTTATCCCTATCTCTTCATTTATTTCCTTCTCTCTCTCTCTTTTTTTTTCCTTAAAAAAAAAAAACTTTAAACTCTTTGACCACTCTATCTTTTTTTTTTTTTTTTTTAATAAACCTTTAATTGTTTTTCTTTGGTTATTGCAGGAGACCAGAGGGTAATAATCCATTAGACCTGAATAACTTACCTGAAGATTATACAAGAGATGGCAAACAAGTCTCTGAGGACACCTCTTCATCTGCTGGTACATCACTTTGTCTTCTGTGCCATTAATTATTAATACTAGTGGGTTTTCTTTTTTCTTATTATGTCCTTCAATAATGATGACTAAAAAAGAAAGAAAGAAAGAAAGAAGAAAAGGAACACAGAAAGCAAGAGATGAATTTTTTTATATTTATTTTTTAATCTTCATGATTATCCATGTTGTACATCAACCCCCCAAAATAATATTTTTCTGATATGTAGCATAATATTTTCCTTTTAAAATAATTTTAAAATTAGGGC
>BMAC01000104.1:387549-400952 GCA_014905375.1 Phtheirospermum japonicum | reverse complement strand
AGTTTTTCTGCCAGCCCCTGTGGAGACATTTCTTCTCTCTCTCTCTTCTCTTCTCTATTTTTTTTTTTTTTGGTATTTTTTTCTCTCTCTAGAATTGAAAGAACATCAAAGAGACAGAGGGGGTCTCGTGACTTTAAAAAGGAGCTAAAGGATGAAGAAAGGGCTTTGTGAGAGGGACTTGGCCTTTTGTTTTCTTGGCTCACTATGTTAGCTAGGTTTATTGCCCTAGTTCTACTAGCCTATATATACATTAGGTACATATATCTATATAACCACACACACGAAAAAAAAATTATATACTATTGCTCAAGATTTTAGTTTTTTACGTTATTCTAAAAAGCGTTAGATGCTAATCAGACGACAAAATTAAGAACCAGTTAGCGTCTGGTCAGAGTGTAAACGAGGTATAATTAATATTAGACTAAGTATATCGGGTAAATATACGTTGCAGTCAATTAGGAGAGTCAAACGGCTAGATGAAAATCGGACGGGGCTAGATGGGAATTTAAAGAATAGTGGTTTGAAATCATATATAAGATGGTGCAAGAAACAATCTAATTGGTGCAGATAGCATCAAAACCCTAGTCGTTCAATATTTACAGGGATCTATGGCACTATAGGTATATATGCCTTAAAAGGGCAGTCAAGACAAAGGGTTTGCCTTTTAGACATGACTGTGCAGTTTAGATCGGTTTTGATGTAATAAAGAGCACGCTGGAGATAATATGTAATGCATATATATGGTGCCTTAAGGGCCTTTGTGGGGTGTCACTGTACTCGTGTACCATTGAGAAGTTTCTATCAATCTAGTACTTGAAAATCCAAAGATATTATTAATTTAACTCTTGTAAAAGTTGTATATTATATGGCGATCTTTTCACATATATTTTTGAAATGGATACCACGAGCAGTTTTAAGTTTTACTGCAGTCTCAATTTGTCTTATGTTTTGAATTTTGTTTGGATTTCTCTATTTTGATTGGTCAATTAATCTCGTATTTTCATGCGACGAATGGATGTCGGGTCGGGTCGGGTTCGCTCAGTTAAACTAATTTAATTGATGACTTATAATTAATTAGTAGCTAATAACTAATAGTTAGTAACTGAAGTTAATTTCGATAAACATAATTAATGGATAAAAATAGAATGCATAAAAAGTAAGATAAATATAAAAAAATAATAAATAAATTTTAAAATAATAAATAAAGATTTTCTAGAAAATATTTTAAAATTAAAAAAAAATATAAACAATGATACCAATACAATTATTTAATAAATAAAAACCTTCATATGTCTGAAGATAATATTTATGTAGAATGAAAAAAATAATATTTTCATATATTAAAAAAATGTTTTACAAAGAGAAAAAATAAAATCTTATTCAATTGGCTTTCAGCTGATTAGAAAAAGCTACACTCTCGATTTTTATTTTTTTTAAACAGAGCTTTTTCGATTTGATCGAGAGCTTATTAGAAACTTTTACCCGTATAAATGGGCTAATTAAGAATGAATAAGCTATAGGCTGTTTCAAAACTGCTTTATCAAGCAACTCATGGGTGTGCGGAGATTTTTTTATTTTTTTTAAAGTGATGTGAAATCGAGAGATATACCTTTTGAGTGCGTATTGAATGTAATGTTTGAAAATTATATAAACTTAGAGTATACTTAATTAAAAAAAAGTACTGATATAATATGAAATTGTTCAAACTTAAAACTCGAAGTGACAGATCTACGAAATTAGATATATATTACATGTAGAAAGATATATGTTACATGTAACTTGTGTTATTATTGTATGATTTCGTAAGATTTTCGATGATGAAACGTAGTCGCAGGTCTACCAAAATAAGACAAAAATTAAGACATATTCACATTGGAGTCGTAGACAGATCTACGAATTGGAGAATAATTCATTAGCTCTTAAATTTTGTAGTACAGCACGTGAATTCATTCAGGGAGTTTACGGCGATACAAATATTTAAATATTTTAATTAAATTAAGGGAGTTTATATTTGATTTGCCCATCTCAACAAATATATCGATATTTGAATATTTCAAAATTAAATTTAAGTATCATTTCATATAAATCAAATCTCCATCTATATCAATATTCAGAAAGGAAATCAATAGTCGAGATCAACGTAAAAAAACAAAAGACTTGATTAGCTGTCAATTACAATCCGAACCGGCCATACAAACCGGAACAAAAACAAAATGTTGTCCAATTCGGTTATAGTTTCACCTTTCGTGTTAAAAAAAAACTCGGTGGTTTGTAACCGTCAGTTAAAAAAAAAATTGTAACTCTAATCCGCTTTACATCTCTAATAACAATGAATATGAACAACTTCATGAATGTTACCCCACTTACCATTTTATGTAGGTTCTTCTCGCCTCGACCTTTTGTTGAACGTCAATTCACGCTCGGCTCTTCAAGTACAATTATAGGAGCGCATTTTTTCCCCTTCAATTTTACTTTATTTGGGGGTCTGTATTTAGAATTTTTTTATGTTTGATCGCGTATGATAATAAAATAGTCGTGATAAATTAACATTGTTTAAAACCTTAACGAAGTGACGCGTTAAATTTATTTTGGATAAATTATTTAAATTTTTATTCGCCACTATTATAATTGTGGGATATGGAGTTTAGAAATTTGGATAGCTAAAACTCATTCTCTAAATTTAAAAATTAAAATAAAGAGTTTGATGGTGATATATTTTGGATTGAGAGAGGATTTTCCAATTAAATCATAATTTGATTGAAGTTTCTAGTCAGCGCACTATTTGGAAAATTAAGGCCCAATGATGTTTGGATAAATTACACCAAACAATAGAAGGTTTTCAGTCCAAGTACTTAAAAAAGAAGAATTCCACCGTATTTATAGGGTATTCAATATGGCAGATATTTAGAATAAGAGTATCGAGAAAAAAAGTGATATTTAGATAATTTTATCACTATAAGAGGTGGTTTTTGGATGATATGGTAAAGTTGGTGAATTGATGGTTGTAGTGAATGAGTCGTTCATAAAGTGGAAAGAGAATTAAAAAAATAATAAAATACTAATATGTGTGAGTGTTGGAACCTTAAAAAATTTGTTGTATGAATTTAATTATTGTGAATAAAATTTATAATATAAATATATTTTTTAATTTTGACCTGCCATCAGGTGGCATATAAAAAATTGTGAAAAGCCTTTTAAAAGATTTATTATCCTCCGTGGATGTTCAAGGATCCATTGATTTGCTCCGCTTTATAAAAAATGGAATCCTGTAACGTTATGATTCCATGGGTACGTTGCATGTAAGGTTATTGTATAACCTCCCTAAAAAATCCAGTCATAATCTTTAAATAACTCGAGCTGTTATTACACAAATACTTCTTGATTTTACAAATTAAACTCCTACATAATTTTCCAAGATAATTGTATTTAGGCTAAATATATTAATAGAGTCAAGGTTAAAGATTATAAATTGCAGAAAAGAAGAACAAAAAAAGAATAAGAAAAAGAATTTGCGTTCTCCTCGGAATAACTCTAGTCCAAATTTAAAGCTGATATCTATTTATAAATATAATTTATTACAAATACATAAATTTATTTTAACGAATATATAATTTATTATATTAAATATGTTATTTCCACACATATTAATGGTACAATATATGTACATCCGATGCCTAATAATTTGCTTATTCAAAGACTCCGCCTCAGACACTAATCAAATGCAATGCAATTATTATCTTCCGAATGGACTTAGAAGTATCCGCAGGTGAGTAGACAGCACATTCAGTCAAGACATTCTCTTCTTTTTTTTCTTCTGTATGGACCTAAACGAAAAATTGGGCCAGGAATTAATAGAACGGAAAGGGCATTCGGCCCCGCAAAGTGGCCGCTGCAGGCTTGGAATAAAGTATCCATAATCGAGGTGGGCCTGTTAAACGGGATTTAAGTTTAACAGATGATATTTATTTGGAAAATGACTACATTGCCGGAAAAGCACCGTACCACTATTCATTTATTTATAATTCATTGAAAAATGGTGCTATCACAGTAAAAGTTCTCATTTATTTGTGATAAATATAGAAATTTAAATATAAAAATTGTGAGCGATCCTAAATAAATAATTAATTACTGGTATTCTCAACTCTGTGTTGTGTTGTATTAATCCCTAACTATATTTTCACATGTATACTAATTACTATTTATTAATTAATGTCCATATGTGGTGCTTCATCATTATCATTTGACCAACGTGTTGCCTAACTACTAGTCTCTTGTTCATACGCAATTCAGTATCGACAATTCCGCATCTATTTTACCTAATCCTTTGGATTTCTCTATGAATGACTTGCACATAGGGATGCTTATATTGAGATGTAATAGTGTTGGCGATCTTTATCCCGTCATTTCGCGACCCACTATCGACACTACTTTACATTCCACTTTTGCCGCTACCTCTCCTGATTTATGACACAGTCGTTTAGGATATTCGGGCGTCTCTATATTTAGTTTGCTTCATATGAATAATAAAATTGATTGCGATAAACTTGGGGACTCGTTTCTCTATCGATCTTGCATTCTTGGGTAATACCGTTGAATGATTTGTTTTCTTTTACACTTTTCCTTTTAATATAATATATATAGTGCTGTTAAAATGGGTCAACGCCCGCGGGCTGTCCCGTCAGCCCATGTAAACGGGCGGGTTTGGACTTTCATTTTTCAGCCCGTTTAATCGCGGGCTATTTTGGCCCGTCCCGTTAAGCCCGCAGGTTTTCGCGGGCCGGGGCGGGCATGCCTTTTTTTTAATTTTTTATTTTATTATAAATTTATAATTAGAATTTATATTGGTTAAATTTGAAAGTATATTTTTATTCTTTTATTTCCTATAAGCCCGTTAGAATACTTTAAATATATAATAGTATTTTTTTATTTTTATTTTTTAATAAATTTTAACATAAAACTAAGATTTTATTTAAAAAAATGAAAACGACCGGCCAGCGGGCAGGCTGCGGACTTAAGTTTTCCCAACCCGCGAAAAAACGGATCATGCCCACCCCGCCCCGCCCCCTTTTGGGGCAGCCCGCGACGAGCCGGAGCGGTCTGGTCCGTTTGACAATGCTAAATACATAGTTATTAATGGAATGATTATGTTTTAAGTTCGAGTGAACATCGTTATTATGTTATTTTTTCCGATGATTTCACAAAATTTCTTTGGACCTATTTGGATTAGGTTTCGTTGGAATCTTGAATCCTGGTATTCGAAATTCTGTGGATAGTAAGAATCGATATTTATTATAGAATTCATAATCCTTTACTTTTTACTGTAGATGTCAAATCCATGTCCAAAAAGTATGGATGATTTATTTTTATATTGCATTTACTAATATATAATTATTTAAATATAATGATGGTGGAATAAGAAAAGATAGGTGTAGGGTTAGGTGTAAAAAGTTGTTGGTTGAGAATTAAAGATTGAGTATTAGAACAAACGAAAATTGAGATTCGAAATCCCAATTCAGGTATTGAGATTCCAAAAATAAACATGGCATTTGAGTTTTCCCTGATACTCACAAGTCACTTGTGGACTCTATTATTCTCTCATTTAGCTCTTACATCAAAACTCATTTTGAATGAGACATTAAATTTTTTCAATGTGATAATGAACAATAATTTGATAATAAGTATTTTCATCATTCCAATGAAATCAATGGCATGCTTATGTTTCTCTTGCCCTCACACGTCTCCCCAAAACGGTAAAGTCAAACACAAAATTCATAAGATAAATAATATTATTCGGGCCCTTCTTAATAATCTTTCCTACCTCTATCGCTTCGACATCATTCTTTAACAATGTGTACATATCTTTTAAATATTATCAAATCCCTCTCTTATAACACACCCACTCATATTTTTTATTAATGAGCTCCATTCTAAGATCATCTTCGAGTCTTTAAATGCTTATGCTATTCATGAATACCCTACATGTCTATTAATAAATTATAACCTCGTTGCACATCTTGTGTTTTCCTCAATTATCCATCTAGTCATAGGGGATACAAATGTTTTGAGTTATCGAGTCGAAAGATAATTATTTCTCGCCATTTAGTATTTGATGAAACTCATTTTCCCTTCTCCATCATAAAAAGTAATTCCACGGGCTCTCGTTCAAATTCTTTAAATATTTTCTATCCACTTATCTTTTTTTTTTTACTACACCTCACACCCACTTGCCTAATCCATCACCGCCTCAGCCCATATCATCTACATGGGCGCAAGAGCCACAATCGGCTCCTATGCCTACTCTCGCTGCCTAACATCTTTCACCAGCCCACACCCACCTACTCACACCCAGGCGGCCCAGCAACTCTCTCCGGCCCACACTAACACCCCAACTCACATCTAAGCGGCCCAACAAATCTCTCCATCCCACATCCAAGCCACTTCCCCCCAACAGTACAATCCAAATATTTTTCCTACACATCCAGGTAGCTCGACGTTTATCTCCATCCTAAAAGTCGTCCGCGCTTTTTATCCTCAAACTATAGGGAATCGTCACGACATTCTTAAGTCAAATATTTTAATCTTACTTCCTCAATTTCTCCCTTACCTCTAAATCCTATCCAAGCATTACATGATCACAATTGGAAATTATTCAAATTATTTAATCTTACCGCCTCCACCATCTCCTCAATCTCTCCCTTACCTTGAAATCCTATCCAAGCATTACATGATCACAATTGACAATTATTCATGAAAGATGAATACTATACTCTTATTAAAAATAAGACGTGGGATTCAATGCCACGTCCGTATAATGTTAATATTATTCAGAGTTTGTGGATTATCATGTACAAGAATAATTCTCATGGCTCATTCTCGTGTTGCAAAGCCTGCTTTGTGTGCGACCATAAGATGCAACAGGTGGGCATCGATTTTGACAAAACCTTTAGTCCGATATTCAAGCTCTCCACCATTCGCTCGGTTCTTAGTATTGCTCTTTCCAAACATTGGCGCCTTCACCAATTATATGTTATGAACACGTTTCTCTATGGGAATCTTGATGAAAATGTATACATGCATCAACCACCTAGATTCCGAGATCCCACATACCTCGATCATGTATGTATGCTCAAGGAGTCACTCTATGGGCTCAATTAGGCCCCTCGCGCTTGGTACCAACATTTTGCCAAATTTTTATCTATGATGGGTTCCACACATATTATTTTGGATAATCCTTTGTTTATTTACAGTAACAGTAATGACATGGCTTATATCATGTTGCATGTTGATGATATTATGCTTGTAGCATCCTCTGATTCCCTTCGATAGTCCATCATGGCAAAACTCGACTCTGAGTTTTCCATGAAGGATCTTGGTCCCTTATGCTATATTTTGGGTATTTTGGTTACTCGTCATTCCGGTGGTCTTTTCCTTTCCAACGCAAATATATCGTAGAGGTAATCGAACGGGCCGATGTGCCCTCTTATAAACTGGCTCTTACACTAATCGACACGAAAACAAAGCTCAACGTACGCCTCCTCCGAATCCCCATATCACGATTCAACCAAGTATCGCAGTCTTGTCTGCTCTTTGCAGTAATTAACTTTCACATGTCCGAACATCGCTCATGCCATGCAACAAGTTTGCTTCTTTATGATGACCCATATACTACACACATAACTACTTTAAAGTGCGTTCTTCAGTACATCCACGACACCAATGATTTTGGGCTTTATATCTATCCATCCATCGTAACTCTCTCATTACATACATTGATGCGGGTTGGGGCGGTTGCCCCGACACCCGCAGCCTCCGCTCCACATCTGGCTATCGTGTTTTTTTCGGCGATAATTTTGTCTCTTGGTCCCCGAAAAATCAACCCACCTTATTGAAGTCGAGCATAGAGGTCGAATATCGTGGCGTTGTAAACGTCGTCTTTGAATCATGTTGGCTTCAAAATTTACTTCTTAAGCTTCATTGTCCGATTTCTAAGTCCACCATCGTTTATTGTGATAATGTTAGTACTGTTAATCTCTTTGGCAATTCAATTCAGCATTAACGAACAAAACACATAGAGATTGACATTCATTTCATCCACGAGGAAGTCGCTCGTTGTCAAGTTCGTGTTCTACATGTCCCATCTCGATACCAAATTGCATACATTTTCACCAAAAGGCTTCTGCTTGTGCTTTTTGCCGACTTTTGAGACTATTTTAGCGTATGACGACTTTCTAATTCGATTGCGGAGGTATATTTGAGTATATATATTATTTGTATTTTATTTAGTGAATATTGTGTGAATATTTTCTAAGATATTATTTGATTCTTGTACCTTGTTCATATACCTTATTGTTTAATGAAAAAAAAAGCAACAATTTACACTTTATCAAGTTATTCAATAGAAAAGAGAATTTTTTTTCTAATCTAGTAGACAAAATAATTTTTGTCATGTGATGTGTTTATAAATGGATTTTTCCCTTCTCTTTATTATATTTGCTTTTAGATCTTATTATGCAAATGAATACTTTGCTAAGATAAGAACTAAATTTGACAAGCTGATATCTCTTCTAATCGAGTCTTATATTATTAGCCACGCGATACATGACGATTAGATGCCGTTATTTATTTTAAGAGATGCAAATCAATTACTAAAGCTATTGGCAACTGGTTTTTTGTTCCAGCACCATTCTTGTTTTTTCTATACAGTAAAAACTCTCTATAATAATACTCTATATAGGAATAAACTCCCTATAGTAATAAAAAGTTCAAGTCCCAACATGGGACTAGTTATGAATAAGAATAAACTCCACATTGTCATAAGTCATACATTTTTCAAGTCCCGTCTTAAGGATTTATACCTCTATATAGGAATAAATGATTAATATATTATAAAAATATTTATTAATTATATTTTTGTTTATCAAAATCAATAACATGTTTAAGATGACTTAAAATATTTATCTATCGTCTATTGTGACATCGACTTAATTTTATAGATCGATACTCGATCATTCAGTTTGCGAGTGCTCAATAACTCGCTTGGATGCGATCCCTCTTGTTGAAGCCAAAATGATTCCAACTTCTAACATAACTAAAGCTTCATGACACGAAACTTGTGGTATTTCAGCACTATCATCTTCCGGATTATCTCCTTCGTCTTCTTGCCTGATTCCCACGATAATTTCTTCATCGGTTAAGACATAAGTAATTTGTCGCTCATCCGGATGATTAAGGAAGACATCAATATCCATTTCGTTGTGGTAGTGTAGTGCCTTAACTTGAGAGCTCAATTCAGTGAGTAATTCTAGCCTCTCTTCATCCATTTCACTTGCAACTTGTATTTCATCAATACTAGAGGTCCAAATCTTGCAATGTTTGAAGTAATTTTCAATCGTTTTTGGCTTCACGTCTATTGACCAAGAAGCAACAGCATTTACAATTCCATCAAAGATAGATATCTTTGATGGTTCCAAATCTTCAATTCTTTTCAAGAGTAGACGGTTGAAACTACGATGATAATAACCTTTAAAGTTCCTTATGACTCCTGCATCACATGGCTGAATTTTGGATGTGCTATTGGGTGGCAAATACATAACTGTTGTATGACGAAGAGGGGGGAGATTATCCTTTTTTCCATGAGCAGTACAATTGTCCAAAATGAGCTAGACATTTCTGTCTGAACGATTATCGAACCACTTTAGCCATTCCAAAAAGAGTAAGGATGTCATCCATGCATTTGAATTCGCTCGATAAGTACAGTTGAGAGTATCACGATTAATATTTTTGAAACATCTAGGATTAATAAATTTACCAATGATCCAAAGAGGAAGTTTGTCGGAGCCATCCCCATTGCAACAAATGACGATTGTAATTCTCTCTTTATTTTGTTTTCGGCCCTCCAACTGCTTTGTCGTAAGAGAATTATCAGCTTGCATTCGATAAAATAGACCAGTTTCATCCATGTTGTAAAATAGGCAAGCATGCTTCAATTTTTTCCATATCCACAGAACCACTCTCACCAAAACGGCGATGCGATTGAATTGCATGTCTTTGCTTGAATTTTCCTAACCACCCATTTAAAAATTCAAACGAGGTTGCTTATGGATAAAGTTGCTTTAAGAAAATGTTTCTCTTTTCTTTTTGTAATTCACCACTAATATTGACATGCTCTTGGTTACACACAAACCACTCATAAAGTGCAGACTCCATTGGTGGGTACTTTACCGATTTTATACGTATTGTATCTGGGCTTGAAACATCTTTTTCACGATCGATTGCCTTCTTGAACGTCTTAGATATTGTTGATTGTGATACTTCCAAACCATGAGTCTCTTTGAGCCACTTTATAAAATCCTTTTGCTTCCAACTAGGGTGCAAATCTTTCTTTTTTGTACAACTCAACTCTAATTTTTTCAGAAATTTGAGTTCTTTTCTCTTTGGATGCCATTTTGTTTGATGTGTAGTACAAGAAGTATAACCCAAAATTTATACACATATATGGTCAAAGCTTATAGTCCCTATATTCATTTTTTGATTTAACTCAAGTGTATGTATTTAAATTGTCAAAACTTATAATCCCTAGATTCATTTTTTGATTTAACTCAAGTGTATGTATTTGAATTTCTTAGTCAAAACTATTGAATTGGTTACATGAACTTGTGAGATAGATAATATACAATGTATATGTTATTTTTATATTTATATTATTTTTTATACGAAATTTTTTTTTTTTTTTGTAAAACTCTATATAAGAATAACTACGTATAGTAATATTTTTTCCCAATTCCAACAATATAATTGTATGGAATTTTTACTATATTAGGGTAATTTCTTGAATGATTTCAATTAAAAGTGGTCCAAATGGTATGTTATTCTTTAGTCGCGTACATGGCCGCAGGATATCTCTAATGCTTTAAGCTCTTTTTTGTTCAATTGGCATAATAATATATTTAAGTTTTTTATGATGGCAAACACTTGTGTTAGGTTAGATTAACGGGTCATGACTCGTTAAGCCATCTTACCCGATAATATAATGTATTGATTTTTGTACTGTGATGTATTGGGTTTTGTGCTCGAAAGTATTAATTTTTCATAAATCGCTAACCCGTGCTATGATGTATTGGTTTTTATACTATGATGTATTGATTTTTTTATTATAATTTATTAGTTTTTGCAATATAATGTATTGGTATGAAATTTTGGCCTAACGGATGATCCGTTAGTCCATCCTAACAAGAGTGTCGCTTTGTTATGTTTTAAATAAATTCAAGTGAAAATAAACTAAAATTATTAAAATGTGAATTTTAAAAATGAAGTCTAAATCCATATTATACCATAGTTCTCAATTAAAAATTGGCATGTCTATCATGGGTCTTAATATAGACCCAAAAGTAGACCATGTCTATTTGTTTTCATTTCACCTCACAAAGTCTTTCTTTTGTTTTAAAGTTATTGAAAATATTTTTTTTAATTGTCAATTATCTCATATGACACTAGATATGCTTCTAAATAGATCTATGAATCGTAAATGCTCTTTAACGTGGGTTTGAGAGATACTATCAATAAAATAAATTATGCATACCTTTTAAGGATAAATTAATTTCAAATTTTTTATTTAATGATAGTAACTTATTATGTAAAAGTAAATTATGTACGCGTTAAGTCTTTCTCAATAATTGGAAAATAGGAAGAAAAAAGGGGGAATTGCCAAATACTCCCTAAGACATACATGAATTTGTCAAATAATCCAACTTGTAGATTTAAGTCAAATGGTCCCTCCTTTTTGCCAAATAATCCAAAATTGTGATATGAATATACCACAATACCCTTACTATCAAGATAACTAATAATAATAATAATAATAATAAAATGGTCCACCACCTGCTACCACCACCTGCCGCCGCCGCCAGCCCGCCGGAAAATTTTCCGGCGAGATTTTTTTTTTTTTTGCCCACTAGCAGCACATCGCATTACAAACACTAGGATCTTGGTTAGTGTATTAGTTTCTGGACAAAAGAGTATTGGTTATTGTGTATGGGAGTATTGGTTTCTTGCAGTGTAAAAAAAATCTAATACTTCTTAGTTACGACGTCACCTACCACTTAAGAAAGAAATACAGAGCAGAAAGAAGAGAAAAAGAAAGAAGCAAAGGAGCTAAGCTATTCATGTTAAACACCAACACATGTCATTAGGTTTGAAATACCCCTACATTGTATTACAAATATCGATACCTCGCAGCACAAGAACCAACACATTGGTATGCACACGAGAGATGGGCCACGTCGGTGGGGCCCGATGATCTCGCCAGTACCAAATCCTTGAGTGAATTTATTTCGTCTCTCTTCAGAACAAACGTCGCCCGGAGCTTTCCGGTCGGGATTTTCACCGGCGGCGACTCCACCGTACACGAGAGCTCCACGATCAAATCCCAGTATATTGAGTCCAACCCGTTGACGTTCGTCACGTTTTGCCTATCGTAAAATGGCAAACAGTTAGCCTGCACTAGCCGATCGTGGATTACATCACCGCCGGGTTTGATGCTGTTAATCAGAGCCAAATAACTGTTTAATATAAAAATACCCAAATGTTAGCCTAATATCACAGTAATTACTCACGATTTAACATTGATGATTAAAAAGATCTAACAAATAAGCAACTCAGCAAATGAATTCAACACATTAAAACCCTAGCACACGATAATGATCAAAATCGGAAATAGGCAAAATCGGGAAAGCACCAGCAAATCGGCGGTAGCAATCCGACTACCGAACCATGGCGGCATCGACGGCGGCATCTGGCAGCAACCGGCGAGGCGACGCTCCTCTTCACCTTATCCGACGGCAGCAGTGTTGAGCAGACCAGGCGTCACAGTCGGCGGCGATGGAGACCGGCAGTGAAGCCACGACAATTCGGCGAAGGCGCCGACAATTCGGCGGTGGTGTTCGGGTCCTGGCGGTGAAGATTCATCCATCATCGTCCCAGAAAAAGATGACTTTGGTTGCGGCTTGAGACGGTTGTGGCTTGAGTTTGTAGGTTTGGTAATCTGGTGGTGTAATTGTAAGGAAGGCCAAATTGGTAATTATACAATTATGTGCATACCAATGTGTTGGTTCTTGTACTGCGAGGTATCGATATTTGTTATACAATGTAGGGGTATTTCAAACCTAATGACATGTGTTGGTGTTTAACATGAATAGCTTAGCTCCTTTGCTTCTTTCTTTTTCTCTTCTTTCTGCTCTGTATTTCTTTGTGCATACCAATGTGTTGGTTCTTGTACTGCGAGGTATCGATATTTGTTATACAATGTAGGGGTATTTCAAACCTAATGACATGTGTTGGTGTTTAACATGAATAGCTTAGCTCCTTTGCTTCTTTCTTTTTCTCTTCTTTCTGCTCTGTATTTCTTT
>BMAC01000104.1:372155-387524 GCA_014905375.1 Phtheirospermum japonicum | reverse complement strand
AACCTAATACCATCCAAATTTTACATTTCACAACTTGCAAAACACTACAACAATTGTACGTGCAGAGACCTAACATGTCAAAGACTAAAAACTTCACAAATACTTCCTAGAAAACGCACAAGAACCAAGACATGTTTTTTCGCCCATTGCCAACTCCTCTACTTCCTGGAATTGGAGAAATCGAGTACATCTTTCTCCAACTGATTCTTCATGTGATTGACATCACTCAAGAGAAGTGTTGCACAATACTTGGCTTTCAACAAACGTCTCTTATCACGTTACAAAAAACACACACACAAAAAAAAATACTTCAGAGCACAAACACACATACTCCACATACAGAAAACACAATACTTCATAGCACAAAAATACATACTCCACATACAGAAAACCAATACTTCAGAGCATAAACACACATACTACACAAACAGAAAACAAAATACTTCATAGCACAAAAAACACATACATCCCACATACAGAAAACCAATACTTCAGAGCATAAACACACATACTACACAAACAGAAAACAAAATACTTCATAGCACAAAAACACATACTCCACATACAGAAAAACCAATACTTCAGAGCACAAAACACACATACTCCACAAACATATAATGAGTAAAGCGATTAATCAATCATATAATGAGTAATGACCCAGACTACCATGCACGCATGCATCAGTTTGATAATTGTCTGCATGTTGGACATTACCATTTTCCTTTAAATCTTGTCCCGCGAGTGAGCCCAACACAAGCATAATGAAACCATTCACCTCATGGCACTGTCAAGAAAAAAAAAGAAAAGAAAGAAGCTAAGTTTAGACAATGATACAAATAATCAAATTAACAAACACTTGACAAGACAAAACCCATAAACAACATGATACAAATCAATTAATTAAAAAAGTTCATCTCCAAGTTCAATAATTAAAACGGGTATAGCACATGACAATCCCCCAATATTCCTCCCAATTCCAAACAATTTAAAAGCGTAAAAGATGCAAGATGATCAATAATGGTTTCTTGGCTGCCCATAATATATATTTTTTCGATCTCGTTCATGCATTTAACTCATAGAATGGTGACATGCAAGACTTTTACCCAGAAACACGCACAATCAAATTGTAGTAGAATGCCTGTAGAGATTAATATAGCACAAGGAAACTAATGGCCCAAGTATATATAGAACTAAGCTGTAGCAAATATTGCAACCAACCACATCCCTGCTAATAACCAAATAGTCTTAGCAACTTTATGCTGCACTCTATCAAAAATCAGACGTTGTTGATTCACAATAACTCTCATCATACATACAAAGCAGATAATGGCATCACCGAACAATCACAGTGCTAATTCAAATCTCATCCCAATTTGAACAGCAAAAAAAAGCACCAAACTATTTATTACCTCTCTATTATACAACGCAGTCGAGCAAGTTGCCAACTTTTGGTCCAACAACTCAACTTGCCAACATATTTTTTTTTCCTTTTTTTATTTTTTCCCTTTTTAATTAACTAACCAATTTTATTTTATTTTTTTTAAAAAAGGGTATCTATCACCTATCAACTCAAGAAAACCTTCCAATTCTCTCCGTCCAAACGTTCTTCCAACCAATGCATCGTCCTTGTGCCTCGCCGCAAAGTAAAACACCAACCAACCCACCAAGAAATAAACCTCCATCAACGACTGCAAACCTATGGCGAGTAAATCCCCCAAAACCCTCCTCAACAACCACCTCCCGACCGACCCACAAACAATCGCTTCTAACCACCTTATCTCAAAAGCCGGCCCAAACAACGTTACCAACAAATGACACCCTTCCTTAACGATATCCCTCCCGTCTCTCCTCGACTCCACGATCGCCACCCCAAGAATCTACCGGCAAATATGAACCCGAGAATCAAATCACTCAAGAACCACGTCACGATAAAACCAGCGCTATCCCACTCGTACCCTCTCACCCACGGCGCTATGTTGGCAAACGACATAAGTTTCATCCGCAAGAAAACCTTGTAAAGCACATAGTGATCCTCAATCTCCCCAAAGAATACAATCCCCATCAGCTGGGACAAAGCGTCCCTCACGGCCCATTTCATGAGAACAAAGCCCGTGAGCTTTCTTGAGACCGATGCTCGACCCCGCCCCAGACCGTCCAGAAAAATGACCTGTGGTTGCCCACTAAGTGATCCACCACTTTAAGGAAAACGATCCCCGTCGCCCACATTAATTTAAAGTTGTTTTCCTTTAATCTTTAACATGTCAGTATAAACAGTAGCAATATTAAGTTACCCTTGTGTTCTTTTATCTCTAACAAGCCAGTCCAAACTCAAATAGCAGTAGCCAAAAAAGTAATAAAATAAAAATAAAAATAAAAACACTCGTTTTCTTTATACTTACCAACTCGGTTCGAACAGGAATAAATACCTAGAAAATCAAAATCCAAAAGGCAATAGGTGCTGGTAATTCCAGGCCAGTTTGATAAATTCAGGAAAATGTCATTCTCAATTCGGAAAATACATGTATGTATGTCTATATATAGACATATATTAATATAACAATTCCATTTACCAGTTGATATTTTGTTCACAGATCCCTAATTTATCCATCAAATCATAACAAATTAAAGATCAAATAATAACAAAAGTAAACAGTAAACAGGAGCAGAAATAAAAGATGCTTCAGAATTAATGGAAGTTTATGAGACCTTTATCGAAGACCTTTATTATTCATCTGAGGATAACAGATTAGAAATAAATAAAGTTTGGGAATTAGGGCATGAGAGGGGGAAAAAAGCATACATCTGATGAGTAAAAGTGGCCACAAAATCAGAAGTCTGTCGGATTTGCGGATATAATGTTGACAGGTATTGCAGATCATGTCAAGGCCAACGCGCTCGAATCTGAGTCGAATTTTGTCCACCTCCCTGGGCAACTTCTTCGACTGTGGCCGACGCTCAATTCGAGAGCGTTTGGCCAGGGCGGCCTGGCGGCGGCGGCAGACTCACACCGTGTGTTGTGCGATGGTGAAGAGAGCGCACGAATTGAAGGCGATGAAGGCGGAAGGAAGGAGAATTAGGGCTGATTCGAATGGGAGAGGAATAAGTGAACTTTGATGGGAAGGAAGGCCAAATTGGTAATTATACAATTATGTATGGAGTATTTGGCATTTTTTTAAAGTATGGAGTATTTGGCATTGTTTTAAATTAGTTGGGGTATTTGACAAACACATTTTTCTAGGGGGAGTATTTGGCAATTCCCCCAAGAAAAAAAAGGGCTCAACATTGAGTCACATAGCTAGTTATGAGATCTGGTTCTTGTATGAATCAAGTACAAGTCAATTTCAATATCTGTCTAATGATTTTTGATCAAGTGAAAAACCGCCGTGATTCATGTCACTTTAATATTAGATTAGTTTTTGTGCAAAGGGGAAAAAAGTTAAAAGATACTTTATAGTAATTTGATTCAATTCTGATAAATACCAGCTGTTATTTATAGGAATTTCAATTAGGTAGATAAATTCAAAGTCACCGGCTACATATAGAAACTTTTTGGCTGGGTTTGCGACATGAAGGCGATTGATATCTTGGGTAGATTCGATTAGTTTACGTCAATAAATAAATACGACTGTGTCCCGGTAAATAAATAGAAAAATAATTCCACGAATTTTCTTACAAGTCGCGCACGAGCTAGGCAATTTATTAGTTTTACTGTGTGCATCTAGGTACACCATGTTTTATGTGATGATATATGATAGTTATACGTGATGATATGTGATAGTTATACGTGATGATTGATATGTGTCAAAAATTTTAGAGTTTAGGGTTTACTTTTCCATTTTAGGGTTTAATTTTATATTTTATGGTTTAGTTTTCCATTTTTAGGGTTTAATATTTCATTTTAAAGTTTAATTTATTTTTCTTTATTTAATATGTGATGATATGTGGTAGTTATATGTGATAATATGTGTCAGTTATATTGATGATATATGATAGAAATTTAGGATTTAGAGTTTAATATTCAATTTCAGAGTTTAGTTTTTATTTTAGGGATTAATTTTCCATTTTTAGTGTTTAATTTTTTATTTTAGGTTTATGTTTTTAATTATATGATTTTAAATTCTAGATTTAGAATTTCAATTACTTGTGATGATATGTATAAGTTATATGTGATGATATGTACCAGTTATATGTGATAATATATGTCAGTTATATGCGATGATAAATTAAATTACAGGGTGCACCTTACAAGGTGCACATGGGTCCATGGTATACTATCTCCACCAGCTACATTGTCCGCACGTTATTGGCTATTAATTTCTGAATTTATGAATTAAATATTCGTAGTTAATTACCTGAATTAACAGATAAATTAAACAGATTCACAGAACCATATGAGGATACATAGGTATACATACCGTACATATGTTGGAATAGTTACAAAAATTATACATAAGTTCATTTTAATTACTCCTTTCGTCCCAAAATGATGGTCCTGCGGTTGATTTCACACAAATTAAGAAATTAGTAGTTTATATAGTTAAGTCATTAATTTAGTTAGTGTCTTCCAATTATATCCTTCTTTAATTTATAAAGTGAATTACTGCTTATAGAAATTTTTGTTGGAATTAGTATATTTGTTATTGGAATACTAAGATTTTACATTATAATCATCAATTTTCAATTTACCATGTAGAATACCTGTGTTTCAATAATATTAATTAAAAGTATGTGTGGAAATGAAAATTTAATGATATGTTAAATATAGTAACTGGACTATATTTGTGGAACGGACGAAAATGAAATATTGGACTATATTTGTGAGACGGAGGAGTACAAAACAAAGGAAGAAAGATTTCTTTAAAATTTACAAATAATCTTTTATATTATTTGTTTTAATTTTACAAATCACAACATAGTAAAGGGATTTTTAGATTTTAAATTTGACAAACCTGAATTAAGGTAAATTTTAAATTTTATAATTATATTACATACAGAGGCGGATCTATGGTGGGGCTTGGGTGGCACAGGCCCCACCAAAATTTTTATTTTTTTTAATTAATTGTGTATTATAAATTTAAAAGAATA
Organism: Phtheirospermum japonicum; assembly: GCA_014905375.1. Classification (NCBI taxonomy): domain Eukaryota; kingdom Viridiplantae; phylum Streptophyta; class Magnoliopsida; order Lamiales; family Orobanchaceae; genus Phtheirospermum; species Phtheirospermum japonicum. The sequence continues at coordinate 382,439 of BMAC01000104.1, read as the reverse complement.
AAAATTACAACAATTCTAATAGAGTGTCCTATCAAACACACACTTCGTGGAATGTGACTTTGTCCAAATTGAATAGGCAGTTAGCCCAAATAAGAGAAAGATAATTCTCAATTATCCGAGTCATGTTGAGGTATTGTCCTAAATCTAATTAATTAGAAAAAGAAAAAAAAAATAACATTCGCACCTAAATTCGCTAATGCTCGATCAATAAATACACTACCAATATGAAAAGTGATAGTAAAACTCCCTGGATCTTGAAGCTTTTGTGGTAGCTTATTTTGAGGTGTTTTGGTAAAACTATTGATAAGCTGTGATCTCCCTCCAAAACAAAGGTGTCTATTTTCCTAACTCAAAATCTAGTCCTTGAACATTTTTATGAGGTTTTCAAACAAGCTCCTAGTTAAAATCCTTCATGGAGGGGAGCACCTAAATAGGTCACTTGAAGGTTGAGCCTTTGGAAACTAGTATTTTTTTCTCCCAAGTCAAGTCTCTATTTTTGACTTATGATAAAAGCGTACTTGGAATAGTTTAGAGCCTGACCAGAACTCTAGTGTAGACTTCCGGAAATTCAATGAGTCTCGAATGTTGCTTCCTCCATTGTTAGTGAATTCAGTATGTCATCTGCATAAGAAAGGTGTGTGACATACTCACCTTTATAGCATATGAAGAACATATAAGGATATTTGTAGTACATGTCATTTAATACTGGATACAAAATTAGCAACTAGCATAAATAATATTAGGGACAGTAGATCACCCTGCCTAAGACATCTAGAGGCTTTGAAAAAAAAAAGAATTGCTCACGATTGATGATGATTAGAATCATCAATTCTCTACATGATTTCTGATACAGTCAACCCATCTCTCTGGAGAATTCATCATCCCCAAAACATGATAAAGGTAGGGCCAGCACATCCTGTCATAACCTTAGCCATATCTAAATAAAGTTATGTTCACAATATATTTGATTTATCCAGACAGCGTATCATTCCCTGGGCAATAAGGAAATATCCACCGATCTACCTTCCCTTAATGAAACCACTCTGATTAAGTACAATCAAATTATTTAGTATAGGAGTCAATCTGATATTGAGGATTTCGGAGATTATCTTATTTGCGACATTGCACAGGCTTATAAGCCTGTAGTCTTTACAACTAAGTGGTTTGGATTTATTTTATAGATTAGCATAATAGATGTCTCAGTAAAGATTTTAGGCATGGGCTGCCCATCAAAAAACAATAACACAACCTCCAGCATGTCCATGTGCATAATCTCCCAGCAGTGTTGAAAGAAAGACCCAACAACACTATCACAATTCACACACTAACTGCATCTTTTTACTTCTCCAACAGTGGGGTAATCACAGAGAGACATGGGCACACCTCAGGGGGAATTTGAGCGAGACCATCAATGTCAGAAATCAGTGTAATTGAATCACTAGTGTAAAGCTTCTTGAAGTAGTTTGCTCCAGATAGTTTGATTTGTAAAGATCAAAAATATACAAAGCCTCATCATCAATCCCATGAATTATGCTCTTGCTTTTTCTATATACATAGGAGTGAAAGAATTTAGTATTTCTTTCACACTCGCTCAACCACCTAATAGAAAGTTTTTGTCTCCAAAAGTCTTCCTCCACTTTTTCGACATATGTAAGCTACGCTTTGTACTTATTTAAGTGTATCAATTTCTCATCAGTGGGGTCCCCATCTCATTGGTTTTCAGCTTTCATCACAGCCTCCTCTACAATCTTGAGATTTTAGAAAACATTACAAGAGTACGCTTATTCCACCTTTGTAAAAACCCCTTGAAATCTTTTGAGTTTGATTTCCGGATTCTTCATACCATAAAGTCTAGTAGAAACATTCCATCTATTTCTGAAAATATCAAGGAACCCATGATGTTTTGTCCACATTGATAAGAATTGGAAGACTAGACTCTTAGAGATTGTTGTATCTTAATTTGACTTTGCAGTGGTACATGATCTGACCATATTCTAGCAAAATAAACATTGGTATGGGGAAACACACTGCACCGTTAAGAGTAGAGCACTCTATTCAGTCTCTTATTGATATTTTATCGAGACTAAGTGAGAATATCTCCCTCAAAGCCAGCATCAAACAGGCTAGAACCAGTGATTATATCTCCAAACTTAGCCATGCCAAGTCTTATATTAGACACACTACATGCCTTTTATCCTTTAGTTAAAATAGTATTTAAATCCACTATAACCGGCCAGATCTTGTCTTCAAACTCTCATGCCATTAAATGTAGCTTGGACCACAAATATCTTCTAATTATTCGGGCATACCTAACATAAATGAAAGTATAAAACATAGGCTGAAAATGGAAAAAAGAGGTTATTTTCACATTAAGGTGTTGAGGGTAATCCTTAATTATGTCAATACTGATCCCATTACCCGCAAAGCACCAGGCTTTATTAGACACATTTTGCATGAATGTGGAGAAGAAGAACCTTTTAAACATAGCTTGGTTATCTAACTGGATCATTGGTTCAATGATAGTCAAAACTTAAATTTTGTGTTGTTTACAGATATGGGCCAGATGCCTTTGAGTAGGCTGATTCCTTATACCTCTTGCATTCCAAATGAATGTGTTCTGATTCATTTCTAATGTGTGGATCTAGTGGTCCTAGTATTGTCCCCCTTCTCATTTTGTTTTTTCTAATTCTTCTTACCTCCTGCATGTTTCCCTTATTGCGCTTCTTGCTCAGTATCTACTGTTTTGTCTTTCTGTGGAAGTGTATGCATGCTCTCACCTGTACTAGCAAGTCATGTACCTTCTTCATCATAATTTAACACCCCATAGATAGACATAAGCGGGATACCCAATCGTAGATCTCGGTTAATTTGATCTTCTATATCTTAGTAATCCTCACTTTAGTTTCAGCGGGAACTACAGAATTACAATATTTAAAATCTTTGGTTTGAATATCTTTAGTTGTGACAGACTTCCTTCCTAAAGTGGTGGTCACCTGATCACTTGCTCCCAAAGCCTTCACTGACTCATTACTCTGTTATGCAGGGACCTCCGGATTCTGGGCAATCTCTTCAACATTAGATTCTACCTCTACAAGCACCTAAAAACCATAGATCCTATTCACTTTGGAAAAACTTCAACTATAGACACCACCTTCTTCACAGTCTTTTTCTCAATTATGTATCATAGAACCCTCTTTATCATTGTTTATTACCTGCCCATTAACAACACCTTGCTTCTTCTGATTGGAGAAGTTAGTGAGTTTAGGAACATTACCATTCACATAGCATTCGAGACTTTAGTGACATACGTGTTTACAATCTTCACAATATTTAGTAACATTCTCATAAACAGTTTTATGATTGATAATTTTAGAATTAATACTCAAGAGGGTAACATCTTTTATGGGCTATAGAAGATCAATTTCCACACAAAACCTTGAAAAATATGCTCTGCATGCTGGATTGTTTTGAAGTCGCATCATCGACTTATAAATGCTTACCAATCATATAACAATGATTACCAAAGCAACCTTATCATATAAATATGTATGGAGAGCAGTAAAAGAAACTAGACATGCACAATGGATGATTCGAATTGAGCATTAAATAGCGAAAGCCATTTGAAGATTTGCATTGGGTATCCCATAACTTGCCGAATCGTTTTGATCCATATTCGTGCATAATTAGACATGCTCACCGGTTTGCGCCAACCGGCCAAATCGCAGGTTCGAACTGGCGGTCAATGGTTTGGTTAACTGTTGACCATGGTTGGTTTTATTTTAGATACCATGTGATTTGAACATAAAACTGGATGTGCTTTTTCGAACCAGAACTCGAACCGTAACAGTCATTAAGGCAGTCTGGTTCTAGTTAATGGTTTTTCCCAACCGAAAACTAACAGTTTGAACCGTCGGTTTGAATTTAAAAAAACATTTACCGTTTATGAACTAGTAGTTTATGTTAGAATAAGGTGACCAACAAGCCAACTTGTGGCTGTGGTCTGACTATTCTTTTGTAATACAATTGGTTTTTTATTCGTAATAATATCTTATATATATATTGGCATTCCATATCTTTTATCCCATGCTTGTTGCATAGGTATGGTCCTGATGAAGTTACTTTACTATGGTGGATTGGTCTAGCAGAACCGTGAGATAATCCAGCACGTAATGTAACTCGTCGAACTTGTTCCTAGTCAAAGGGTTACGCCATAATGAGGATACATGCCTTTCCCATTAAAACTAGTACTTAGTGTATGTGGACCGCGTCTCATCGTTCACGGTGTCATGACATCGACATACATAAGTAGGTGCTCATAAGATGAGTTCACTGAACTCCCTCYCCTAGAAATCTCTAAGTGGTTCCCACTCATCGAGTAGATGATTTCTATGGTATAGCGTACAACATTAATCCTTAAGACCCAGACCTCACCGTGACTTCACTAGAGGACAGYCTATGTTGTGACCTGTCTCTGTGTCTCTTTGGAGGCCAATCAAAAGGGGCAACGTTCACATAGTTGGGAATCTAGTGGGAAGTCTGTGCATGGTAATAGGGGATTCGGACGCATGATAAGTCATGGATGTCCTGTGTGTTCTGATGGTTGATAAATCCTCGGAGTCTCTAGCCAGAGCTGATAGTGGGGTGTTTAGAGAAATGTGTTTTTCTAAGTCACACGCGAACAGATTATCTTGAATTTAGAACGTACACACAGTTATTGAACTAGAAAGAGGTCTCGATGAACCAATATCTCTTGTTCAATCGGGACATAGATCGCGAAGGGATCGTACTGTACATAAAAGCTATATCACAAGGTTCTTGCAGGCACTTCATTTGTATCTAGGGAATTATGATGCGTTGTTGCTAGGCGCCTCTCATAATTCGTTGGGTTCTGATTTGACCAGTGATTAAGTAAAATATTTTTTATTTAATCAGGGACTCTAAGGGATGAGTTCATATAAGAATAATATGTTGTTCGAATCACAATGTGTTGTGAACCCACGGCTAGCTTACACCTGAACCATTGAGGGTCACACCACGTGTTTCCTGATTATTGAAAACGATAGCTAGAAATTAATTGTTAATTTTAGCATAGTTAGATATCAATATGATTGAATCTAAGGTTCATAATTATGATTATGAATTGAGAAAAATACGAGAAATTTATTTTGGACTCGAAAATATAATTGTTATATTTTTCGGAGTCATCGTTTGTGAGAAATGATTTAATTCCAATGGGCTTTTTGTTTTAAAATTGGGTCGGCCCAATAAGCCCTTTTAAAGTTATTGGGCCGGTGATATTTTAAAAGGTTGGTTTTGTTAATGGGCCAAGCTTGAGCCCTTTAATTAAAAGAATTTGTTTTTATTTTATTTTTGGGCCAGCCCACTTGAAGTTGGGCTTCTTGTTTTAAATTAAAAAAAAAAATTAAAAACAAAACAGAATGCAGCATACGGGTTTTAAAAGGGAGGAGTTTTGGTTTTTAACAATACAACACACCAACAACCAACAACAAGACAGACGGAATTTTTTTGAAAAACCCTAACCCAGCCGTCCTTCCCCTCCAGCCGTCCACCGTCGCTTGCCGTCGGCCGACGTTACACCGAAATGTTCGGTCGTCGTATTTTCCTTTCGTCGTTTTCAATCCTTCGACGGATCTAGTGCTCCGTCGTAGGTACGTCGGGTTATACGGTGTGTGACACCGATAGGCCGGAGATACACCGCGACGCATTGCAGGCGCCGGAACGCCGTCGTCGGAGACGTCCTGCCGTTCAAACACTGCCCCAGCTCGTCGCCGGAGTGTTCTTCCCGACAGCGCCTTCGTCTCGTGGCCGGAGTCCGCTTCTCCGCACGGCCGCTATCAAAGCCGAGTCGCCTGAGCACCGCCATCTCCGCCTCGCAGCCGCCGTGCCACGCCGGAGCTCGACCCGCCGACATACCCGCCTGCCGTTGCTGTTAAGGCAGTGTTGCCGCAGCGTCGCCACCGGGCTGCCGAAAGGATCAGCCAGCGCCCGTTGCTTCCGTCCGGTTACCGCATCCAATCCGAGGACCGCCTGCGTGAGCAGCGCCGCCGCGCCCTCCCCGTCGTCTCCGCCTCGCTTCGCTGTGAGGTAAACGACTGTTCTTTAATATATATACATGATATATGTGTGTGATGTATTATATATATGTATGTAATACATATGATAATTATATGCATGCTGTGTGTATGTATGTTTATATGACATGTATGTGTGTATGTGATACATATTATATGTGCGTGTTGTGTAATGTATTTGTGTGCAGCATGTGTTGTATAATTATATATTATTGTAATATTAATGCATGTTGTATATACTTATAATTATATAGTTTATGCATGCTATTATATATAAATATATATATGTATAAATTGTTTATGTATATATATATAATATATATTAATTGTATATATGATTAATATGTTAATATATATATATAATTGTTATATATTTGTGTTTAATATATTAATATATATATATATATATATATATAATTGTTATATATATATATATATATATGTTTAATAGAAACGTATCATGCTCGTTTGATTTTGTAAAAATCGAATTGTTTCTATTTATTAAAAGTAATTAAAATATTGTTTGAATTAATTGATTGTAAAATTGGACCGTCGTCAATTTGAATTCGATTCAAATTACTTTTATTTAAAAATTTTTGTTTTCCGCTGCGCGACGGTACCACCGATCCCCAATAGTTTAACCGTTGACTTCTATCTGTTGGGGGCAGTTAAATTTCCATTTGAAATCAACGGTCACGATCAAGTAACCATTGATCAGCAATTGTCTAGATGAAGTGATTGTTGCCTCAAACCGCTAGTTTGAACCAAAACCGTCCGATTTAGTCCGAACCCGGTGGTCCTGCGGCTTTTTTTTTTTCACTCCTATAAATATCCTTCTTTGACAACTCATTCATCTCATACTGAAAATATCAACATTTCTATAATTTCTCTTTTCTATATTGCTCTTCTTTGCAAATTTAGTGATTTACTAAGTTCCTTTAATTATCAAGCCTTCCTAAACTTAAAGTTTTAAGTTTAGTATTATAATTCTAAATATATTTTTTACTTTCTAATTAATTCAAAATTTATAATCCTACTTTAGACTACTACTCTTTCTTATTTTTTGTATTAATTTATATAAAAAAATAGCAAGTGAGGTTCTTCTCGTTCTTATTGAGTCAATAAGGTAAAGATCATAACACTCGATGATGACGCCAATGTCCATCGCTTCTCACAAAGCAATACTTCTTCGGTCAGTGACTGCATTCTCAACCCCATCGACATTGACAAAGATTGGAGTGGTACCGACATTGATCAAACTTATTGAGCCGCAGCCGCCTTTGCCGGTGAACAAATGCCCAATCAAGAGGAGGTAGAGCACGATGATTTTCCTCCAAGCCATCATACACGAGAACCTCATTCTCAAGAAACGGGGGCATTAAGATCCAATATTTTCACAAATTATTTTGAAAAGTCGAGATCCCACCACATGCAAATGAGCTATCTCCTGAAAATGCAAAAAAAGAAGAAAGAGGTGTCGTGCTAATTGTAACTATTGTAAAACATCTTACTAGTTCCTAGAAGGGGGAGGATATGGTAATAGCACAACCATCTCAGCCAAACACTGCGACAAAGCCGATATAGATAAGACTCAAACGCAACTACAAGGAGGACATGTAAGTACAAACTCCTCTTCTTTATTTACATATTCTGACGCTACTCATAAAAAAGAATTAGCAAAAATTTTTTCTTATAAGTATCTTCCCTTTAACTTTGCTAATGATGATTTATATGAAAATTCACCCAACTTTTTTTTAATCCCTCGAGTACGAGAGTCTCATGTTCTATCGTTACTCATGATATTAAAATAGTTGTTGGTGAATATAAGTTAAATTTATGTAATGAATTTACTAGTTTACCAAATAAAGTTTCAATTTGCTCGTATATTTGGAATGATCATTGGGAACGAAATTCTTACATGAGTGCTACATATTATTGGGTTGATAAGTTGTGGACTTAAAAAAATATTTACTTGCATTTATAGGTTTAAAATGCACATAATATTTATCAATTAATTCATTCGATTTGTCAAGAACATGGTCTAGTTGCAAAAAAAAAATCTCTATTTTATTTTATAATGCTACTCCTAATACGGTGAGTATTAATGAGTTTATTAGTATTTGTAAATCATCTATTGGTGAGTTTTATTTCATATTAGATGCATATGTCATATTTTAAATTTATGTGCTCAAGATGGTTTGAGTGCTTTGAAAAATGAGCTTTCTCCTATTAAAATGACAGTCATGTATATTCATATAAATAAATCTTTGCAACGAAAATGGGTGAGATTTTGTAAGGAGAACGAGTCTGAAGGAAAAATATTTTCAACCGATGTGCCTACTCGTTGGACCTCTACATATAAATTATTGAAAGATACAAATTCATATAGAGAGTTATTGTGTTTAATTTTTGCCAACAACAAACTGAGATTATGTTATATACAAACCAATAGATTACATGTAATTATTTGATAAAACTTTTAAAGGTGTTTGATGATACTTCTAATTTATTTTTCGATGTTCATTATCAAATTTCTCACCTTATTGTTGAATATTGTGTTAAAATTGCATTCATCTTTAGGGAGTGCATGAAAAATGAATTAATGGAAGAATGTGTTGTTTTTATGAAACAAAAATGGTTGAAGTATTTTTATTACATTCCAAATATATTTTTAGTTGCTAAATTATTAGATCCTAATAATAGAGAAAGTGGGTTAGAACTTTATCTTAATAGTTATTATAATGCTTTATTTCCGTTTGAGGAGTTTGAATATCCTTCCATTGAAAATATTATTCATAATGTGAAAAAAAAATTATTTGATATATTTAAAGAATATAATATAAAATTATGGTCCTCTTCCTATGAGTACTTCTAGGCTATAGACTTCTACTAGAAGTGGTAATCCTAGTAGAAGTGGTGATGGCGATGATGAAATTCAGGGATTTTAGAATTTTTTTTGAAACAAAAAAATCACGAAAAGGGCATTTGGGTTACTCATTCGGCTTAACCCTTATCGAGAACTTGAAACTTATCTAATAAAGACTTTAGAGTATTGAACATTGGGGAAAACAAAGCTGATAGCGAGTTTGATATTTTGAATTGGTGGGCATCGAGTAAATCAATTTATCCTGTTGTTAAAATCATTGCGAAGGAGATATTGGTTGTTCTCGTATCAGTCGTTCCAGTCGAACAAAAGGGGGTACATGTTGGACCCACGGAGATCCAACATTAGGCCACACAATCTCGAGTATCGAATGTTGTTGCATGATTGGGTCAACACCGACCGGCGCAAACATAATAACATTATTAGTGAAGATGATGAGAGAGACGTATTATGATACGAGATCTAGCAACGAATCGAAAAATGGATAAGGATGATCATGACACCATCTCTTTCAATTTTAAATCTCTATCAATTTTTAAGATAAGGTAAGTAAGAACTACGTGGACTTTAATTTCTAAGGTAAATGATATGTAGACAACTATTTTCAATTATTTGAAATCTAAATTTCAAATTTTAAATTCAAATATTTAAAAACAGTTCAAGTCCAATTTCTTTTAAATTTTTATTTTTTAAATTTATTAAAAGTATTATTTCTATTTTCTCACTTAACTTCAAAATTTCTAATATTTTAATATAAGTTTTATATTTTAACTTCAAATATTTCAAATGGTTTAATTTCAATTTTTTTAATTAATTCAAAATTTCAAAGTATTAGTTCTATTTTTTTATTTACCTTATACATTTAAAAAAATTATAATAATAAAAAAATAGAAAATAAAAAATAAAAAAGTTAACTTCAAAAATCTCAAATATTCTAATTAAGATTTCTTATTTTAACTTCAAATATTTAAAATTGTTCAAGTTCAATTTCTTTTTAATTCTTTGAATTAATTCAAAGTGTTATTTCTATTTTCTCACTTAACCTCATATATTACTTTTTAATGAAATTGAAAATAAACATAGCAAATATATATATATACATATATATATATATAAGGTTCAGTTTGGTCAGTTCGGCCATAGCTCGGTTTATACCAGTAGTGTTTTTATTATACAATTAATTAGATAGAAGGCATAATTGACACTAGGTTCATATATAGGGACATGGTTCTCATTTGAACCTAATCGTATATATATATATATATATATATATATATATATATATATATATATATATATATATATATA
>BMAC01000104.1:313684-351480 GCA_014905375.1 Phtheirospermum japonicum | reverse complement strand
AAAAAAAAAAAAAAAACGTGTCGTTGCCGTGTCCGGGCCGTGTCCCCTATGCCCCGCCGTGTCCGGGCCGTGTTCGCACCGTGTCCCCTGTCAAAAATTAAAAAAAAAAAAAAAAAATAGGACACGCGTTCGACACGTGTCGGGCGCGTGTCCGCGTCTCCGGAGTGTCCGACTCGGCCCGGAGGTCTAAAACGAAGTGTTCGTGCATCGTAGGGTTGTTACTAATTAGTGATAACAAAATATTGGGCATTTTCCAACCTTTTATTTGAATATTGATAAAACTAAATTGACGTTATTTGCTGTTAATTAAGTTCATATATTTACTTGATTCAGGTTTTTTTTTTTTTTTTTATTCGCATTCCCAGAGATGCGAAACTCAAATAAAAAAAAAACTAAAATGATTGTGGTTTGTCGTCATTTAAAAAATATTAAAAACGGAACAAAGTACAATTAGTTACATGTTAAACAAATAGCACGGAATCTAGATTCTAGGGTGCCCATAGAGAATGAGAACGCAACAACTTCAACACCTGTCACAAAATTATTGGTGATAAAAGCTTTTATTTACCTCCGGATATTTTAACTGGGTTTTTTTCCATTTACGCAAAAGACACACCAATTTTGTACCAAATCAAAAATTCTATTTACCGTTTAGTTATTTTAAAATATTTTATCCCATTAAGGCAAATTAATTTTATTAATTAATCAATATTTTAAATTATATTTTAAAATATTTTATCCCAAGCATGGACTTTTCCAAAAACTTCAAACTACTCTGATTTTGTGAAAGGACCAATCAAATCCCGTTAGTATGAAATTTTGCATGAAATTCTCATAATTGTGTGAATTGTAATATGTCTGATCAGAGACTAAAATGACCAATCAAATCCCGTTAAATGTATGAAATTTTAAAACTCATGAAAATCTCAAAATTAGTATGAAATCTTATTGGTATGAATATTCTCAAAATTATGTGAATTGTAATAGGTGTGATCAGAGACTAAAATGACCAATCAAATCCCGTTAAATTAGTATGAAATTTTAAAACTCATGAAATTCTCAAAATTAAGTACGAAATCTTATTGGTATGAAATTTTAAAGGAAAGTATGAAATTCTCAAATCCCGTTAAATTAGTATGAACTTTTATGACATTCTCAAATTCAGTTAAATTAGTACGAAATTTTATTAGTATGAAATTCGCAAATTCCGTTAAATTAGTATGAACTTTTATGAAATTAGTACAAAATTTTATTAGAATGAAATTCTAAAGGATAGTAAATCTTATTGACAGAGGAGGGTTTGTATTAATTTAGGGGTAAATTTGTAATGTACGTATAGGAGTTAAATATAAAAAACATATAAAAAATCGTTTGGCCTAAATGGAATATGATTCTTTGATTTTGGCCTAATTGGTAAAAGCCCCTTTTATGAAATGGTAAATGGTGCATCGAATTGCAATATATGTTGTGCACTTAATTTCTTTATTCGATGATATGTTTATACTTTTTATAATAATATATATAAATTTTGTGCTATAATATAAATTATGAATGTATATATTACGAATATAGTTGTTGATAACATGGATCAATGCGTTAAAGTAATAGTCGAAATACGGTCGACGGAAAAAGTGTAAGCAGGTGTCGTTGAATTAGTCGTCGAAATCCGATCGACATGATTTTTAGGTGCATCCCATTAAAAATAAGTATGTATATTTTGTGCGACTGTATATATATGCCGTGTTGATAAATATTCAAAACATATATATAACAAATACAAAATATACATATTCATTTTTCATTACTGGGATTGGCATAACATGTATATTTTATCACACAAAATGCATATATTTATCACATAAAACATCAATATTCTTAATACACAAAATACAACTTTCAATTTTTTCAAGTATTACAATCATATATTTATCACACATAATATCATTTATCGCACAAAACATTCATATATTATCAAACAAAACATACATATTTATCACATAAAATATTTAAGTGAAAACTGTGTGTACCGTGCATGATGCACCCAAATGCATTTGCCCATTTTGTGTACATCTTGCAGCGAAAAAACAAAGCATTGGGATGGGTGCCAATAGACGTGTTCAACAGTTCGGAACCGGTGGTTCACGGTTCGAACTGCCAATTTGGCTTGTCAAGAAATGACAAAACGCTACCGAACCGTGAAACTGGTCGCTTACCGGCGAATTGTGAGCCGCCAGTTCACGGTTCGTTTGGCCGGGGTTTTTTGTGTTTTTTTTTTTTTTAACTTTTGAAATTCTTTTGTTTGTTTTGTTTATTTGTAACTTCATTTAAAAAAACATATTAGGTTGAGTGAGAACATAGAAATAACAATTTGAAGTAATTCATTAAAAAAAAAAAAATTAAACTTGAACTATTTAAAATATTTAAAGTTAAAATAAGAAATCTTAATTAGAATTTTAAAAATTTTGAAGTTCAAGTTTTTATTTTTCTATTATTATAATTTTTTAAATGTATGAGGAAGAATGAGAAAATATAAATAAACACTTAGAAATTCAAAATTAATTAAAAAAATTGAAATCGAACCATTTAAGATATCTGAAGTTAATATATATATATATATATTAGAATATTTGAAATTTGAAGTTAAGTGATGAAATATAAACAATGATTTTAATAAATTCAATAAGAAAAAAAAGATTGGACTTGAACTATTTTCAAATATTTGAATTTAAAACTTGAAAGTTTAATTTCAAATAATTGAAAATAGTTGCATATGTATCCCTTATTTTAGAAATCAAAGTCCATGTAATTCTCACTTACCTTAGGAATCGGAACGGTGATGCGAGGGGTGCCATGATCATCCATCCTCATCCACTTGCCGAGTCGTTACTAGATCTCATATCATAATACGTCTCGCTCTCTTCCTCTACACTAAAAATATTTTTTTATTTGCGTCAGTCGGTGTTGACTCAATCATGCAACAATATTTGATAAACGAGATTGTGAGGCCTAATATTGGGTCTCCGCGGGTTGAGCATGTACCCTATTTAACTGAATGCTTGTTCGACTGAAACGGTTGATACGGGAATGACCAATATCTCATTCGCAATGATGTTAACAATGGGATAAAGTGATTTCCTCGATGCCCACCAATTCGAAATATCAAACTCGTTTCCGTCTTCATTTTTCCCCAACATTTCATACTCAAAAGACATTATTAGATAAGTTTCAAGTTCTCGATAAAGGTTAGAACCGAATGAGTAACCCGAATGCCCCATTCGTGATATTTTGTTCGTTTCAAAAAATCCTGAAATCCCTCAATTATATCGTTGTCACCAATTCTACTATGATTAACACTTCTAGTTGTCGCCTAGAGGTACTCATAGGAAGAGGACCATCAAAATTTTTACTATATTATTTAAATATATCAAAAAAATTTTTTTTTTCACATTTTGGATAATATTTTCAACATATTGGTATTCAAACTGTTCAGACGGCAATAAAGAATCATAATATTTGTTGAGATAAAATTCTAAACCACTTTATCTATTATTAGAGTCTAATAACATAGCAACCAAAAATATATTTAGAATGTAATAAAAATACTTCAGCCATTTTCATTTAATAAAAACAACACATTATTTCAATCGTTCATTTTTCATGCACTCCCTGAGAACTAATGCAATTTTAACACAATATTCAACATAATGCGAGAAGTATGATAATAAACACGGGAAAATATATTAGAAGTATCATCAAGCACCTTTAAAAGTTTTTTCAAATAATTATTTATAGTCCATTGGTGTATATAACGTAATTACAATTTGTTGTTGGCTCAAAAACAAACACAACAACTCTCTATACGAATATGTATCTTTCAATAATTTATATGTGGAGTTTCAACGAGTAGGCATATCGCTTGAAAAGATTTTACCTTCAAACCCGTTTTCTTACAAAAGATCACTTATTTTCATTGCAAAGATTTATTTATATGAATATACATGACTGTCGTTTTAATAGAAGAAATCTCATTTTCAAAGTATTCAAATCATCTTGAGCACACAAATTCAAAATATGATGGTTTATTAAATACTAATAAGTTTATTAATACTCGTCATATTAGGAGTAGCACTATCAAATGGAATAGAAAATATCTTTGCAACTAGACCATATTCTTGAAAAATCATATGAATTAATTGACAAATATTGTGTGCATTATGAAGCAGTTTAAAATCATTAAATGCAAGAAAATATTTTTGTAAAGTCCACAACTTATCAACGTAACGACATATAACACCCATGCAGGAGTTTCATTGACAATGATCACTCTAAACATTCGATCAAATTAAAACTCTATTTGGTAAACAAGTAAATTCATTACATAGTTTAATTTATACTCACCAATAACTTTTTTAATATCACAAGTAACGATGGACCGTAAGACTCTCGTACTCAAGGGATTGAAAGAAAGTTTGGTGAACTTTTTATATAATCATCATTGGCAAAGTTAAAAGGAAGATGCCTATAAGAAATAAAATTTGCAATTTCTTTCTATGAGTAGCGTCGGAATATGTAAATAAGGAAGATGAGTTTTGCACTTACTTGTCCTCCTTGTATTTTTGTTTGAGTCTTCTCGATACCGGTTTCATCGGGGTATTTGTTGTTGAGATGGTTGCGCATATTCCCATATCCTACACCTTCTAGGAATTGATAAGATGCTTTACAATAGTTGTAGTTGTCACGGTATTTCTTTCTTCTTTTTTTGCCATCTTCAAGAGGCGGCTCGTTTGCGGGTGGCGGGATCTCAACCTTTTCAAAAAAAAATTGTGAAAATATCGGATTATAACGCCCCCATTTCTCGAAAACGAGGTTCTAGAGAATGATGGCATGGAGGAAAATCATCGTACTCCACCTTCTCTTGATCGGGCATTTATTCACCGGCAAATGCGGCGGCGACTCGATAAGTTCGATCAATGTCGGTATCACTTCAATCTTCGTCAATGTCAATGGGGTTGAGATTTTAGTCACCGACTAAAGGATTATTGTCTTGTGGGAAAGGATGGACATTGGCGTCGTCATCGAGTGCTATACTCTCTCCCTTATCAGCTCAACGAGAACGAGGAGAACCTCCACGACTTACCATTTTTATATAGATTAATACTACAAAAATAAGAAAGAGTAGTAGGCTAAAGTATGATGATAAATTTAGAATTAACTAGAAAGTAAGAAATATGTTTGAAATTATAACACTAAACTTAAAACTTTAAGTTTAAGAATGCTTGATAATTAAAAGAGTTTAGTAAATTATTAAATATGTTAAGAAGACCAATGTAAAACAGAGAGATTATAGAAGAGCTGATAGTTTGGTGTAAGATAATGAGTTGGGAAAGGGGGGTATATATAGGAGTGGAAAAAAAAATACTGGCGACAAAACTGCCGATTTTAGACCAAACTGGTGGTTTGATCCAACGGTCACTTCCTCTAGACCGCTGCTGATTAACGGTCACTTGATCGTGATCGTTGATTTTAAATGGAATCTTGACCATCCCCAATGGGATAGATGTGAACGGTTGAAACGCAGGTTCAACCGCCGGTTGGAACCGCTGAATTGAACTGACATTTTTTTTTTAAATTTCAATCAGGCAGTTTGAACCGCCAATTTTCAGTTGGAAAAAATCATAAATTGGAACGGGACTGCCTTAATGGTAATTTCTATTTCGGTTGGAATCGTGGTCGATGGTTAACCGTTTATCGCCGGTTCGGCCGATTCGAGTACACCGGTGGGCATGTCTAGGTGCCAAGCTTGAGGAGGTTTCTACCAAGAAAAAAATAATAAATAAAAATAAATTAAACTATCGGGTACGAATGAGCTTTCATGTTGTCCATTTCCCTATTTTAGAGAGAAATGTGATGAAATATTTAGTAAAATAAGAATGAGTTTTGCGGTGATTGGTTGTAAGGTAAAAAAAATGATTAGAATAGATTTTACATGAAAAGAAATAAAATAATAATTAAAAATTTTGGTTATTAAAAAAGTGTGAATGTCTCAGTAATGAAATTTGTAAATGTGCAATAATGACTTGTTTTTCTCCTTGAAAAATATGTAGATACGAATTGAAGGGGTATAAGACTAATATCTTGCTTGGTTGAATTTTTATAGGGGTTATAACTTGTTCCAGGCTAATAAGTTTAGTAAGGCCGTTTGGTGGTCATTATAATAAATTATTGATGATTTATTGTATCTAATAAGCTCATGTTGCAAAAAGACTGTGAATCATAGTTTTTTGTAGTCAATTGATAGCTCGTTGGGATAGTTTGTGGCCGCTTTCAATAACTCCACTCCTTGCATAGTAACAAATATCTAATTTGCATCTTATTCGACTAAGCAAATTAAAAAAAAAAAAAGGAAAGTTTAACAACCCAAAAAACCCCAAATTTCACAATCACACGAGTTTTCTCTTGCTTGAGTAATTGTGTCCTGATTGAAAGGATAAATATTCTAGAACATATTCCAACAAGAAATTGGATTGCTAGTAAACCAAATTAAAAATTGTTGGACTAAAATTGTTTTACATTGAGTTAGATTAGTTTTAGACACTCTCTATATTCGTGGTACTAGTTTTGAAAAATTAAAATATTGATATGACATTACGTGTAAAAAGTCCCCATATTCATTCTGTCACGTGCGTGCCACGTAAGCGATTCAGGCAAAATTTATTCTCAAATCGACCCAAATTAAAAATTACAAAATAAAATTAATTAACTACTTCTGAGTGAGACTATGGACACCACTATAATGAGGCTAATTTTGATTCTTTCTTCAATTATCAGCTACCAATCACCAACTATCAAACTTTCAATTATGGGCAGTAAAAATAGAAGTTTAGCTTATTCGAAGCCAAAAAGCTCATTTAGTCCGCTTGGTAAAGACTTTCAATAAGCTAATGTTAACTTATTGTGTTTAATAAGCTCATACTGAGAAAAAAATTACAAATCGTAATTTTTTCTATTCAACTGATTGGGATGAATTACTGTTTATCCATTTCTTAAAAAAATATATTTTATGCACTAATGTATAATATTTTTAGGAAATGTTTTTTTGGTTCATATTATTTATTTTTTTATATAATATATTTCCTAAATTTATGAAGTCTCGTGTTTGTAGTGGAGTATCTATATTGAGCATTAAAGTATTTGATACGTCGAGTTGGAAATAGGCCCTGGGTTGTGGAGCAAAGTTCTGTGCTACCGGTGGTGAACGAAGCGGAAACCAGTATCAAATGGGAGCTACAAGCAGATAGAACACTTTTTGCGTGTGTGTGAGTTTTGGGAACATCCTCATTCCCGCTTATGAGGTCAAATCAAAATTTCTAAGCTTTCTTAATTTATGTTTTATTTATTTTTTAGGAAGTTTCTATTTATTATTATAAAGTTTTCATTATTATTTAATATTTTTATCGATTTTTGTGTATATTTTATTTCACAATTAATTATAAATATACTGGTAAATTAATATTGAATAAATTAAATTACCAAATAATATTTTAAAATCAACTACCACCTATGAATTTATCAATCACCAATTACCATATTTCCAAATCAGCTCAACTGATCAGATTTTAAGTGAATTATTTTTTTTCTTAAGTAAAAATATAAATAAATATAAATTTGAGGCAAACCAAGAAAAATTCAATGTAATGAAAATTAAAAAAGAATAAAATCATATCCAGACCAGTGTTCTAAAAGGCGGCGCTTAGGCGTGAGGCGCGGAAAAAATGCCTCACCTAGTGCCTAGGCGTGTAAAAAGGCCGTCAAACTATTTTGTTGATCGCCTAGGCGCGCTTGGGCGTGAAAAGGCGCATGCTTTTTAGATGGGTAGCATTATTATTATTATTATTACTATTTTAATTTAGCTAAATATTACAAAATCTATATGACATCAAAAAATGATCAAATAATTAATATTTCGCAAAAACTATTGTAAGAGCGTCTTATGAAGACGATCACACTTTTAGAGTAAAATATCATGTTTTTATTGTCGAATTCATACTTTTCAAAAAAGTGTGGATAGTTGTCTTGCAAAGTATGATTTTATACATTAAATGTATAACTTATGATTTGCAAAGTATGATTCTCTCACATGAGACCGTGAATATTACGTTGATTTTGTATAAATAATTAGTATTTAGTTAACTATATCGAGAAATATGTAGACAAATTTGTTAAGCATATATATATATATTACTAATGTTAACAATATAATATATAAAATAAAAAAAAATTGACAACGCATTTTCACGCCTAGAAATCGCTTAGACGCGCCTAGGCTTTCAAAACTTTTGGCATTGCCGCTAGGGTTGAGCATTCGGTCGGTTCGGCCGAAAAACGAACCGAACCGAAATAAGCGAAACCGAATTTTGCCTAAAATTTCAAACCGAAACGAACCGAAATTATGTCTAAAAGCGAAAAAATCGAATCAAAAATCGAAATATTTATAAAATTACAAAACGAACTAAATCGAAAATATATTTAAAATCGAATTAACCGAAGCGAACTGAATTAATGAAAAATAATAATAAGTAATATAAAAAATATATTTATTTATTTTTTAATTATATTTCGGTTAAAATCGAAACGAAATTTATTTGTAAAACCGAACAGAACCGTAATTTTCGGTTCGATTCGGTCGATTAATTCAGTTTTTCGATTTTTTGCTCACAACTAATTGCCGCATTGTCACGCATCACACCAATTTGAACCTTGATCCCGACACATCCTCGCATTTTAAAATTGGCCGGATTTCGACGGTTTAGGCTCGGAATGAAAATTGAGACTCATCCAGAAAATAATAATATCACTATTGAATAAATATTTGATATAAATCAGTTATTTACACTGATTCTTGAGATGTATTGGAAATTGTGAAACGATATTTCATAATTCATTTTTTTATTATAGCACGTTCACTGAACGAACTCTACGTACCCACTTGTTGGGTGCTGCAACTTATCGAAATGTTAAAGAGGAGAAGTATTTGCTGCATAATTGAATTCAAGAATTCAATTAATTCAATTAAATCTCCTTTAATTAGTTGTTAAAATAATTGTATACTAATAGTAGGTACAACATAGGGTTGTGAAAATGAAATAGCCCACAAGTTTTTAAGACCAGTCTTGATAATGCTAATATACTAATATAATTTTATTCTACTTTTTGGCAATAATATCATGATAATTTTTGTTCACCACTCGGAGTTCTGGCAAGTTTAAACTTTTGAGGTCTTTTCGTGACATAAAGAGTTTCACCAAATAATCTGAACAAATGGTGAAGGAACAAATTTAAAATTTGAAGGTCCTTTTGTTGTCGAAAGACTGAAGAGTATTGCATGCATTTTACATTTTCTAGGGATTTGTTTGGAATAGATCTTATTGAAATTTTAAATTTGGTATTTAAAATCTTAAATATTTAGAATTATGTGAATAGTAAAAATCTTTGTTTGTCGTAGGATTTGAGATCTTTACTTTTTAATGTATATGTCAAATTATGTGTGAAAATTTGTTGAAAATGTATTTTTATTATATTGTATTCGATTGTAAATCATGTTGAAAAGTGTGAATAATATATTTTTACATTGTATTTATTAATATATAATTATTTAAATGTAATGATGATGGAATAAAAAAGATGAGCTTGAAATTAGGTGTAAAATTTATAGTACAACAAACAAAGACTGAGATTCAAAATCTTAATCCTAGTATTGTGAGTTTAAAACCAACCACGACCTAAGATTATACACACTTTTTTCCTGAGTTACATGTGCAAGTGATATGTTCTAATTTCACAAATATGCATTATATTATTTTATTTTATTTTACTTTTCACAAAAAACTCACACATTTGATGTGTACTAAATAAGTCACGATTTGAAATAACTATATGCAAAATACCCCAACCAATAAAGTCTGCTTAGACATAAATATTCTACCATGAGCTCATATATGAATATGAAAGTTTGAGAATATTTGTGGCAATAACTCACCTTAGGGCATTGACAAAGATAAATTGTTACATACATAATTGTGTTTGTTACCTGAAAATGGGGAGCAAATCAATATTTCATAATTTTCAAGAATAATCCCCAAAGGTTGAAAATTAGAATGCCTGCAACCACCAACAAATGTCAGATGGGGACCGAAAGGGTTTTCCGGCGAACCCCCTCCGATGCTTAAGTTAGTAAATGGAGAGAATTTGGGAAAAATAATTGCTTGATTAGAGAATGACTTATCTTTTGTACTTTTGTGATTATCTATTTATAGGTGTACTTTTCTAGGATTTCCTTAAAATCAGGGCCTTACGCCACGTCACCCTTCTGGGTTCTTCTTTTGGTTACTTTACCTTGAGTTAGAGCCTCAAGGTCCTTCATACGACCTCAAACTAGGTCAAAGATCTCGAGCTGTATATACAGCGCTGGTTTAACCACTGTCTTCGAGCTGGAGGCATAGGGCTGAGCTGATCCTGATCTCTTTTATCCCGAAACAATTACTCCCCCCTACTATGGTTGTATTTCCTTAGAATATGACCATAGTAAGTTTTCCTACTATCTATCTGAGTTACAATCAAGACCTTGAGTTAACAAGCCATTGAAATTACCTCCCCGGCTAATAAATTTTTTCTTTTAACCTCGAGCAGTTTGCCCTTCTTCACCAGGGCTTGTAGCCTTAACCTCGAGCCGTTCTCTTTTAGCTCTGAACTAGAGCTAATTTCCTTGTTTTTCCCCAGCCAGAATTTCTCCTTTGACCTCGAGCTGTTGGCTCTTCTGAATGGAGGATTTTAGCCTTGACCTCGATCTATTTTCCTTAATAATCCTGGAAGAATTTTTTTCGCTTCGACCTCGACCTGTTGGCCTTTCAAAGCCGGAAATTTTTCCACCTCGACCTCGAGCTGTCAATAATTTGGCAGAAATTCTTCGCCTCGACCTCGAGCTGTTTGCCTTAGTAATTTGGCAGAAATTCTTCGCCTCGACCCTGATCTGTTGGCCTTTCAAGGCTGAAAATTTTCAACATTTGACCTCGAGTTGTTGGCCTTTTAAGGCTGAAAATCTTTCAACCTCGACCTCGAGCTGTCAATAATTTGGCAGAAATTCTTCGCCTCGGCCTCGACCTCGAGATGAATTCTTCGCCCTTTGGTCAAGAGAATATTCCTCGACCTCGATCTGAATTCTTCGCCTTTTGGTCAAGAGAATTTCCCTCGCCCTCAAGCAGAATTCTTCGCCTTTTGGCCAAGAGAATATTCCTCGACCTCGATCTAAATTCTTCGCCTTTTGGTCAAGAGAATTTTCCTCGACCTCGAGCAGAATTCTTCGCCTTTTGGCCAAGAGAATTCTCCTCGACCTATTTTAGTATGATGAGCTCATCCCGTCAGCTTTTTAGGCAAAATTGAAGCTCTACCTCGAGCTGTTGCGGCCGAATATGCGCATCCCATCAGTTTTTCTGGCCCAATTAAAGTTGTGCCTCGAGCTGTTGCGGCCCAATAGGCGCGTTCCATCAGTTTGTCTGGCCCAATTAAAGCTGTGCCTCGAGCTGTTGCGGCCCAATAGGCGCGTTCCATCAGTTTGTCTGGCCCAATTAAAGCTGTGCCTCGACCTGTTGCGGCCCAATAGGCGCGTTCCATCAGTTTGTCTAGCCCAATTAAAGATGTGCCTCGAGCTGTTGCGGCCCAATAAGCGCGTTTCATCCGTTTTTCTTATAAAATTAAAGTCGTTCCCCGATCTGGATTTAGGGTTTCTCCCTCAACCTCAAGAGAGTGTATTTCCCGCTTCTTGTAAAAAACCCTTAAAACTTCCTAGAACCCTTCATTTTCTACTTCATTCGCTCCTTATTTGTACTTGGTGTTTAGAATTTCTTTAGCTCTGACAGGCTCTCTCCTCTAACATCTTTACTCCTCAAATCTCCAAATCTTCAAACCTTCAAATCTCCAGATCTTCAAATAACCGCCAGATTGTTCTTGAGTTTTCCGGGAGTATAGGTATTACTTGATCCCCTTTCCCTAATATCCATTTGCTTATATGTATTTATTGTTTTTATTATTTTATTACTGTTATTATCAATTTCTCATAATGTCTGCTCCTTCATCATCGCACACCGCCACCGACGACATGAGGCTCGCACTTGCTCTTCCCCCTGAGCAGGGTGAGAGATCGGGCTCTCCAGGGCGCGCCTCATCTCCTCAGAGTGAATCTTCTTCGGCTTCCCCTCACTCAAAGGAAACCTTATCCTCTGCGCTTCCAATATTAGATCCCCGTCACATATCTTGTAACATATCTAATAAAACTTTAGGATATATTTGTTCCAATATAGGAGTTCCTCCTTCCTATCAATTAATCCTTCCTTCTCCTGAGGATAGAGCTCCTCATCCCCCTGTCCCTACGCTTATCAACCTCATCCTTCACACGTAGGGCCTCTTCCAAGTTGATAAACTTCTCAACCCGGGATAAGAGGTCTCCAAAGCTCCTTGGTGGTTCTACCACTAGAGACTGGAAGAAATCTCCCCTCTTTAGTCCTTGGGCTAAAGCATTCATCAATGTTTCTTCCGAAGCTGATGGCACCTCCAACCTGGCTGTAGTTAACCGATTTATGTAGGCTCTGAGGCTTTCTCGTTCTTTCTGCTGGATGCTGAATAGCTCTAGTTCCATTTTTTCGTATTTTCTACAACTAGCGAACTGGTGTAGGAAAGCTGCACTGAACTCTTCAAAATTGTGTATCGATCCTGGCGGCAGTTGACTGAACCAAAGTTGCGCCGCRTTAGRAAAGGTGGTGGGGAAGACTCTACACATTACCGCATCAGTGAATTGGTATACTGTTGCTGAATTCTCATATCTGCACAAATGGTCATAGGGATCCGCGGTTCCGTCGTATTCGAATCCCATCGACTGGTAACCGCTGGGTAAAGCATCTCTCAAGACCTCTTCAGTGAATGGGGTCGCCCGACGAGCTCTTGCCGGAAGAGCCTAACTTGCTAACTTCTTCTTGGGCTATCTCATCTCCTTATGCAGGTTTTCCACCACCTCCGGTAAATCCGAAGCATTCTTGCTGAAAGTGTCATCAGTTGACACAGCTGTACTCTCATCATCTAGCGGTCCTGAACCGTGGGGCGGCTTTGCTATATTACCCCCCGCCTGGGTGTTTCCTCGAGGTGGTGCGCCCCTGTCAGCCAATCTTTTGTCAACCGCCTCCTCCACAGCTCGTGTGATAATACCTGATAACTGCTCTAAAAATAGTGATCCCAACGGGTTTGCTCCTGGAGCTGATGAGAATCTTGTTCCAGGAGTCGGGTTCGGGGTTTTCGCAGCCAGGTCTGGGGGTGTGCTCTACGGAACACCTGCCTCTTCCACCGTTCTCCCTGTCGTGCTCGTCATCGGTGTCTTATTCAAACCCCTATCCAGACTTCGTCGTAACTCCTCCATCCTTGCGTACTTCGGAACACTCACGTCTTGAAACTGATGATATTTCCCACAGATGGAGCCAATTGTTTGTTACCTGAAAATGGGGAGCAAATCAATATCTCCTAATCTTCAATAATAATCCCCAAAGGTTGAAAATTAGGATGCCTGTAACCACCAACAAATGTTAGATGGAGACCGGAAGGGTTTTCCGGCGAACCCCCTCCAATGCTTAAGTTAGTATATGGAGAGAATTTGGGAAAAATAATTGCTTGATTAGAGAATGACTTATCTTTTGTACTTTTGTGATTATCTATTTATAAGTGTACTTTTCTAGGGTTTCCTTAAAATCAGGCCTTACGCCACATCACCCTTCTGGGTTCTTCTTTTGGTTACTTTACCTTGAGCTAGAGACTCAAGGTTCTTCATACGACCTCAAACTAGATCAAAGATCTCGAGTTATATATACAGCGCTGGTTTAACCACTGTCCTCGAGTTGAGGCATAGGGCTGAGCTGATTCTGATCTCTTTTACCCCGAAACAAATTGTATATGTAATAAATTATAGAAAATCTCCTTTAAAATCAAACAATTCCATCGATTACTCCAGTGGATAAATTAGGAATACAAAAACAAAAACTGTTTGGACCAGAGAATGCGATTGCATTACAAGGTCGCAATTGAAAAAATTAAGCAAACTTAAATTGCCGTAACATATGAAACCTGTTAGTGCGAAGGCACCATGCAGAGCAACAAAAGTCCACATATCGCCTAATTGACACCAATGGTTAAAATCTCCTTGTACTTCAGGACCTCATAGTAATAACAAAGAATGTGTTAAACTATTAGTAGGAAAATATTTACATTCGAATGAACTTTTAAGTTTAAATTGATGAATTTGTGTGTTAATTGATAAATTTGTGTGTCAAAATTCTGAATGTTCGTGTTCAGGGTGATTGACATTTATGTTAATATCAATGATTTTTTTTATTTTTTATTTTGATTAAAATAAAAAAACATTCGTTTTTAAACTAGAAAAATGTATAAATAATTTACATTACAAGGTGTTATAGATACACATTAAACAACTGATCACACTGATCCACTTTAGAAGAGTTGTGTGAGCAATGAGCACGATCATGATTATGATCATGTTCATACAAAATTGTATTATAGTGCAAATAACCTTTTGGCTTGTGTGACAAAGTATATCAAGAAGTGTTGCATAATAAAAATGTTAATGGAAGCAAGAAAAAGGGAAGACACAAATAACAAGTTACTAATTTTTGATATTCAACTGAGAAAAGACGTTTGAGTTTTATTTCTAATGAAGATATTGAGTAGTTTTTATAATGTATTCTCTATTATAACCTTTGATTATTTTTTCGTGAATGTCTATATTTATAGAAAGATATATACAAGTTTGTACAATTAATATCATTCAGTAATATTTCATCTTATATTTCTATAAATTATGTGAATATCGTGTACATATATAATATTACTATATACAAGATATGTATATACACCATTTAAAAAAATAATAAATATAATAATGAATCTGATCAAATGCTAAACCTAAAATTCAAAGATGTAGATGCCAAAACCTACAGATTAATAAGCCGCTCATTAAGTCTACATGTTGGTCAAAATGTCAATAGCTAGGTTTTGGCATCCTATAAAAATTAGTTAAATAAATTTAAAATAAAAATACTAAGTTCACACCCATAATTCTTTCATGTATTGAGCCACTTGCATGTCATTCATAAAGACATGTAGATCTACTTTTAGTATATTATACATTTTTTGTCATAGCCCAAACGCTCCTCACCCTATATTTTAATGATATTCGCTATTATAATATTTTATAGTAAATCTCTTTTTTTTTTTTGTCAGCCTTATATAAGTTGTTTTCCCCACGCACTAATATTAAATCCACCGTAATAAACTTTTGGTCTATGATTTTTGATTTTTTTTTTTAAATAAATAAATAAACAATTCTATCTCATCTTTAATCAACCCTCTTTGTGTGTATAAATCCCATGGAACCAAACCTTATCAACCTTCTTTTCTTTGTGCCCAACACTGACACCATTTTATCTGCGCCTCTATTCCTTTGCTCTTTTTTCTCTTTCTTCTTTGTTTCTCCCTCTTTTTTCTTTTTCCTTTTCTTTTTTTTTTTCTTGTTGAAAAACTTCCTATTTGTAGCAGCCTCACAGATTTGTACATATAATTCAGGTAAATAACCTTCTTCTAATTCTCCTTCTTCATCGTCAACTAAAGTTGGTAGGCTGTTCTGAAAGCGCTCTTTTTTTCATTGATTTTGATTTTTGGACTGATAATCTATATTTGTGCTGAATTTATTCAGATTCTGTTATTATATTAGCCAAACCTTTTTACTTTTTTTTTTGGTAATATATATTTAGTTCACGATGTAGATCTGCTTGTCAGAGAACAAATTCTAAATATTTTCTTCATCTAGGGAACTTTTTTCTTTTTGGCAGCTGAATTATTTTCTTTGTATTTAATTTTGTTTTTCAAAATCAAGCTCTGCTTATGAAATATTTCAGAACTGGATTTTTTTTCCATATTCCAACAGATCTGTGTAATTTTCTTCTGGAATTATATTATTAAACAATAATATCTCCCTTAAATTATATACTATTTTAGTCTGTTTAAGAACTAGTCAAAACACTTCAGCCTGCTATTATCATCTGCCTCGTTGACCGGATCTTAGCTTAAAATACAAATTACAAACAATTAAAATTAAATATTAAACTTTCTTCTTCTTTTTTAGTTCAACTTGTATTCACAAATCTATCTTTAAAAAAGAAAAAGTAATTTCTTCTAAACAAATTTCACCTTTTCCTTGCAGGTGTTTAATTTATTTTTCAAGATCTCAAAGTGATTAAAAGAAAAATGAATCACTGTGCAATTCAGCAGAATAGTTTTGCTGCCTGTGAGGAGATTTGGGCCAGCGCCGCCGCTGCCGCCGGTAGATCTGCGGATAAGAGAGAGACGGTGGTTTGCCCAAAGCCACGGCGGCTCGGCCTGGTCCACGCCACCGTTGAACCTTCTTATTCAAGACCCTTACGATGGCATATGAGGTAAATTTTATTAATTTATTTGTTTTATCAATTGTGGTAAATTTGGATTTTAATATTTAATTTTACTTGTATGTTACAGCCATCAGCAAGAGGATTGTGAATCAAAAGCTGGAAATGAATTACTGGACATAATCCTTGCGAAGGTTCGCTTTTTTTTCTTTATTATTATTTTATTATTTTTCGCCAACTAATTTCTAGATAATATTTAATATTAGTACTATTTATGAATTAGATGGACCATTCAACTTGTATGTGGGACATTTTCTTGTTACAAAATGAAAACGCGTATGAACCTTCTGAAAACGAGTCACCAACCTATATGAGCTGGACACATCACATAAATTTGTAGCCTTAACTAAAAACTCGTTACATCATTAATTCACTTAAATAATCAATTCACCCTAAAGTACAACAACTCAAATTACATATTTTACAATTGCAAATACCCTTTAAGGTTAATTTATTACAACACAAGGGTACTTTTGTGATCGTATCTCAATTTGATTACAAATTAGATCTAACTAAACTCTGCCTTTTAAATTTACAGGGTAATTGTGGTCCCGATCAATCCCTCCCACACGTAGCCTCGTCGCCCCCATTTTTTTCCGGGTCACCGCCGAGCCGAGTTTCTAACCCACTAATTCAAGACGCACGTTTTGGGGACGAGAAATATTCCCCCGTGTCGCCACGAGCCATCATCCCAACCCCATCGGGCCCCGCACATTCCCCGTCCTCTACCCGTAAGGGTGGTTGCGTCAGGGCTAATTTTGGTAACAACCCGGCCGTTAGGGTTGAGGGTTTTGATTGCCTCGACAGGGACAGGCGCAATTGCAGTATCCCGACCCTGGCTTAATGAGTACATATACTTAGAGAGAGAGAGAGAGGGAGGAGAGATTGATCATTACCGTGATCCGTTCTGTTGGATTTTGTTGTAGCGAAGAGGAAGAGAAATTCGACGTTTTGATCAAGTGAGCTGAGTTATATAGGTGGATCTTTGATCCTTTTGGTTTTTAGTGTACATATTATGTTTGGAAAAAAGAAAGTGTCTTGTGTATAGTTTTGAAGGGAAAAAAATGAGCTTGTGTTGTAAGTATTGAGGTTTGAAGTTTAATTTGACTAAGGAATAATTTAGGGAGGTTTTGAGAGCCAAAAGTATTCCCCTCTTTGCAATTGTGTAAGTAAAGAGATGAGGAGAGGGGAAAAGGCTATTATGGTAATTTTCAGTTTGTGTCCATGTTGAGGGTTAGTTTTGAGATTACAATCAGGCGGCTTTCTGAGGAGAAAATTGTAAGAACAACGAAATATCTCATGTAGTTGGAATTGGTATTTTGAGTGATCGTGTTTTGTAGTTGAAATTTCATCTTGTAAATATTTAGCAAATATTGCTATGAATTTCCTTTTCGATTAATTCTTTTTGGCTTTGTTCTATAATTTCATGTTTTGGTACAACATTTTGGTGATTCGAGTGATTTGTTACTCCATTGCTTGATTTTCACGCGAAAAGCATAAAAACGTGGTGGGCTCTCCATTCATGATCTATATATCCTTTTCTTTTTGGAAGATGATAATCGCAAATTCGCAATAGAAGAAAATTTTGACACGAGTTGACCTAGACAATATGGACTTTTTGTAATTGTTAGACTTAGACAAGACAAGTTCTGTAATCAATATTATCTGGTAAGAATAATATTACGATAATTGCCTATGGATTTTTGCAATCGAATTTAAAATAAAATAGAAACCTTTCAAAAACAAATCTCTCTATAGAAGTTTGTATTTTATTTTATCAAATAATCTAATAGTGTACAATTTGTAAAAGAAAATAAATATTTGTAATTATGAACGATATTTGTAATAATTGACTTGTAAGTGGAAAATAAAGTTACTTTTTAAACATAATCAAATATATTGTTTTTGGTAAAAAAAAAATGTATATAAAATATAATTTCTGAAAACAATATTCAATCTATATATAAAATAAAACTTTGTGTTACGGGATTGGGGAGTTTCACAGGAGACTATTACTAGTTATAAATTCTTATCTGCTAAAATTGACATTGAATTAATTTGACCAAGGAGGTCATAGAAGCAATAAAGTTCAGATTTAATTTGATACTCGTATGGTCGTATTAGATATTGATATCATGTCACAGAAAATCTGTACCACAAAAATTCTGAATACAATGCGATTATATTAATCTTGTTAGTTCGGTTGGATTAGACATGTTTTGCAAGAAATTTCCAAGTAGACGAAGTCAAATGTGGAATATATGCAAATTTTATGGCATGGGAGTTGGGACTTTTATGAAGGACTGTGTCGAGTCATGCCAACACAAACAAACACCGTTTTGTATATTTTAATAATAATTACGAGTTTGTTTTCAAACCGCAAACCGGGTTTACTTCATGCTTGGTTAAGGAACGTGCAATTATATATCAGGGATAGTTAAAAAAAGTTACCCGAGAATCTGAGTAATAATAATAATAAAAAGGAATATATAAAAAATATATATATATATTAGACAAAATCAAAGTATCCATAATTTCGAAATTTCTCTGTTTTTTAGTGTAGTTTTTTTTTTTTTTTTTTTTTTTTTTGGGGGGGGGGGGGTGTTGTTAATGCCCTAAACCTCTAAGGGTGGTTTTTGTATTATTGAATTTGAATGTGTCAAAAAACATATGGTACATGTAGTTGAGATTTTTACGAGTGGCCAAATCCTGATGTAAGGACACTACTAACCTTAGCCACGTGCACATCGTTGGTGAGACGTCCTTTTCTAACCTGTGATATGTGTTTACCGGCACTAGTGCATGAATCAAACCTTCCTACTTCCTAGAGTTGGGTAGTTTGGTTTTCATTAATGAAGAATCAATGGCAATAAAAAAAAAGGGAGGGGGTAAAATTGTCATTAATATTCTTGATATTTATTTTTTATCGATAGCAAAAATGTTTTATGATATAATTATGTCATTCCAAATTGATAATTCATGACTAGTTAAATCATCTGAGTTGGTATTGTGATATATTTATTTTCGTAATTGAGAGTAATAATTTTAGTAAATTTCTGACCCGTACTGAGATGTATTGGTTTTGTATTATGATGTATTGTTACTATAATGTATTGAATTTTAGTAAATTTCTGATGTATTGTTACTATAATGTATTGATTCTTGTATTATGATATATTAATTTTTGTGATATGATTTATTGGTGATGAAGTTCTAACCTAAAAAATATGATTCGTTAATTTTTGCATTATAATGTATTGATTATGAAGTTCTAGTGTAAAAGATGATCGATCGGTATGGTCTGACAATATTGTTACCCATGTTTCATTTCATTGTAAGAATCAAATCACGAGTTTAATCATAAATATAAATTATACTTTTACTTCACAATTCTAATTAAATGAAGCAACATTTGAAACATATGTTGGCAATGTTTTATTTTTCCCTAATTAGATTAGATGAGAATCACTTTTTTTTCTTCCCCAGTTTATGCAGATCGACTTGAAAGATGGCGACCAAAAAACTCATGCTAATAAGAATCGATGTGGAAAGCATAAGCCTTGTAATATTTGAACAGTTTGCCCATTTCTGGGAGCAATATTGGTTAGATGCCCTGGGGGCCCATCACACACCACATGATTTTATGTCGATAACCTTGTTGCTGGGTAATCTGATCTAAACAATTCTAGCCTCGAGCCAAGTTTAAGCCCAAGTAATTAAAATTTAAAATTTTGGAACAAACTTCGAATATTCATTCAAGTTGTGTTTATTATAATCATAAACTTGAATTCAATGTGACTATATTTTTGAATTTTGGCAGCGAGCATATTTGATCAGATCGATCAGGGTGGTACTGAAACTTGACCGTAAATGAGTCGAGCTGTTTGTGAGCTATTCGCGAGTAGCAGGGTTAAAATTCGGGGCGAGCTTATTGTTGGTTGAGCACGATTTGATTTTAAATCGAATCGAGTTCGAGACTCATTATTTAAATTATCTATTACTTATATATATATTATAATTATTTTAATATTATTATATTTGTATTTTGTTCATTTAAAATAGGAAAATTGTTGGACAAAATGAATAAACATGGAGAAAATCTTGGTAAACTTTAGACACTATCTTTTTCTTTGTCGTTTGTCGAATGACAAGTTTGAATGTGGAATCGTGTTCTACGTTGAGAGAACATCGAAATGATATATTTATTTATTCAAAATAATTTTTGGAAGATAAAGATATTAAGGTTCAAAGTTTAGTGTTTAAATGAGTTTCCATTTTTTTCAAAGTGGCTTGTCCCACGTAGAAAAAATAAGAGATCTAATGGAAAAGCTTATAGATTATCACCTTCCTAATAAGGGATACTCTAGTAAGTAAGAAAATTCTCTCCACGTGCGCACCCAGGGGGTACAAATACGGTCCGATTCGTGGTTTGAACCATGAACTCATGTGCAAGCACGAATGTCGGTTCGAAATCAAGCTCACTAGTAAAGCCTAAGTTTAGCCATTTTTTAGAATAAATTAATTATTTTAACACTTAAATTGCTGCAGTCTTTAAAATTTGAATTTGAAACAACAAAATTAATTTCTGCTTTCAATTCATATGTAACTGATGTAAGTTACATGCAGAATGAATCAGGATATAAGCCTATAAATACAGGTTCATGTCCACAAGTTCAATGATTCGTACGTATTTGTTATGAGTTTTGTATATGTTTCGATTCATCTTTGAGTCGTTTTGTTATCTTTTTCGGGTTGAGATTAGGCTATTTTCCATAATTTTGCATTTTACAACTTTTTACTTAACTTTTCGATTTTTCGATCGTTAATTGATCCTTTTGAGATGACTTCTGTGCTTTCTCATACAGTTAGAGCGCTTGACGAGGGTAAAGCTCGTAAATCGTTACGAGAATCGAGAGACAAGGACGAGAAAGTTAGATCCAAGAAGTAGCTACAAGGACACTCATCCAGTCGAATGGAACTGACATCCGACCAAATTGGCCTACTAAAATCACAACCGGTTGGATGTCCCTACCGAATTGGCCTACTGGACTCATATTCGGTCGGATGGACTTGACATCCGGCCGGATTGACTGACAATGGACTCACATCTGGTCGGATGGATCTAACATCCGGCAGGATAGTGGACTCACATCCGATCGGATGGATCTGACACCCGACTGGATTAGTTGACAGTGATCCCATCCGGTCGGATGCTTCAGACCATTCGTCCGGACGCGAGCGTTACGAACTCGATTTTTAAAAGATCCTTCAGTTGCGCAGGCGAGAATGGGGGTTGGGAGACTACAAAAAGGCCAAGAACTTGAGCCAAAAGATATCTATGAAGTAACGCGATCGAATGGGACGAGAACCACTTTTCGAACCTCTTAGGGTTGACAACCCAAGAGTGTTCTTTGTTTCTTTCATTTTATCTTCCTCTTCCCGTTTCAAATTCTAGTTTTTCAATTTTTAGTAGATTGTAGATTGTTCATTGCTGCTCAGACGTTGGACGTAGATTAGTTTTGATTCGTGCGTTTCCTAGTTTGAACGTTGACAATTTCCATTTTCATTTAGTAAGCTTTCAATTTCCCTTGTTTTACTATTCCAAAATTATGTTTCATTTGATTATGTGTTCCTTGTTGGATTGTGATGCTCTTGCATTGGTAGTTAAATTTTATGTTGAATTATTGCACTTGTTGATGATAGCTGGTTAGATTCACGGGTCTAGTGCCCAGAATTATTTGGAACCATCGATTGTGATTGCCGGGTGTTTAATCTACAAGTGGGGATGGACAACCCCAACTCGTAAATTAAGTATTCAATAAAACGCCAATTGATCGCGGAGATAATTTTAGAGCCCTAGACCCCCGTTTTATTAATCCTTTAAAAGTTTTTGATTTCATTACTCGTCATTTAATTCGTCGTTTTAGTTACTACAATCTTTCAACCCAAAATTCGACCGTATGTTTAGAATAAGTTTTTTCGTTACTTTTTCATTCGTGAAATCAAACACAAGAACTAATTTCTCGAGAAATTCGACTCGAATCAACATGCCACTTACAATTGCTTCGTTCTATTGCGGATGAGCCTTTTATTTTAATAAAAATTAAGTGTTTAAAAAGGATTAATAAAAAGTAAGTGTTTAATCTCGGTTGTATCTTGGTAAATATACGGAGCAAATTCATTTTAAGGAAATTGTGGAATTCACATGCCTCGGTTTATTTATTTTGCTTACGAGTTTCTATTTTCTAGAACGTATATTAATAACAAAAATCACCTCAAGCTTGACTTATAAACTCAAAATCAAGCTTACAAGTCAAGCTCGAATTCTTTTTTTTCCTAGGCTCGATCGAGTTTGAGCCCAAGCCGAGCTCTTATATAGAATTTTCGAGCTCAAACACACCCACTACAAAAAAAATAGTGAAATGCTGATGGACGGCACCCGTCAACAAACCTGTCAGTCCGTCAGCATTTTTGGCGTCAGTAAATAATTTGCTGACGGCATTAACCAACCCGTCAATATTTACTGACGGATTTCCCCCGTTAGTGAATCCCCCCGCCATATACCCAAAACCCGTCAGCAAATGCTGACGGGTAAGAACTCTAACAAGTTAGCCGAAGTGTAATAATAAGAAATAATTATAAAAAAAAAAAACCTAGAGAACTAGGTATAAAGTCACTACTAATCATAACGAGTCGAACAAAAAACCAATATACACATATTTCCATATCACCCCAACTTTTCAACACCAAAAAATTCAGGGAGAAATACATTAAATTGTTATGATCAGATTTCCAATCGTGTGTCATGTGCTAAATTTGTTATTAAGTTTAATTTTTCATGTTTATGAATCTCTAATTAATAATGAGATTAACTATCTATTCGATGCTCGGGTAACTGATCAAGCGCCAAAAAAAGGGCACGATATGATTGTAACAATGAGTTTAGAGATCGAGGATTTGACTCACGAAAAAATCAGATGTTGTTAAGACGATCGAGAAATTAACTGAGGCTAATAAAATTGTCGACGAGTTGAAACTGAAAAAATAATTAGAGTCTGATAAGTTATGTGAAGTGTACAAAGTCGGGCTTTTTATAAAGGTTCGGTTGTTTAATTTTTTTTTGGTATTTTTTACACATTATATTATAGCCAGTTGTTAAACTTAAAATATAATAATGTCACAAATCACAACATGTATATCGAAATATAATATTAATTAAACACAACTTGCCGATCACCACGACATTTCAAACACGCTCTTTTTTAAATTTCTTAAAACCACTATCATGTTTTGAAAAAAATAATTAAAACCCGTTATTGGAGGGACGAAACATCTCGACCGGCGCCGTACACCACGTTATTACCGACGTCTTCCCAAATCAAACACAACATCAATCTATCACAATTAAACCATAACAACAAACCTTAACATATATTAATATGACATAACCGATCACCACGACATTTAAAAACCACCACCTCATAAACTTTAAAAAATAATTGCATAATTGAACCCTCAATGAATACTAACGAACTCTAACTGCATACTCGAACCCTAATAAAATCCTAATTATGTAATTATTTCTAAATTAAAACTTAATTATATAATTATCCCAGATTAAACTCTAATTATATATTTATCCCTAAAATGAATCCTAAATATACTATAATCCCTAAATTAAACTCTAATTATATAATTATTCTTAAATTAAACCATAATTATATATTTATCGCTAAAATCAACGCTAAATATATAATAATCCCTAAAATCAACCTTAATTAAACCAGTAATTCTATTTAAATCTAACAAATACAAATTAATACATAAAAGATAATAAATAATTTAAGAAAAGTTAAACCTTGAGAAACGGCGGCGGACTTGGATGACGACTGTCGATGGGGGAAGGCGGGCGGCTGGCGGGGCTGGGGTTGGCGAGGCGGCGTCGAGCGGCGAAGCAGCGTCGGGAAGGGGGGGAGGTTTTTTTTTTCCCTTGTATGTCTTTCTGTTTCCATATGTGGTTTTAAACATTAATGTTGACGAGCACAATAACCGTCAGCATATATATATTTTCTTTTTGTTTTTTTAATTTTGCTGACGAGCTAGTACCCGTCAGCAAACCCGTCGCCTAATCAAATTACTGACGTTTTGCTGACAAGTAGCTGACGAGATACTCTGCAGCAAAATGAACATCAGCCTGTCGGTTTTTCTGCCGATCAATAAAATCAGTTAGTATTGTCTTTGTTTTTTTATGACTCAAATTCGAACTCAACTTATTTACCATCCTAACTGATACTTATCATTGCATTCCTAACCTAATACTATTTAACAATTTATATAATTTATAATCACCGACAAAAATAATTAGCTTGACCCCGTTACTCAATTTCGTTATTCGTATTAAGCGAATAGTTGTTTTCACTCCATTTCAACTAATTACACTTATCATTGCATTCCTAACCTAATACTATTTAACAATTTATATAATTTATAATCACCGACAAAAACAATTAGCTTGACCCCGTTACTCAATTTCGTTATTCGTATTAAGCGAATAGTTGTTTTCACTCCATTTCAACTAATTACAGCAACGAAGTTTTAAATTAAAAAATATTCAAAGTAGTGAAAGATACAATGGCGGCTCAAAGTCATGGTAGACTTATCGAGTCTGTTGACCGTAGGTGTAATTGAAGTATTTAAATACAAGTTTACAAGGGTGATCGAAAGTTTTTGAAAAATATATGTCATCTTCCTAAAATTGCGTTTTTAAAAGATAAGGTTGCTTCTTTTCATTTTTAATTTGCAATAGGGAGTTTTTTTTCTTGCGCGCCGTTCGATTAAATTATTATTATTATTGTTATTATTATTATTATTATTGTATTCTGGTTTGTTGTAGAAATAAAATGTAAATGGGATGAACTTAGTGGGCCTATGTTGGGCCACAGGAAAGTCCTTCGAAGTGAAGAAAAGGAAACCTGTGCCCCTTAGAACCAAGAAGAGCTGTGCCTTTATTAATTCCATGGTCCAAAAGGCCAGCCTTCTAAATCCCTGTCAGTCTGACTCACCCCCACCTCATCCAGCTGCATAAAATTAGTACAAGATTTAAGTACCACAATAATAATAATAATAATAATAATAATAATATTAGGTAATTATATTGTTTAAGTATATGTCACGAGAAGTATCTTCTAATAGGTATTTCGTTTTATGGTAACGGATTGTTTTTCAGTTTTAATTTATTTCTTACATATATTCTATATCCCAAGTTATAGGTCAGCATTAATTACTTGTCAATTAATTGAAATAAACCTATTTCAACACACTTAGTTTCAATATAACAATTTTATTCTTGTGGTATTTCTTAAATGGGTAATATAGGTCGAAAAGGTGGGGAAAGAAGGAATACAATTTCAACAATAATTAATGTTTTTTCTTAACATGTGTACACTATTTTTTTTTTAAGAAATAGGAAGATGTATTAAAAGTGCTAGAAATCAGCCAGCGCTGATTGACAGATAAAGCTCGGAGGCGAGTTCCAAGAACTCATAAGAGATGAACTAATTTTCGTAAAAAAAAAAAAAAAGATCTCGAGCAACACAATTTAGTTGAATATAATTGTATAGAATAGTTTAACTTAATTGATCAATTTTGTGTTATAAATATTTGTAATTAAGATAGCCGAATCTTGGCTGTGGGAACTGGGCCGCCTAATGACGCAACATTTGATATAGCAACAAACATTTCCCAAAATAGTAAGCTTCTGCTTCTCTGAGATTTTGTGTAGAAACACTGCGACAATCTTGACACCAAATTTCAACTTTGATGTGCGAGCTACGCGTATTCATTTTTTTGGCTCACCCAAAGAAACAAAAATAAATAGATAAATAATAAACAATAAATACGAGAGAACAAGTTATTTTTGAATCTATAAACTCGGGATAGACATAAAAAGGAGATGGTAAAATTTTAGTCCAACCCAATTGAGATAAGACTATATTTGTACAGGTTCGAAATGGATCAATTTTTTAGTCTAGTCCGGTCTGGCTTAAGAAAACCTAAGCCAAGGTGATCGGTTATAATTTAGGGGATTTCTACGGTGCAAAAGAAATTAATTATTAGTCAAAGTGCATTTCGAACGAACATAATTTCACCGTCAAATTGTATATATTGGTTTATGGTGGGCAATTCGATTGGGCCAGTTAGGTTTATGTTTTCGTTCTCAATTAGGCAATGGAGATTTGAATTTTGTATCATCATACTGTGTCATTTTATTCAAAATTATTTGCATATACGCACAATGAGGTGAAAAAAAAATTGCACCTCTTCGCAAGTAATTTTCAGTTTATCATGTGGGCAATAAGCGAATGAGATTACCACGACTCTCCTTGATTCAAATGGTATCATCATACAAATTGCGAAGGTATTGAAATTATGGATGTGCATAGGTCGGATGATATGACAAATTGTAAATCTCAAATATGTATTGATATTCAAAAATTACAAAATTAAATTTTAATATCGAACAGTAGACACTAATCTCTATCCCGTATCGGACCAAACATTTGTGATGGTTTGAGACTAATATTCAATTGTAATGGAATGGGACAATACGGGATGGATCGAAAAAAAATTCATAAAGTGACACTCGTGAAAAGGATGTGTGTATGTGTTTCGGGATAAAAGAGATCAGGATCAACTCAGCCCTATGCCTCTAGCTCGAGGTCAGTGGTTAAACTAGCGCTGTGTATACAGCTCGAGATCTCTGACTTGGGTTGAGGTCATATGAAGGACCTTGAGGCTTTAAGCCTAAGGTAGAGTAACCAAAAGAGGAATCCAGAAGGGTGACGTGGCGTAAGGCCCTGATTTTAAGGAAACCCTAAAAAAGTACACCTATAAATAGATAATCACAAAAGTACAAAAGATAAGTCATTTTCTAATCAAGCAATTATTTTCCCAAATTCTCTCCCTATACTAACTTAAGCATCGGAGGGGGTTCGCCGGAAAACCCTTCCGGTCCCCATCTGACATTTGTTGGTTGCAGGCATCCCTTTTTCCAGCTTTGGGAGATTATTTTTAAAGGTTAGGAGGCATTTCTTCCCATTTTCAGGTAACAAACAATTGGCGCCGTCTGTGGGAAGTCTATCATCAGTTTCAAGACGTGAGTTTTCTGAAGTACGCAAGGATGGAGGAGTTACGACAAAATTTGGATAGGGATCTGAATAAGACGCCGATGACGGGCACGACAGGGAGAACGGTGGAAGAGGCAGGTGTTCCGCAGAGCACACCCCCAGACCTGGCTGCGAAAACCCCTAACCCGACTCCTGAAACAGGATTCTCATCAGCCCAGGAGCAAACCCGTTGGGATCACTGTTTTTAGAGTAGTTATCAGGTATTATCACACGAGCTGTGGAGGAGGCGGTTGACAAGAGATTGGCTGACAGGGGCGCACCACCTTCAGCACCACCTCGAGGAAACACCCAGGCAGGGGAAAATGTAGCAAAGCCGCCTCATGGTTCAGGACCGCTAGATGATGAGAGTACAGCTGTGTCAACTGATGACACTTTCAGCAAGAATGCTTCGGACCTGCCGGAGGTGGTGGAAAACCTGTATAAGGAGATGAGAGAGCTCAAACGGAAGTTAGTGAGTCAGGCTCTTCCGGCGAGAACTCGTCGGGCAACCCCATTCGCTGAAGAGGTCTTGAGAGATGCTTTACCCAGCGGTTACCAATCAATGGGATTCGAATACGACGGGACTGCGGATCCCTATGACCATTTGTGTAGATATGAGAATTCAGCAACAGTATACCAATTCACTGATGCAGTAATGTGTAGAGTCTTCTCCACCACCTTTACTAAGGCGGCGCAACTTTGGTTCAGTCAACTACCGCCAGGGTCGATACACAATTTTGAAGAGTTTAGTGCAGCTTTCTAACACCAGTTCGCTAGTTGCAGAAAATACCAAAAAATGGCACTAGAGCTATTCAGCATCCAGCAGAAAGAGCGAGAAAGCCTCAGAGCCTACATAAAGCGGTTCACTACAGCTAAGTTGGAGGTGCCATCAGCTTCGGAAGAAACATTGATGAATGCTGTAGCCCATGGACTAAAGAGGGGAGATTTCTTCCAGTCCCTAGTGGTAGAACCACCAAGGAGCTTTGGAGACCTCTTAGCCCGGGCTGAGAAGTTTATCTACTTGGAAGAGGCCCTACGTGTGAAGGATGAAGTCGATAAGCATAGGGACAGGGGAGAGGAGTTAGAGAGGAGAAGAGAAAAAGGAGAGGATAGAGGATCAAGTAAGAAACCCAGGTCTGAGCTAAGAAATAGCAAGGCTCGAATGGATTGGTATACACCTCTTGCTTTCCCGCAAGATGAGGTTTTTGTAGCAATCGAGCGGCGACCAGATTTGAAGTGGCCCCGAACATATTCAGCTACTCCTAAGAGGGAGAAGTCCGACAAGTTTTGTCGTTTCCATAATGATTATGGGCACACCACAGAGCAATGCACTCACCTGAGGGATGAAATAGAGAGACTCATCCAAGCGGGACATTTGAAGGGATTTGTGTACGCAGAGCGGAGAAAGGGTAGAGCAACCTTTAGGAAAGGGGGTAGACAATCTCCGCCAGCGCAGCGCCCAGAGTTAAGGAATGAGGAGAAAGAGAAGGATCCCCCCGAGGAGAGGGGTGATTAACATGATCGTAGGAGGACCTGGAGACGGTGATTCAAACAGATTGAGGAAGGGGTACGCCAGAGCAGCTGACCCGGAGAGGAGGAAAGGACTTGAGATCGGACAAGTGGCAGATAGTCCAGTGATACACTTCGGGCCTCAGGACGTTGGAGAGGTTCTGAGACCCCATGCAGATGTTTTGGTGATTAGGGCAATGATAGCTAATTATGAGGTCGGACGCATCTTTGTGGATACAGGAAGCTCAGCGGATATCTTATTTCTGGACTGTTTGGAAAAGATGGATCTCGAAGAGAAGTTGGATCCAGTAGAGACCTCTTTGATTGTGTTCGCAGGAGGTACTATACAGCCTTTAGGGTCAACAGTACTCTCTGTCTCCTTGGGCAAGGCACATTGTCGAAAGACCAAGATGATCCGTTTCTTGGTGGTGGATGCCCCTTCGGCATAAACGCCATGCTCGGGAGACCATCACTCAGCAGTTTATAGGCAGTGGTGTCTATTTACCATATGAAGATGAAGTTCCCCGTAAGGGGTGAGGTGGGGGAGGTAGGTAGCGACCAATACACTTCGAGAAAGTTGTATGTACAGAGTGTAAAACAGGGGAAGAAAAAGAGGAGCCTACTAGAGCAAGCAACTCAGAGATCCAGGCATTACCAGATGATTCGAAGGAGCGGGTCGAGCCAAGTGAGATGTTGATGATGGTGGAGATAGTTCCTGGGGAAGCGCACAGAGTCGTGCGAGTGGGAACTACCTTGTCTCCAGATATATTAAAAGAGCTGGTTAATTTCTTACGTAATAATGCAGATGTATTCGCCTGGTCGTCGAACGATTTAGTAGGAATCGATCCTTTGGTCGTGGAGCATAAGCTCAATATCAATCCCTCATTTACGCCCGTCAAGCAGAGAAAAAGGGATTTCAGGGCCAAGAAAGAGGCTATCATCCGGGTGGAGGTGACCAAGCTGTTGGAGGCTAAGCATATCAAAGAAATTCAATTCCCCGAATGGCTGTCCAATGTGGTTCTGGTCCCTAAACTAGAAGATAATTGGAGGATGTGCGTGGACTTCAGGGATCTGAATAGGGCTTGCCCTAAGGATCACTACCCTCTACCACGAATAGACCAGATGGTAGACTCAACATCAGGCTGCGAACTCCTGAGCATGATGGACGCCTCTCAGGGCTATCACCAGATAAGGCTAGCAGTCGAAGATCAAAAGAGGGTTAGCTTCATCACACCTTTCGGTACTTACTGTTACGTGGTAATGCCTTTCGGCCTCAAGAACGCAGGAGCTACATACCAAAGGTTGGTAGACAGAATGTTCTCTCAGCAGTTAGGTAGGAACATGGAGGTGTATGTGGATGATATGCTCGTGAAAAGCATCAAATCGGGTTCACATGTAAGTGATCTAGCGGAAACCTTCCAGACGTTGAGGAAATACCGGATGAAGTTGAGCCCAAAGAAGTGCGCGTTTGGGGTCAGGTCGGGAAAATTTTTAGGATATATGGTCACGGAAAGAGGAATTGAGGCCAATCCTGAGAAGATTCAGGCTATCATTAACATGACCCCCCCGAAAAATATGAAGGAGGTCTAGCGCCTGACGGGGCGTTTGGCAGCATTGAATAGGTTTATTTCGCGAGCGGCAGAGCGCAGCCTTCCTTTCTTTAGAATATTGAGAAAGGCTTCAGGTTTTTGTTGGAATGAAGAATGTCAGAAAGCCTTTGAAGAGCTCAAGGCGTATTTATCCGAAATATCGCTCTTGACGAAACCAGACCCAGGAGAGACGTTGTACCTCTATATGTCCATAGGGGAATCCGCGGTGAGCACAGTGTTGGTTAAGGAGGAAGGAAGAAAGCAAACTCCGGTGTACTATGTCAGTAAAGCGCTCAAAGGAGCTGAGCTTTGATATGTGAAAATCGAGAAGGGAGCCCTGGCCTTAGTAGTTACGGTTAGGCGGCTGAGGCCGTATTTTTCTGCTCATAAAATAGTAGTCAGAACCAATCTCCCTCTGAAATCAATTCTCAGCAAGCCGGATACGTCAGGAAAGCTCATAAAGTGGGTGATTGAGATGGGCGAGTATGAAATCGAGTTCCAAAACCGCGTGGCTATTAAAGCGCAAGCCTTAGAAGTTTTTCTACAGGAAATGACCCGACCTCAGGAACCGGAGGGCCAGTGGACGATCTTTGTGGATGGATCAGCAGGGCAAACGGGATGTGGGGCAGGAATAGTGCTGATTAGCCCAAAAGGGGACGAGACGGAGTACGCTGTCAGGCTAAATTTCCGAACTTCTAACAATGAGGCAGAATATGAGGC
The DNA here is from genome assembly GCA_014905375.1 of Phtheirospermum japonicum. NCBI lineage: Eukaryota > Viridiplantae > Streptophyta > Magnoliopsida > Lamiales > Orobanchaceae > Phtheirospermum > Phtheirospermum japonicum. The sequence continues at coordinate 319,947 of BMAC01000104.1, read as the reverse complement.
ATGCATAAGAGGAATACAGATGGCTATGGAGTTGGGAGCCAGAAGGATATGGGTGCGTTTAGATTCGCAGTTGGTATACAAACAAGCCAGTGGAGAATTTGAGGTTCGGGAGGAGCCACTGCAAAAATACGTTGCTAAGATTAAAAAATGTCGAGAGGAGCTCGAGCACTTGGAAATGATACAAATCCCAAGACAAGAGAATGGGCGAGCAGACTACCTAGCAAAGGTGGCCAGTTCAGCGGTTGGTTAGGGCGAGGACTCTTTCTATTCAATAGAAGTGGAATAGCATCTGGGGGAGTGATGGAGGACGCCATAGCTGAGCTCATCGAAGGAGGGGATTGGCGAGCAGAAATAAAAGCATACTTAGAAAAAGGCATCTTGCCAACAGATCGAAGTATGGCCACTAGGCTCAGGATACGAGCTGCTCGATTCTGCTTAATAGGAGGAAATTTGTACAAAAGAGGGTTTGGGATGCCCCTCCTTAAGTTCTTAGGACCACAAGAAATTGAGCAGGTACTCAAAGAAATGCATGAAGGGTGTTGTGGCAATCATATGGGTGCTCGGGCTCTAACCCAGAAAATATTGAGGGCAGGGTACTTTTGGCCTTTCCTGAAAGCGGACGCAGAAAAGATTGTAAGGAAATGCGAGAGGTGTCAGAAGAATGCCCCTTTGATGCACAGACCGGCTGAAGAGCTCATGACCATGAGTGCAGCGTGCCCCTTTGAGAAGTGGGGGATTAACTTGGTCGGCCCTTTTCCTATGGCCCCGGGACAGAGGAAGTTCCTTGTGGTAGCAATGGACTATTTCAGTAAATGGGTAGAGGCCGAGCCGTTAGCAAGAGTCACAGAGGAAGCCATACTAAAATTCCTGTGGAAGAGTGTAGTTTGTCGTTTCGGGGTACCCCGAATGCTGGTATCAGAAAACGGCACCCAGTTCACAGGGAGAGGTTTGAAGGAATCATGTGAGAAGATGAAGATCAAGCAAAATTTCACTTCGTTATACCACCCGCAAGCTAATGGGCAAGTAGAAGCCACCAACAAAATCTTAGTGAGGGGAATAAAGACGCGATTGGAGAAGGCGGGAGGAAAATGGGTGGAAGAACTCCAACCAGTCTTATGGGCATACCGAACCAACCCGAAAGAGGCCACAGGGGAAAGCCCGTTTAGCCTAGTGTATGGCATGGATGCTGTCATACCAGCCGAAGTGTGCGCCATGACCCATAGGGTTGTAACAATGAGTGAGGAGCAGAATGAGATATTGATACAGGACTCTTTGGACCTATTGGCTGAGAAGAGAGAAAAGGCGTAGCTTCGAATGGAAGAGATGAGGCGAAGAATGAGGGCTGCTCATAATAGCAAAGTGGCTAAACGGAATTTTCAGGTCGGGGACTTGGTTTTAAGAAGAGCAGATCTAGTCCGGAGGTTAGGAAGGCTCGGGGTTAACTGGGAGGGACCTTTCAGAGTGACCAGGATACTGGCAGGAGGTGGATATCAGCTTGCAGATATGGGCGGGCAGGAAATTCCGCGAGTCTGGAATGTGGCGAATCTGAAGACCTACTTTGGATAAATAATAGTTGATTCGGTAAATTTACTTATGCAGATTTCCTTTTGTTGTATGTGAGAAGAAAATCATTCCTAATATAAAGACATAATTTATCTATTGAATATTTTATTGCCGTCGAGCAGAAGCTCGGAACAAATTCTACTTAACGTGATAGGTTGATAAATTTCAATCTCAAAACCTATCCGCCGTGATAGGTCGGGTGAATACTCAAATTTAGGTTGATAAACTTTAATCTCAAAACCTATCCGCCGTGATAGGTCGGGTGACTACTCGAATTTAGGTTGATAAACTTCAATCTCAAAACCTATCCGACGTGATAGGTCGGGCGAATACTCGAATTTCGGTTGATAAATACCAATATATCAAAACCTATCCATCGTGATAGGTCGGGTGAATACCCGAATTGCAGTTGATGAATATCAACCTCAAAACCTACTATCATGTTAGGAATACTCGAATCTTGATTAAACGTCAAGTCCTACCCGCTGTGGTAGGTCGGGTAGATACTCGGAATAAATTTAGAGGAGAGAACGCCATGGAGCAACATGCGAAAAACACTCAAAAGTAAAAATCAACTATGCGAATGTAAAGGCATACAGTAGGATAAAAATTTATTGAAACTAGACCTAGGGTCTAGTACTTATTACATAAGAAGGGGGCTCAAAAGTCCAAGACTTAAGCACAGACATAAAAACTAAGAAGCAGAAATCGGCATTAATCAGAACGACGCTGAGCATTCTTCAATTTCCAGAGCTCATGCTCCGTTTCGCAGAACCTCAGATAGTACATGTCAGCTCGGTGGGTTTCAGCCCTGGCACTGCTAACTAAAGCTTCATTCACGTTGTATAGACGATTCACTTGCTGGCGAAGATCCAAAACTTCCTCATGAAGATGAAGAACATGGTTGTTTGAAGATTTCCAGTGATCCTTATAAAATTGTTTGTGCTGTCCTTTCCTTTCTAGCTGACGGCGGAGCTTGGTTATTTCCTCCTGAAGTTCGTAAACATCCGGCGGTGGGCTTGCTGAAAATCCAGACATATTTGGATAGTGAAAAAGATGGAAGGGGAGAGGGGGAAATAAGTGCCTATAAAGCCAAGTTTTCCCCCCAAAAGATGTTTGAAAAATTATACGAAAAAATACATAACCCACCCAAATGAAGTTGGAGGTCGAGATGCCTTTCAAGAGTTCAGCTGAATAAATAAGGTGTATATTAAAGATCTCGATCTCGTGAAATAGTCAGGAAAACAGATACGAAGCTGGCAATAATGAAGAAATGCGAAATAAAAAACACAAGTCAAAATAGATGTCAATCATTCAGAAGAGAATTTGGGTTACAAAACGACATTGCTAAAAAGTTACATCCACATGTTGGGCTTGTTGAACAAAACCGCAACATCAGAAAATAAATACACCCAACACCAAGATACTACTGCCCGTAGTCAGCGGTAGAAAGTAGATTCTCCTCGAGCTCCTGGCTGAATCGACTAGCCTCAATATCTTCACCGAACTGCGCATCTCCTAGTCCTTGAGCGGCACCTTCGAGCAGCGGAGGAGCGGCTGAAGTTGCAGGGTCGGAAGGCTGAGATAACCCAGGAAAATGGTGAAGAACATACTCCAAGTAGTCTTGGACTCCGACAGTATTAAGCCGGGTATCCTCATCTCTTGGAAGGAAAAGAGGGCAATCGGGGGTATCTTCCAGAGCCGTTTCCTCGTTGAAAGCATCCCAGAGCCTCCTGAGGCTATCCATTCTTTCACCTTACCCACATAGTAGTGCAGATAAAAGGGAATAGTCTTTATAAGGACACGGTAAAGATCCTCCGAGTTGACGAAATTGTGGCGTGTAGCATCTCGAACTCTTTGGATCACAGATAGGCCTTCTTCTGAATTAAGATAGCCCTCCCTGCCCGCCTCTTCACCCTCGGCCCGCGCTTTCTCAACCTTCAGCATTGACTCACCCTCTTGAACCACTAGCTGATCCTTAAGGGAGAGAACCTCCTCTTCTCTCTGTTTCAGAGAAGTCTTCACTTGCTCCAGCTCGGAGGTCAAGGCCGCGATTTGGTCGTGCGCTAATTTCGGGTCATTGAAACCAAGGCGAGCTCGAGCGGAGACGTTAGAAGTCAGAGCATACGCCTTGGAAAGAGCCACATTCCAGGCATCAAGAAGCTCTGTATCGGAAAATTTCTCCACCCTCTCTCGATCAGTGGTGGGACAAACACCTTGCACATAGTGGGTCGCGGTGAAGCCATCTTCATTCCTCAAAACATTTTGTGTTAAGAACGACTGATTTGGGGTTGAAGGAGAAGGAACTTGGTAAAGGGCAGTCCGGGATCTTTTTGCCGGTGGAAGATCTGCCCCAGCGAGCGCCGATCTAGAGGCAGGCTCTTCAGATCCTGTAGCGACAGGAGGCTCTGAGGTTGGCTTTGGAAGAGCCCGGCCCACCGACACGACCTTTTCTCGTGCCTCTCCAGGTTTAGCTAGCAGCTTCTTGAACATCGTGTCTGCAAAAATGAAAGTAAGGGTAAGGAAAATATAGACAAATAAGAGTAGTATAAGGGTAAGAGTTTGATGGATTACCAATGTCTGCTTCGAGGGGGATCTCGAGTGGGCTAAGACCATAATGGTAAAGCAAAGAGGGGCGAATAAGGAGAGATAGATCGTAAGGCCTGCGGGTGATACGGTCAACGAGGTTTTGGGCACCTTGAGAACGTTTTTTGGTGTTGTATTTTCGTTGAACGGGGATCTGCCATATCCACTCCGTGGGAAAATCCCAAGACTCGGAAGATCTGACAAAAAAGAATTTTTGCCTCCATTCTTGGTTCGAGGTGGGAGATTTACATAAAAATTTGGCATCCCCTCGAGAGGAAAAATAAAAAAAGCCTGGAGGGTTGAGAGATTTGGCCTGAAAGAGAGAGAAGAATAGAGATGCAGTAGGCTTAATTCCTAAATATTGAGCTACCATTATGAAGCCTACCATATCCCTAAGAGAGTTTGGGGCAAATTGGTTAAGAGGAATCTCGTAAAGACGCGAAATCTCCATTAGTAAAGGAGGAATCGGAAAACGAAGACCCCCATCCAGTTGACCAAGAAAGAAAGTTAAACAGTTTGGAGGGGGATGAGGAGCTCTATCCTCAGGAGAAGGAAGGATTAATTGATAGGAAGYAGGAACTCCTATATTGGAACGAATATATCCTAAAGTCTTATTAGATATGTTACAAGATATGTGGCGGAGATCTAATATTGGAAGCGCAGAGGATAAGGTTTCCTTCGAGTGAGGAGAAGCCGAAGAAGATTCACTCTGAGGAGATGAGGCACGCCCTGGAGAGCCCGACCTCTCGCCCTGCTCAGGGAGAAGAGCGAGTGCGAGCCTCATATCGTCGGTGGCGGTGTGAGATGATGAAGGAGCAGACATTATGGGAAAATGATAACAACAGTAATAAAATAATAAAAGCAATAAACACATATAAGCKAAGGGATATTAGGGAAAGGGGATCAAGTAGTACCTATATTCCCGGAAAACTCAAGAACAATCTGATGGATGTTTGAAGATCTGGAGATTTGAAGGTTGGAGGATTTGAAGATTTGAGGAGAAAGGATGTCAGAGGAGAGAGCCTGTCAGAGCTAGAGAAATTCAAAAACACCAAGTACAAATAAGGAGTGGATGAAATAGAAAATGAAGGGTTCTAGGAAGTTTTAAGGGTTTTTTTACAAGAAGCGGGAAAGACACTTTCTTAAGATGGAGGGAGAAACCCTAAATACAGCTCGAGGCACAGCTTTAATTGGGGCAGAAAAAATGATGGAACACGCCTATTGGGCCACAACAGCTCGAGACACAGCTTTAATTGGGCCGCAACAGCTCGAGGCACAGCTTTAATTGGGCCAGAAAAACTGATGGAACACGCCTATTGGGCCGCAACAGCTCGAGGCACAGCTTAAATTGGGCCAGAAAAACTGATGGAACACGCCTATTGGGCCGCAACAGCTCGAGGCACAACTTTAATTGGGCCAGAAAAATGGATGAAACACGCTTATTGGGCCGCAACAGCTCGAGGTATAGCTTTAATTGGGCTGGAAAAACTGATGGGATGCGCTTATTGGGCCGAAACAGCTCGAGGTATAGCTTTAATTGGGCCGGAAGAACTGATGGGATGCGCTTATTGGGCCGAAACAACTCGAGGTATAGCTTTAATTGGGCCTTAAGAGCTGATAGGATGAGCTCATCATACCCAAACAGCTCGAGCCGACAGCTCGAGGTCGAGGCGCAGAATTTATGCCAAATTATTTAAGCCAACAGCTCGAGGTCGAGGCGCAGAATTTATGCCAAATTGTTAGGGCAAACAGCTCGAGGTCAAGGTTGGAAGATTTTCGGCCTTGAAAGGCCAAACTACTCGAGGTAAAAAAAAAAATGTAGCCAGGAAGGTAATTTCATTGGTTTGATTGATAGATAGTAGGAAAACTTACTATGGTCATATTTTGAGGAAATTCAACCATAGTAGGGGGGAGTAATTGTTTCCGGATAAAAGAGATCAGGATCAGCTCAGCCCTATGCCTCTAGCTCGAGGTCAGTGGTTAAACTAGCGCTGTGTATACAGCTCGAGATCTCTGACTTGGGTTGAGGTCATATGAAGGACTAAGTTTGTAGTTTAAGTAGATTAACATACTAGAAAAGTTGTTTGAAAGTAGTTTAAGTAAATTGTAATTAT
>BMAC01000104.1:267752-313137 GCA_014905375.1 Phtheirospermum japonicum | reverse complement strand
TAAGTTTGTAGTTTAAGTAGATTAACATACTAGAAAAGTTGTTTGAAAGTAGTTTAAGTAAATTGTAATTATTAACGTTAAATATACGAGTACAATTTTATAAATTAACATAGATTAAAGTTGTGGTTTAAGTAGTTTAAGTAAATTGTAATTATTAACGTTAAATACACGAGTACAATTTTATAAATTAACGTAGATTAAAGTTGTGGTTTAAGAAAAAATTTATCGTCAACAGTCTTTGTATGACCAAAGTTGTATTGTTTATTTTATTATTACACTACTAAAAAATAGAATTTTTCGACGGCCATATCCGTCGGTAAAACACTTACCTACGGATAATGGCTGTCGGCGAATCATTTTTTGGTAATTTCAATTGCCGATGGATGTCTTAACTCGTCGGCAAATGCTGACGGTTTTTTGACGGACACTGTCGCCGGTAAGCTGCCGTCAAGATTCCTATTTTTTTTTGAATTTACTAATGAATTCTATGCCCGTCGGTAAATAAATAAATAAATAAATAAAAATCGGATTTACCTACGGATTTTACGCCCGTCAGTAATAAATTAAATAAATAAAAAAAAGAATGACGACGGATTTTAATCCTGTCGGTAATTAATCAAATAAATAAATAATAATGTTGACGGATCTGATGCCCGTCGGTAATTAATTAAAATAATAAATAAAACACTATTTCAGTTTACTGACGGACATGAAAGATGTCGGTAAATATTTTTTTAGTTTTTTAAATATTATTTTTATTAATGGAATAATGAACCTGTTTTTTTTTTTTTTCCATCCATGCTAACCTATTTACAAATATTTAAAAAAACACAAATGCCAAATAAATTAAATAAATATAAATATGAATCAGAATCAAATAAATTCGATAATAATAATCTAAAATGAATTCTACAAAAATAATACAAAATCTCGAGATCAATTTAATCTGCATGAGGGGGAGGGGGAGGAGGAGGAGGAGGAGGTTGTGCACCCATCGCGACCCTAATACGCTCCTCAACCTAACGCTGGAGTTGCTGCTCGCAATCCCTCTGGAACTGCGCTTGTGCCTCACTCATCCTCTGCAACTCATCCTGAGACACAACCGCATCCTCTGCATCTCCTCCTGATGCCTCGTCTCAGCCTCCAGACGCCCCGTCTCAATCTCCTCGAACTGCATCTGCAGCTGCTCCAGACGAGGATCAACGTGTTGGGATGACGTAGAGCTGAAGCTTGTATCAAACTCCTTGACGAGAGATCCTGTCCCAAATCATCGATCCTTTTTGGGCCTGACAACGGAGAGGTAGACGTCGTTCGGGTCAACAAACGTGTCGGACTCCTGTGATGCAGCATGTCTACTCTCCAATGTAGTCCGAACCTCCGTCTAATAGATAAAATGTAATCGTTAATTATTTTCATGCATAATAATGACAAAAACAATGTTAATATATAAATTAATTTGGATCTAAGAATTAAATAAACTTACAGTTATCCGCTGAGACTTGGGGTTCGTAAATGAGCCGTCGCCTTTCTGATGCATACTCAATAGAAGCTCGTACGCAATGGGTTCCCTACCCCGTCTCCTCCCGCTATAACAATTAATTTATTATTTTATCATATATTATATTAATATTATTTGAATTATAAATTTGTAAACACACACACACACACACACACACACACCACACACACACACACACACACACATATATATATATATATATAATATATATATATATATATATATAAAACTTACGATGTTATCTCGTATGCAATTCACCCCCTGAGACCCATCTCTATGCTTAGATATTCCAGTACCAGGACCCGCCTCTATGCTTAGATATCCTCATAAAACTTGACTTGCGTAGTTTTCAAACCAAATGGAAAATTCATTTTCTAATTTTCTATTTAATTCTTCATCTGAAATGTTCGGTTGTTGGCGTTTAATGCCCTCCGTGAAAAGGCTGCATATTTAACGAAGTAAAATATTTTTATAATTAATTAAATCAAGTAATACGTAAAATATTATTTATAATCAATTATACCTGCTAAAATCATCGAGTTCATCATAATTTAGTAATACGTATTTTCTCGCGCATCAAACTCTTGTTCTGACAACCATTTCTTTCCTGTTACGGATGAGAAGGGTTCACCATAATTTTGAATACTGATGGAGTCTCATCATCGTCGTCACCATCATTCTGAACATCTTCATTATACTTCAAGTTTGTTCTTCTAGTGAAGACTTGATCTTCAAAGTAGTACAAATTAAAAGTTGACGCCTCTTTAATTAGATAAGCATTTGCTATCGAGCTCTCGACACTTGATTTGTTCCTCACACTATTTTTATGTTTACGAAGATATCTTTCGAAAGGATACATCCACCTATACAGTACTGGACCATCAATTCTTGCCTCATATGGTAAGTGGATCGGCAAATGCTCCATTGAGTCAAAAAAATTGGGGGAAAGATCTTCTCAAGTTGGCACAAGATTAGATGAATTTTTTTTCAAGTGAGCCATATCACAAGTTTCGATAACTCCTGCACTTAGGTTTTTGAAGATCAAATTCAATTCTGTTAGAGTTTTCCAAACTGGATTGGGGAGTAGTTCTCAAAAATCAATTTGAATTAATCGTTGCAGAAACACATGATAATCATGACTCTTTATCTCATGCAATCTCAATCCTTTCATATCGACACAGAGTACCAAACTTGAAGTGTACCCGTATGAAAACTTAAGAGACTTAACCCATTCACACAAAGCTATTTTTCAATTTTTATCGAGTGTGTAAGAAGTTTTGTGATACTTTCCCGAGTCATCAGCTTGAAGAGATGGACGAAAACAATAGTCGTTCTGCTCATCTCTTGATTTCGACGTATCTTTTGTCTTCCCCTTCACATTCATCACCGTGTTGAACATATTATCGAACACATTCTTCTCAATGTGCATAAAATCTAAATTATAACTAGTTAAATTTGTGCTCCAGTACGGAAGATCCCAGAAAATACTTGTTTTCTTCCAACCGCTTGTCTTTGAGATTTGAGCGTTAACACATTTTGCTTCTAGCTCAGTGCCCAAGTTTATCTATCTCAGCCAATATCTCTACTCCTAAATGAATATTTGGCGGTGAAGCATTAACCTTCCTATTTTTTCGAAAGTTTTTTTTATCTTTTTGAAAGTGATGATCACATTCTAAAAACTTCCGGTGGTTATCAAACCAATATTGTTCTCCACTATACTTCAGAGTAAATGCATCAGATCGCTCAATGCAATATGGACAAGCAGTTCGACCGGCCGTACTCCAACCCGACAACATGGAGTATGCAGGAAAATACCTAATTGTTCACATAAAGGCTGCCCGCAACTTGAAATTCTGCTTCTTGGACACATCATATGAGCAGCACTATCCATTCACAACTATTACAACTCTGCGATTAGAGGTTGTATGAAAACATCCAACTTGTCCTTAGGGTTTTTGGGGCCTGGAACAAGAACACTTATAAACATATATTATTCTTTCATACACATCAGCGTGGCAAGTTATATAGTGTGACTGTTACCGACCATGATGAATATTGCGATCCGAAACTACTAAAAGGATGAAATCCATCTGTTCATAGACCCAATCTGTTGTTTCGAGCTTCGGCAGCGAACTCTGGATGAGTTGGATCAAATTATTTTCAAACCTCTGAATCTGAAGGGTGACGCATGACACCATCGTCGACTACGCATTTAGCATGCCACTGCATATCTTTCGATGTAGCTATAGATGCGTACAATCTTTGCAAGAGTAAAGGGAAAGTAGTACATCTTCTTGTACGTAACTAATTTGGACTTACGTCGTATTGCGCTTCCCTGCTTCGTGGGTTTGAACCGAGGTTCTTTACAGAACTTGCAACTATCGAGTCCACAATCATCCTTCCAGTAGATCATGCAGTTATTCTTATAGCAATCTATCCTCTCCACCGGTAAGCCCATACCCCTCAATAGCTTCTTACTTTCATAGAAATTATCTGCAACTTTATTGTCTTCAGGCACAATCTCTTTGACTAGATCAATGAATTGATCCTAAAACATCTGAGAAATGCCATTTTCTGACTTTAAATTTATAAGCCGGGTAATAAAAGAGAGTTGGGTGTGTTTCTCGCAACCTGGATACGAAGACTGCTTTGCATCTTCCAACATATCGAAAAACTTCTGCGCCTCCGAATTAGGCGGTTCTTTTGCATCATCATTCATCTCGAAATCAGGTCCGATAGTATCTTTCACCATATTTATGTACACATTTGGTGAGTCTTCAGGAATGACGGAAGATGATCCCCCGACTTCAAAATCACAATGCGATGACACAAGATATACTGTTTTCGTGTGATGAGTCCAAATAAGATAATCGGGAACGAACCCTTTGGCACATAGGTGATATTTGATATCATCGATATCGCGGTAACTACGATTCATATACTTAATTTGTTTGCAAGGACATTTCAACTTAGCACCATCCCTCTTTGTGGAATCATACGTGAGTGCAAATTCGACGAAACTCTCTACCCCTTTTACGAATGTATTTAAAAGAAATCCGTCATCCCCTCGCTGTTTGTACATCCAACTACGATCGGTACTATCCATCCTATAATTTAGGGTGTTAATTATTTGTGATACTAGCTGGAATGATCGATCGTTCTTTCGTGAGAGGAAAAATATATGGTTGGCGAAATTTCGCCTGCATTATGAGGAAGAAGAGTAATTTGAATTATTGGTAAGGCTTCTATCACATTCAAGAATGTTAGTAGTATGTATTATCTTAAAATATGCATTTTTGTCGGCTTCAAAATTTCGGCAGCATCTCCCCTTAGTTCTATAAGTATACATATATTTCAGTGCACCCGAGAACAAAAGAAAGATGTATAATCTAAAATTTCAAAGTCCACATAACACATACGCATAAGATATAACCATACTATACCCACATTCTCAAACTGTCCAAAAATGGGACAATTCGAAATTTAGTATCAAATACTCTATTTGATACTAAATCCTAAACGAGTCTAAGGCACGCATTCTAGAAGGGAATAATTCAAACTTTAGTATCAAACTCTCTATTTGATAAAAAATCGAATTAAACGAGTCGAAAATACCTATTGTTCTTACTATATTAATCATACAAAATTTAAAAACAACAATATCAACCAATTAGTCAAATGTATACAATATCAACAAATCACAATATATCTTAAACACAACATCCACATACCGATCACCACAGCATTTCAAAACCACTATCCTCAACAATTAAAACTTTTTAAACCACCATACCCAACAATTTAAAACTTTTTAAAACCACCATTATTTTTTAAAATAATTCTGAAAACCGTTATTGGAGAGACAAAACTTCCTGGACGGCGCCGTACACCACATCATCACCGACGTCTACCCAACCAATCACTATATCAATCAATCATAATGTACATAACAAAAAACTGTAACATACATTAAATACAACCGATCATCACGGTATTTAAAAACAACCATCACAGACACTTTAAATGATAATTGCATAATTGCACAATTGAACCCTAATTACAAATCAAACCCTACCTAGCCCATGCATGTACAATATATATATATTTTTTAAAAATCCGGCCGATCACCACGGCCTTCCCATGCATGTACAATATACATATTTTTTTAATACCCGACCAATCACCACGGCCTTCCCATGCATGTACAATAAAAAAAATGTTCGGCATACATCACAATATATATAAATTCGATAATATAATACGATAACCTAGATTATGCCAAAATTCAATAAAATCAAAACCTACATTATAGTTAGATGCGATTGTACCCTAAATTCCTAAATATTAACAAATTTACCCTTAAATTATGACTAAATTCAAAATTGGACCTTAATTATCCAATTAGATACGACCAAATGCTAATTATTTAAAAATAAAATAAAAAAGAAATTTTAAATTAAAAAAATAGATTTTAATATTCTATTTTTAATTAATTTGAAACAGAAAATTATTATTATTTATTTATGAAAATAGATTTTAAAAACTAAAAAATAAACAAAAAATTAAAAACAAGTCAGAAGGTTCAATTTCTATATTTATTCAATTTAAAACTGTTTTAAACAATTAAAACATATTTCAAAAACAAAATAAATAATATAAAAAATAGAAAATAAAAAAAAATTCCAACCCTAATTCAATTAAATCAAACACTAAATCTAAAATCATTCACAATTGCATAAATCAAGCCTAAATTCCTAATTGAACCCCCAATTAAATTTCTCAAAACCTAATTCCTAAATTCAAACCTTAAACTCTAAATTAAAGTCTAATTTAACCCCTTAATCGTAACTTAAAACCATAAATCATAAATTGATAAAAATCACTTAATTGAATTACAAATCAAATTAAATCAATACCCTAAATTAAAAAAAATATTCAATTTAAATTAAAAAAGCTAACATATCTTAATATATGACAGTGGCGGTGCTCCGACGTGTGGTGGTGGTAGAAATTCCTCCCTTCTCATTTCCTCTCTCTGGCTCAGCCGATTTTTTTTTGTAAGGTGTTTGTGCGAAATGAGGTAAACTGCAGCAGGCGCTGCAGTTTTATGAACTTTACCGACGACGTAGAGCCATCGATAGTTTCGCCGATAAAAACACTTGGCATTGCCGACGGAAGGAATTCGTAGGTAAATAGAAATCGGGATTGCCGACGGCTTTATTTCCGTCGGCATAATCCAATTCTTTTTAACTAGCCGACGAACATGTTCCGTCATATTCGGCGGGCTTAATTACCGCCAACTTCCTGACAACTTACCGATGGACATTACTACCGAGAGGCTACGTTCCTCGGTAAGCCGTCGGCATGCTGTCGTTAAGACTGAAATTTTACCGACGGAATGCTACCCGTCAGTAAATTCCGTCGGCATTTTTTGTATTTTTTGTAGTGTTAATATTAAACTTTTAGTATGACACATTTTAATAGTATACTGTTTATATAATGTATAGTTAACATCTGAATACAATAAGCAAAACATAATACACATATATAATATAAATGTAAGAAAACTTTTAAAAATATGTTCTAATTTTGGTTATTTAGTTCGATATGCTTATTTAATAAATCTCTAGAACTTACCATAAATTGTTTTGGAACGGTTCGATTTGTAAAAAGTAAAAAAGTCAACAAGTATTTTCAGTTCGAAAACTCCTCAGTCTGAATATCAGTTCGGATAGTGATATTCAAATCTCATGCACACGTTTTGTAAAACTAGCATTAGTCTTAAATCAATATCCGTTTCGTATGATTGGTATGATTGACGAAGACTTGATGTTTACGGCTTGATACTGATTTAATTTTACAATCTCTGAACACCAATACAATTTGTGAAATTTGCGTAATCTATTCACACTGTATTTTAGAGGATTCAAAATCATAAATCTTACGATATACTCCCTCCATTTCTTATTAAATGTCAGTTTAGAATTTATGTCTATAATTAAGGAACATGTAAATTTGACTAACACTCTCTTAATTAATCAATAATATTTTTAATTAAATCCTCTTTCCTCTTTACAAATAATTATCTTATTACCATAAATTTATTGTTTTTAAATGAGGGATAAAGTTGTAAGAAATGGGTATTAAGTTATAAAACGACAATTAATTTGAAACAAATTTTAACTTCTAAAACGACAATTTATATGAATCGGAGGGAGCAATTATTTATATACTTATCATACGTGGCATGTTGTGAAGGAATATTCATACTCGATTGGGTTAGTTAATAATGAGAAAAATTGTCCCACACTCATGAAGATTTTATTAGGTTTATGAGTTTAGACAAACAAGCCGTTATTATAGTTATCTTTCAAAATGAAGTGAAAATTTGTGGTTCTATATACAGAGATATGGGCTGGGCCTAAAGAAAAGACTTGCGTACACTTATCTGCATGGGCTATTCAGCGGGTTATGCCACTAGCCCAATATTAGGTGCAATAATATTAGGCCCAAACTATCAAGCGTATGTATTGCAAAAATATTTATGTACTTGAGGTACTCTACTCAAAATTACGAATTTCTATACTCCGATCCACACATCGCCTCCAATCGTATACAGACATTAAATTAATTAATCAAACTAATTTAGGTCCTGCTTAACTAATTTTTTTTAAATTATTTATATATTATTTTATCATAATAAACTCTTTGAAGCAGTTTACTAAGAATAAAAAATAAACTTCGGATAGCTTATTTTACTTAATAATCTCATATTTAGAAAAAATTACGAATCGTATCATTTTATGATAAATTCTACCTTATTTGGAAAATTCTTTATTATCTTTTTATATTATAAAAATATCTTATTTATAAACTAATATATTACTTTATATTTTACGTAAATATTTTTATTAGTCATAAGTAAAATTTTATTTATTATTATAATTGTTATTATTATTCTTGTTTTTCATATATTTATCTTATTTTTTGAAAAAACATATTGAGAAGTCTTTATTAATTATTATAATCTTATTTCTTTTATTTTTTATGCATAATATTTTATATTTTATATCATGCCTGTATTGGTAAATTAATCTTGGACCAGCTACTTTAATCAACTAATTTACCAAATACTAATTTAAAACCAGCTACTAGCTACCAACTATCAGCTATCGTTCATCATCTATTAGTTGTTTAAATCATCTAAACCAATCACACCCTTAGATAATCAAATGCTAGTTTGTGACAATTTATTACATGCACCTGGGTGCACATTTGCTAGGTACACCATGTAAAAATATATTATCATTCAGTTATACATGTGTATATATTACAATTTTACGTGATGATATTTGTTAGTTATACGTGATGATATATGATAAGAATTTAGAGTTTAAGGTTTGCTTTTGTATTTTAGAATTTAGTTTTACATTATAGGGTTTGTTTTTCCATTATTAGGATTTAATTTTCTATTTTAAGGTTAAGTTTCCATTTTATTATTTAGTTTTTCATCTTATGGTCTTAGCAAAAATTTATAATTCTACCAGTTATATGTGATGATATTTGTTAGTTATGTGTGATGATATATGATAGAAATTTAGAGTTTAGAGTTTAATATTCAACTTCGTGGTTTAGTTTTTCATTTTAAGGGTTAGTTTTTCGTTTTATGTTTATTTTTTTATTTTATGGTTTTAGATTTTAAATTTAGAATTTTAATTATTTGTGATGATATGTATTTGTTATATATAATATAATATGTCTGTTATATGCGATAATAATTTAAATTACTGGGTTCGCGGTATAATGACTCGTTTGTAGTATTTTTACACTTAATTTAGATTTATTATACAAACTATTATTTGTGTCAAACCGCCATGCAAACTATGTGCGATTTGTAAATTGCCTCATAAACCAGAATTATTGTGGTTTTGTGCCCCAAACCGGATGATGTGTCACAACTCGATTGTGTCACGTCATCTGGTTTTGAACACAGAACCACAAAAGTCTCAGTTCAAGAGGCAAACTGCAAATCGCGCGTAATTCGTATGATACTTTGTCACAAATAATAATTGGTATGATAAACAGTGAAAGCGACCATAGTTTCGGGGGAAAAAATTCTCTTAATTTTTAAGGTTACTGAAGTACAATTTGCCATGATTAAATTATAATTAAGGAAAAGAAATCAACTCTTACCCTTTTTTGTAATCTTAATAACCTCTCCACGGTCCACCGACAATATAATCATTTTCAATTTCCTATAATCACTATCAACTTCACCATCTTCTTCCCTGTTACTCAAAAACTAGCTAAAGCCTCGTGTTTTGTAGCACATAAGATTATTGACTAATTTTTTCTAAATAATATTTTAAAATCCGATTAATAGTTTACCGCAAAAAGAAGGAAATCTTATTTTTTAATTATAAAAATAACCTTGTGTAAGTAAATCAATTGGAGAAACAATTTGTCAAATAAGAACAAATATTAAGAGAGAAATTATAATTTTCAAGTGCGTGCACACACACATCTATATTATAATCCCAGTAATTTCAATTTTTTTTAAAGGTTTTTAAACCCCAGAACGAAACACCAACAACATGCTTCTACTTATTGTTACACAAAGCGCAAGACGTATAAATATAGTAATGTATTGGGCCTTAATTTACCTTTATGTTGACTTTTCTACAAGTCTAAGAAAGTAAGATCTATTAATTGTTTTTTCTTGAGTTAATAGTGTTTTATTTCGGTAACCTTCAATGCATCGAGATTTGGGGACAGGGAAAAAATAAAAAAAACGCAAGTTGGCCCTATTTGACTATAAAATCATTCATTTGTAACAAAAGTTTAGTAGGTCAAATGATTTTGCTAACCATCAATTTAGTCTCTAATTATAGCGATATATCATACATTTGAAAGCTCCATCTCCAAAATCAATCTGAATGTATAAAAATTTGGAAATGTTTTGTGGAATGAGAATAATCAAGTCAGAAAATTTATGCAGCATTGGTCTCCTCACAAAATCAAGTAGTTTGTTGCAGCAATTTTAAATACGATGGAGATGGGAAGAGAGAGAAACGAATGTTGGCAAGAAGAAAATGGCAAAGTAATGGAATAAGTCTAATAGCAAAAGTGTAAAATAGAGTCGGTAATAAGACATTCTTGAGATTTAATGTTGCTGTAAGAAAATGGCAAAAGGCCACAGTAAAAGACACCAAGAGAGGAACAAATCCAAGGTACAAACTTAAAAATGGCCCCCCACAAACTTTCTTATTATTAATGTGTCTAGAAGAAGATCAGATCAGATCAGATGGGTCTTTTCATTTCGAGTAGAGGAAATAAAATAGTATTACTCATAATTTTAAAATAGTACTAGTAATGAAAAGAGATAAACTTTTTGAAGCCCTTTTTTTGAACAAAATCCAACAATCAACCATCTTGGTTTGGGTGTTTTTAAAAGTTCAAACTCTGATGAAAAGTTGATTTTTCCTATACGTTGCCACGTGATTAAAATTACCCTTCAAATGATTATGCATGTTACTTGATTAATTAGGGATGTGCTCGATCGAATTAGCCACTAAGATATCCAACTTAACTTCACAATTAACTTTCCTTTTATAACAATTCAATCAAATTTCGACTAATTATAGACTAAGAAATTTCAGCGCGAACCTTTGACCAGTCTTCCTTGACAAGTTTAGGGTTGACTAATTTTGACTAGTAATTAGGCATTGATAATTGGCTGGTCTTACATATGTTAACACGTGAGTCTACATTATATTATGGTCTTGTTTAGAAAACAGAAATTGTGCCAATTTAACAGTACTGCTTGCTCTGAGCAGAAAGTGAAAACAATTATTTATCTTATATTCTTGATAGCAACGTAATTTGAATATATAGTAAAAAATAATAAATATATCCAACTACTGGTATTATGGAGGGGTTTAATAATTATTGGTCGTGATGACATTAATTTTTCACAGACCCATCGCGGTCGTAATAAATTTCGTAATGGGGCATGTCTGTGAAATCTGGCAGTGATGAGGAATAAAATTTGTTAATCTCAATATAGTCCACATGCAATGGTATATTTTCTAGGGTTCTTCAATAATTCTTATACCGCCTTGCTAAAAATTATAATTTCAATTAATTTTGTTATGCTTGTGGGATAAAATTATTTTTTTCTCACATTGTCACCAATAGTTAATGTAAATGTTCTTCCTTACGTGCTTTGCATTATTCCCTCTTGGTCTCCTATTTAAACTCGCAATTACTTCCATTTGGATTTAATCCGAATATACTTAGCTCATAAAATAGCTAAGTTGTATTATTTATTATTTGAAATTGAGTAGATTAGAGTTCAAATCATGTACATTAATTACATTTTATTTAGTTCTTATTATATTCACCTCTACCATTACACCACAACTATTAAAAACTATATATATTGAATTATACATACCATATTTTGTCCATAAGCTTGATAGAAACAGGATCAAAACGAGACAATTGGTATTTCAAAGTTGTTCACAAGACTCACATAATCAAAGCATCAATTGGTACAATCCTACTTCTGTCAATACATGAATTCCTCAAAAATCATCGTGCCATACAAATTTAGTACATCTTTATTAATTAAATATAAAAATTGCATGTTACCACTAATTGCTATACATATACGTTCAACAACAATATTATTTCTTAACACCGTAGCACGATTCCCGGTCATCAAACCTATTAGGATCGACCCCGTCTCATCTATATGTTACATTCTTATTTTGAATATTTAGTTCTTAGAACTTATTTTTTACGTGCGATAACTATAATTAAGAAGATATTTAAAATGCTAGTGAGACATATGCAACTAACCTTGCTAAATATAGTTTCTCATTCTTTTTTTCGTACACATCCAGATATATCATGAGAATCACTGTAATAGAGGTATCACTGTAACAAATAATTTTAACATGTTCAATCTTTTATAGAAGACATATAATCAAACTCGTTTAAATCTAACCAAAACCTAACGTTTTTGACTTAACTCATTGAATATACTACCTAATGATCAATGGGTAAATGTTTGTTTGGCGATGTTTTGAGGAAATTCTCTTCACTTTAATACATTTAATGCAAGGGAAATTATTCTTAGCTATGTAGAAATGGAATCAAAAATAATAGAGGCCATGAGATTTATTTCTTCTCATATAATATTAATAAAAACGAATGTTTAAAAAAAAAATCTAGCGGAGATTTTGCAGAGTTGATTTTAATATTAAAATTTCTTCGAAATTAAAGGGGCATCTATAAACATTCAATTATATTTTATCGATTATAACATAGGAGGATACAACTATATAAAGCAATGTACCTGATTAAATGTTGTTCTAAAATATATGGTTAGAAATGCTACAACATAATCCGACAACGACTACATAAAATATGTGGACAATAATGCTATAGTACCATCTGATAGCTGTATTAGTCTAGATATACTGGATTAGGGCTGACATCATTTGACGTAGTGTAGGTCCCAAGAAATTGCATCAAACTCTTTCGCGACCTCTCATGAGACTTGTTGCTAGTTTCTTGAACGACCTTATGGCGACCTCTCGTACGACCTGTATGGTCGACACTCATGCGACCTGAAGTTATCAGGTCAATGATCTATTTATGGCCACGCGAATTAAAGTTATTAGATCGCTCCCTAATATCCCCCCTCAATTCGAGAGCGGCGAGAGGAGTAACAGAAAGCTTATTTCGGAGCCGAATGAAGAATTGATGTAATAGTGGCTTGGTAAAAACATCTGCAGTATGATCAACAAATAAAACAAACTGAACTTGTAGCAATCTCTTTGCAATAAGGTCTCTAACAAAATGGAGATCTATCTCAAAGTGTTTGGTAAGAGAATGAAGAACAAGATTAGAAGCAACTGCAATGACACTTTGATTGTCAACCAAAATTCTAGGAGCAGCAGGAAGTCTAACGTGAAGTTTGTGAATCAAGGATCGAACCCATATTATTTCTATAGTAGAATGAGCTAGGCTGTGATAATAAGCCTCAGTGCTGAACTTGGATACAGAAGTCTGCTTTTTAAAGTATCAGGAGACAATATTTCTTCCTAGAAAGATACAAAAGCTGGTAACGGATTTTTTATCATCCAGATCTCCGACCCAGTTTGAGTCTGAAAAATCCTGTGAGAGTGAGGTTCAAGATTTTCATGTAGTTGATTACAAAATGAACTGTACCAGTGAGGTATCGCAAAATTCTCTTGACAGCTCTCCAGTGTGTGCTGAGGGGACAGTGCATATATTGACGAACCTTGTTGACACCATATGTGATGTCAGGCCTAGTAATGGTAATACTAAATAGATCTAACAATATTCCTATTAAATGAGGGGTCAATAGTTGGTTCTACTTGTGATTTGGACATAACAAGAGAGACAATCATCGGTGTAGAGGTGACTT
Organism: Phtheirospermum japonicum; assembly: GCA_014905375.1. Taxonomy (NCBI): domain Eukaryota; kingdom Viridiplantae; phylum Streptophyta; class Magnoliopsida; order Lamiales; family Orobanchaceae; genus Phtheirospermum; species Phtheirospermum japonicum. The sequence continues at coordinate 299,158 of BMAC01000104.1, read as the reverse complement.
TAGCACGAACAATACCAACTCTTTCCAAGAGATTCATAATATACTTTCCTTAATTTAAACTCAGACCCTGAGTTGTGTGGGACCTTAATACCAAGAAAATAATGCAGTTCACCTATATTCTTCAAAGAAAAAGCTGAATCAAAATGGGTAATAAGTTTGACAATCCCAGCGTTGTTGCTTCCCATGATTAAAATATCATCAACATACACCATCACCCAGATTCAACCAGAGAAAGTATTGTTATAAAAAAGATAACTATCAGCCTTTGAAGCAGCGAAACCAAATGGAGAACAACTTTCAGTTTTTCAAACCAGGCTCTAGAATCCTATGTTTAAGCCTATAAATTGCTTTAGATAGTGTGCACACTTGAAGTTTATTACTATTCTGTTCAAAATCAGGTGGCTGACCCATGAAGATCTCCATGTCCAACTCTCTATTCAAAAAGGCATTGTGAACATCCAATCGCTTTATGGACCAGTTACAGTTGACAGCTATAGAGAGAACAATTCTAATAGTGGTAACTTTAAAAATAGAGCTTAATGTTTCAGAAAAATCAAAACATGTCACTTGATTGTATCCTTTGACTACTAATCGGGCCTTATACTGAACTACTGTTCCATCCACACGAGTTTTCAGTTTGAACACCCACTTGTAACCAATCAAAGACTTGCCTGAAGGTAGCTCAGAGAGAGACTAAGTCTGATTCTTAATGGGAGTTGCATACTCTTCACACATAGCTGCTTTCCATATAGAATGAGTTAAGACTTCAATATAAGAGGACGGCCTCTGAAATCAAGGAGTTGTGTGTTAAGCATCTTGGGCTTGGAAATTCTTGATTTGGCCCTTGTTATCATGTGGTATTTTCCTGTAAAAGGGTTAGTATCTGCACTAGAAGGAAAAGGAGAAGTATGTATAGGACTCATAAGTGGTAATTCAACACTAAAAGAAATAGTAGAGGGACTGGATTGGCTAAAGGGTAGTGAAACTGGTTAATGTATAGAGCTGGGCTCATGTGAAATTTGCAGTTGTGTTGAGTTCGTAGGAGATAGTGATGAGGTCGCTAAGGATTTTGATGAGGTCGTAGGTAATTATGGTGAGGTCATTGATGATTGTGGTGAGTTCGCAGATGATTGTTTGAGGTCGCTGGTATTATAGTAGCTTGGGGAACCAAGTATAGATAGTTAATTGTTTGAACAAGAGTGAGATCCAGAATTCTTGGAAAAGGGAAATTTAAGTTCATCAAAAATCACATTCCTGGTGATTATGACCTTTCCATTTGGTATTGAGGCTTTGAATCCCTTATAGTGTTCACTGTAGCCGAGAAGGTACTAAGTTGAGACTTAAATTGAAGTTTGTGTTTATTGATTGGCCTAAGATGAGGTAATAGAGACACCCAAAGGGTTTAAAACAATTGTAGTTGGGATTTTGGTTTAGTAAAAGCTGATGAGGGCTTTTCTATTGAATGGTTTTGAGGGTAGTCTGTTAATGAGGTAGATAGCCGTGGTAAAGACGTCATCCTATTATTTGATAGGTATATGATATGAGAGAGAAGGGAGAGTCCTTTTTAACAACATGTTTGTGTTTTCTTTCTAGAAGACCATTTTGTTCAGGAGTGTAAGGACAATAGATTCTATGATGTATTCCACAAGAGTGAAAAAAGTTTGTGAGAGCCATTAATTCTCCCCCTCCTTTACTTTGAACCGACCTTTATTTTGGATTAAAAGTGAGTAAGGATGAGGTTTTGTAAATGAGTAAAGACATTTATCATATTCTATCTGTGCTTTGGCAAGTAGATACAAGTATATCTAATATAGTTATCAATAAAAGAAATATAGTAAGAGTTCAGAGCAGGACCCCAAACATCAATATGTATGAGATTAGAGAGCTTCATATATTTAGTTACTGAGAGAGAAAAAGGTAGCTTGTGGCTCTTACCCTGAAGACAAGCACAAAAAGTTAAAAAGGTAGTTTTATTATTCGGAATGGAGAGATTACAGGTTTTGAGAACTTTATTTATTATATTATTGACAGGATGCCCTAGTCTAAGATGCCATAATTGTAAGTCTTCTTCCTTATTCTTGTTCCCAAGCTCGGTGATGAGGTACTTGAGGCTTGGGTTCGAAGAGGAGTAGGGGTATGATAGGAGTCAGAAGTGGAGGTGTTGGCGAGCTGTATGTCAAATTTGTAAAGGCTATTCCTAAGAGATCCTCTGAGAAGAGTTTGACGTGTAACTTGATCTTTAACACAACAAGAGGTAGGATGAAATTCAAAGTACACAGAGTTATCTTGAGCAAATTGAGAGACACTAATGAGATTCTTGGTTACATGAGGAACATGAAGGAGTTTGTTGAGTAGAAAAGATTTGTTACTGGATTTGAACTAAGAATTACCAATATGAGAAATACACAACCTGATCCATTTCCATCTTAAACCTTGTTGTTGTCTTGGAGTTCTAAAGCAATGTTGAGATTGGATAGGTCATTAGTGACATGATTTGAGGCTCCTGAATCTGCATACCAACTTGCATCACTAGCCGAGTCATACATTAGTGATAAGGCAGAGGGATAAATGGACTAAGTGACTTGATTTGTTGAATAGGAGCTCGTAGGGGAGTTTGAGCCATTCTAAGTGTTACTGGATGATACAGTGTAAGCAGCATCAAATCTGAAATAACACTTGTCAGCAGAGTGGTTGGTGTAACCAAAAATTTGACAAGGCGACTTATTACCAGTCCTGAAACCTCTTCCACCTCTTCCTCTATAGCTACTGTTCCTTCCTCCAACCCCTCTTCTAAACTGCTGACCTCTTTCTCTGTTGGCTCCTGCAGTGGTCTAGTTTCCTCTACTTTGATTAGAGGATTGAGTAGTTACATTGATAGTAGGACCCTTCTGTGTTGATAAGATTTGAGGAATTTTCAACTTCAAATCTGGTTTCATAGCTCAGTAACATAGGTAGGATGTCTCAGAGAGTGAGGGAGTCCCTCCTAGTTGTAGCTGCTACAACTGCTGGGTCAAAATCTCCTTTTAAACCCGTGAGGACATGCATTGCTTGATCTTCTTCAGAAATGGTTAGCCAGCAGAGGCTAGCATGTCGCAGTAGGTTTTTACTCTTTTGACATAAACCTTAATGCTCATGGTCCCTTCTTGATAGAGGGGAGTGGCATCTTGTATTGTATCTTTCTGGCTGCGTTTTGGCTGGAGAAGTTAGTTTCAAGGGTTTGACATATTTTTCTTGAGAATGCAAGGCCAACCATCATGGTAAATATATTTTTAGAGAGAGAAAAGAGAAGCCAGGATACTTTTGATCTTAGAATAGGATTCAGGATTGACAGAACCTTCGACGATCTGAGGTGGAAGTCTCATTTCCACTAAGGTAGCCTTCAAGGCTATATCATCTGACCGTTGTATAGACTTGCATTTCCAAAACAAGTAATCTGAATATTTAACTTAATTGAAACAAGCTGATTTTGTAGCTGTAGTTTGGAATTTTTAAAGATAGGATATTATTGGGAATTATTAGATGAGAATTCGACTGAGTCTCATGTGAGGGAGTGGAGTTATCGCCCATGATAAAAGAGAACGGAAGAGAAGAATAAAGAGAGAAGAGGTATTCAGAGTCAGGCCAAAACCTGCCCTGATACCTTTAAACGGTGAACTCATTATAGCAAGTGGCGAGCTCATTGTGATATTAACTTTTCTGTATAAACATTCAATCATTTCTTATTGATTACAACAAAGGAGGATACATCTATATATAGCAATGTACATGACTAATGTTGCTGTAGAATATGCGAGTAGAAATGCTACAGTACAATCTGACAACGACTACCCAGAATATGTGAACAGTAATGCTATAGTACAATCTAACAACTGTATTAGGTTAGATGTACTGAATTAGGGTTGACATCATCTGACATAGTGTAGGTCCCAAGTAATGACAGCGGGCTCTTTCGCGACTTCTCATGAGATTTGTTGCTAAATTGTTGAGGAACCTTATAACGATCTCTCATACGACCTGTATGGTCGACACTCATACGACCTGAAGTTATCAGGTCGCTGATCTGTTTATGGCCATGTGGCCTAAAATTAACAAATCACTCTCCAATCAAGCAATCATAATATAAGAGTTGACCGATTTCTCCCCGTTCATAAGTGTGTCCAAAGCTTATAAAACTATGATCAACCGATTAGACGTGAACTTTTCGAATCAACACGAAATATTATTTCAAGTCAAACTGTAAAAACATAGTCAAGATGACCATAACTTTATGTCAGCCTACGGGCCAAGTTAAATTACCATCTCTATGGTATGCCCATAGAGCTTGAAATATTGCAATGCATGTTAACGAAATTGATTGGTTAATAATAATATGAAGTTGTGACGAATAATTGGGTATCACAGGCATGTAACATGGATGATGCCGCGGCGACCTTACATTTTGTAAGAACTCAAACTCATCTTTTCAGGAAATTATATAATAGTGTATAGAAAAACCTAGTCAAACCTCTCTGGCAAATAGACCCATGTTGTCTTATATTATAAAAATGTGATATCAAGACCACTCGGCACATTAATTTCAGATAACACATTGATACACCCCAAGATATTGGCTTATTATTAAATATTAGTATTATTTAATTAGTAGTATTTGGGTTTTGAGGTTAGCACCTCTATAAATATGTAATTCCTTTGTTGGCATTGGGGATGTTGAATGAAGTTTAATAAAATGAATTAGTCTCTTTAACAAAAAATTCTCGGATAAAAGAAAAAATCTCATGAAAGGAAAATTTGTAGATAACGCTCTCTAGGCTCCATTCTTCTCCAGAGTTTACTCATTTTGGAATTTAATTTACTCGAAAAGAACTTATTCGATTCGATCATTGAAAACCCAATCCGTAATCGTATCACACATACCGATCATTTTATCATATATAATTAATTAGAACTGGCACTATGCAAGATATAATTAAAATATTATAAAATATGATAACAAAAGTTTATTAGAATATATATCACATACAAACTTATGTCTTTGTAAATGGACACGCACACATGAGTATTTGCATTTTATAAAATGAAAACTTATCACACAAAAACATTGTTAAAACTGAAATTAAAAAAACATAATGTTTAATGATTAAAAAAAGCACATAATAATTAATGACCACACACATTTCGTCCTGTTAGAACTTTTTTTTAATCATAAAATGCAATGATTATCAATTATTAGAAAATACAAAAATTATCCTTTTCGTTTGTTCTTCTACCACTAATTACTTATATGCACATTCCAAATGATATTAAATCACTTATTATCATTAAACATTTCCATAAAAATTACAGTATTTTACTATTTTATGAATTTTAAACTGCCAATCATATCAAATAATTATTTGAATAATTCTATATTATACCAAATCTTCATTATTATATTATCATCTTATATTGAGTCAAGCATAATGAACTTAAAAGTCCCTCCAATATAATTATCTCCGAGGACAAGCACTGCTAGTTTGATATATGTTCCCATCAGGAGTGGGTCCCACTCTTGCATGTATCTAACATGATGTATGTAAAACACAAAGCTGTGAGATTCATACTCATACTTGAGCTGGTGTGGTGGGCGCGCGTATCCTAGTGAGAGAGAGAGAGAGAGAGAGAATCTAGTGAGATAAAAAATATAATCTCTCAAACTGAAAACCAAACCCATATATAGATTTTCCAACGGCCAAATATATATATATATAACTAGTGATAAAATACATACATATATGTATACATGAGTAAAGATTAAATCCGTTTTTATATTTATGTGTGTTCACCGGCGACGATGTCGGTTGCCGGCGCGAAAAGACCATTCTGCCCATCATCCCTGGTGGCGCTTCTGATCCTCTCGCTCCTGTATATTTGGGCTTCCAGCGGCCCAAGCAAGGCGGTGGCAATCCGGGTATTTCCACAAAGTTCAAGGGCATTAGAGGAAAACAGCCAACCAATCAAGAATCAAACAGAAATGTTCAAAGAGTATTTCAACAGCAGACGTTCTGATCTCAACACTACATTTGCTGATTACAAAAGGATAATACCAAGCTGCCCAGATCCTCTCCATAATTAGTTAGTTTTATTTTTTCAGGCCAATATATTTTATTTTTATTCTTATCTTGTTTTTGGTGGATCTTGTCCAAAATACCCACGTTTTTTCCCATTTATATGGTTCTAGCTAGTAATTAGAGTATAATCCAAGGGGTAAACCGTGGGTATTTTGGAATTGATGTTTAAGATCATCATGGTGTATATAGGAGCTATGTTCTTGAATTGCTATGTTGTCATTAATTAGCAATTAATTAATAATTATTCTGAAAGCGTTGGGCGCTATGCTGACGACAAATTGAGGTATCATGTTTAGACAGTTTGGCAGGGCATTGTTGTCATTTTAGTTTAGAATTGAAATTAATTTGTTGAGGAAATATAGTTGTTCATCAATCATCATATAAATAATTAAGAAGAGTAATGGCAAGTGTAAGCCATAGTTTTTGTAGGTTTATTTATTTATTATTATTATTATTTTCTTTAATTTTAAATTTTTCAGCTAATTAATTTAATTTTTTGAAGCTGGGTTTTATGATTTGACACTGCATTGATGCAAAAGCCAATGTGTTTCACCATAAGGGCAAAATCTTTAATTTTACATCGATTTGCCTATAAGATTTTCAAATCTTTTAGATTCTCAGAACCAAAATATATATGCCTTTATGGAGAATTCAGACACAGTTTGCAATTTTGGTATTGCTTAAAAAGTTTTTTTTTTTTTTTTTTGCTCTGTATGCTTACAATTGGAGGAAAAAGCTTCACTTTTTGGATTCTTGTTACGTTTAACTCATATTTTCCAGAATTAGCAAGTTTCACTTTGTCGTTTAGTTTATCAGAGCTGAGGGAAATAGAAGTTTTTAGCATCAAAATAACATAGGATTTGATATGTCATGCATTGACTGTTAAGCATGAAATTGTTTGAATTTTTTGAATCCTCTACACTAGTTTCTATCAATCAGGTTGCGTCTCGTCGTGCTCACGATCCTTATGATTTCACGAGTATTATATTAGACGACCTCAAAATATGACACGTTTAATTATTTGCTTCAAGTCGACACATAGCACGAATACTATGACAAGAAATTATTAAAAAAGAAAAGAAAAGAAAAGGATGTAATATTACAAATAAAAGTACCTTGCCAATTCAGCAACATCATAAAATATGAAAGGGATAATTTCTTTTTGCCCCCAATGGATGCAGTTTTTTTTACTTTACCCCTCGAAGTATTTTTTGTTCCACTTTGCCCCCGGTGTACAACAATTTTTTGACGTTGCCCCCCAAACTTTATTTCCGGCGAAATATTCCTTTTAGATTCCATCGACAGGCAGTTGGGGGAAAAGTGAAAAAATTTTATAGTTTGGGGGGCAAATTAAAATAATATAAATATTAAAATTTTGTTTTAAAATTTTATATTTGAAAAAGATATATAATTTTTATCTTATACTCACACACACACAAAGTTGTCAATACAATTCCAAATTTAAAAAAAAAACCATAAATTTTCAATTAATATTTATAATTTTCTAAATATAAATATTGTCAATACATCTTTTATATTATTAATTATTAAATACATGACTAAGTATTATGTAAATTATTATGATACGAAAAATAAAATTATCATTCGATATTATTATTTGTATAAAAAATCGTGATTAAATATTATATTAATCATGAGTACATTAATTATTATATAAGATTATAATTATCGAATGATTAATATAATTAAAATCTTATAATATCAAGATTTTAATTATATTAATCATTCGATAATTATAATCTTATATAATAATGTACTCATGATTAATATAGTATTTAATCACACTTTTTATACAAATAATAATACCAAAAGATAACTTTATTTTTCGTATCATAATATTATAATGCATATACGAAATACACCTTTATTTTATTTTGTTCAATCATAATACATAATAATATATTATTATGTTACTTAGCCTAATAATTTACATAATACTTAGTCATGTCTTTCATATTCAATAATATAAAAGATATATTGACAATATTTATATCTAGAAAATTATAAATATTAATTGGAAATTTATGGATTTTTTTTAAAATTGGGATTGTATTGATAACTTTGTGTGTGTGTGAGTATAGGATAAAAATTATATATCTTTTTCAAATATAAAATTTTAAAACAAAAACTTAATATTTATATTATTTTAATTTGACCCCAAACTATAAGATTTTTTACACTTTACCCCCAAATTATAAGATTCTTTCACTTTACCCCCCAACTGCCCGTCGATGGAATTTAGAAGGAATATTCCTTCGGAAATAAAGTTTGGGGGGCAACGTCGAAAATTATTGTACATCAGGGGGCAAAGTGGAACAAAAAATACTTTGGGGGGTAAAGTGAAAAAATTGCATACATTGAGGGGTAAAAAAATTATCCCAATATGAAAATAATATTTCCACTATACAACTAAATGGGTTAATCGGGTTGGCTTGCAGGTCAACCCAACCTAACTCTACTTTGTCTGTGTCAATCGGGTATGATCCAAGTTTGACCCGAACTCGTGAGTGGTTGTAAATACATTTGCTAAATTCGTGTTATGTTCATAAATTGTCACATTTACCCTCCAAGAGAAAAAACAAAAGATTTCTGGATGAAAATCAAGTGAAGAAAAGAATTTAAATAAGGAGAATTAGAAAAAGAAGGAAAATCGAAAGATGTTTACACTAGTGCAAAAAAGTTGATTAATGTCACTTTATAAGTGACGCTTTAAAAGCAAACAAATGCTGAAAATATAAAAGTGACGATTTTTACATGTAAACCGCCACCAATAACTATATGAGAGGTGTTTCAAAACAAAAACGTTCAAATAATTGGCAATGAGAGACGCTTTATAACGAAGTCGCCACCAATAAATTAGAACAGGTGGCGTTTTATAACAAAGCGTCACCAATAAATAAGAATGGGTGACGCTTCATAACAAAGCGCCACCAATAAATAAGAACGAGTGGTGCTTTATAACCAAGCACCACCAATAAATAAGAACGAGTGGTGCTTTATAACCAAGCGCCACCAATAATCAATTCTAAACAAAGGTGGCGTTTTAATTTCAATTGTTAAAAACCTTAGCCACTTCAATTTCTCAATCCCATTCTAAGGTATTGAATGATGGGTAATTACTTTTTGGTGAGTCAGTTGGGTTTTGATCATATTCCAAAATTGGATTGAGATAAAGAATCAGTTCATAAAATTCACCACCAACCCGATTCTAGGGTTTCATCCCGGCCCGACACGCCGATTGCAGATAGAATCATCCAGTCGTCGGCAATCTCCTAACACTCTTTCTCGATCTATCTCGGTTGATGTCGGTGTCTGAACTCAGATTGGGATTGCCCGGCACAGATGACCATCAATTTGGTGAAAACGTAATTATTTCTTCCAATAAGAACAACAAGCGAGCCTCGTCGGAGATGGCGCCGGCGCCGGTGGAGGAGAGTGGTGATTTGATGGGTGTTTCTATCAATTGATTCGAACTTTTGTGTACCTACTTTATAAATATTTGTCAATTATTCAAAAGCTCGCTCGAAAGAGTACGAGTTCGCATGTAGGTTGGTAAGTTGAACCGAGTCGATCTCTCGAGGAAAACTAGATTCGGAAGTGTTTCTTGTGTTTGTCGTTCACGAATAAGAAATAAAATAAAATTCTAATCTAAACATATAAAAGAAATAAATTGATCTAAATGAAGAATAATTAAAAATTAAGAGTTTTGAAAAGATTTTGAAAACAAGGGTTATAGAGTTTCGAATCGTTTCCACGATCTATTGGGATAAACCCAATTGATGGTTCACGACGATTCTAGGCTCTAGACCCGTTAGATCTAGCCAATCAATCTCATCAATATTATCATAAAAATCTCATCACAATCATCAATCCAAAATCACCAAGATCATACAATTCATCATACATGGGGGGTTTGTTTGAAGATCAATTATTAAACTATCAAGCATGAATCGAAAACATAAGAACTAATTAAACTAAATTAAAACGAAAGGAATTAAAGACTTACTAATTAAACGAGAAGAAAGTTGCAGCGTTCCGAAAGCGAATCTTGAATCTAAATTATCTAAACTATCTAAGAACTAATCTAATWTATTCWAAATRTAAYAATTRAAAACTAAGAATTATGAAAAGTAACTACGAAATCGAAGGGCATTCGTTGGGGTTGTCAGCCCCTAAGAAGCCTAAAAAAACTAAGAATATGATAATGCATCTTAAAATTCCGATAAATACATAGGTATTTATAGTTTTGGGAAGTCTTAAGGCCCAAGAAAACCTAAAATCGCGTGGAAAATGCATTTTCTAGGCAGTCGCGTCGACCGAGCGTCGACCGACGCGTTTCGGATCGACGCGACAGAGAGTTCGTGAGCATTTTGCGTCTGCCAGGGGTTCTATAACGGTTCTTTAAGAAATCCGTTATAAAATGTCAGTGTGGGCATGGCTCGGCAGCGTCGGCAGGCAGCGGTCGGCAGGTGTGCGCAGCGCTTGGCAGGACTCGGTAGGACTGGTCGGCCGTGGATACTATAACAGTTACATATGAAAAATCGTTATAGAAAGTCAGAAACTTCTAATTCTTCAAATCGTGGCCCGTTTTCGCTGAAACTCCACTCGTACGCCCATCCTCGACTATGTACAAAACAAAATACTTTAAAAATACCTAAAATAAATATAAAATTAATTAATTAAGATTATAATATGATAAAAATAAGTTGGAGATAAGAAAATACGAAAATGTGCTCAATCTATCCAACTTTCACCAAAAACAATAATAAAAACAAACTAAAATACTAAATAAAATTAAGACAAATTCATGTTAATCAACTACCCCACGCTTAATTGGTTTGTTCGTCCTCGAACAAACGATAGATTCAAAGTATAACAAGAATGAAAATAAGCTCAAACAAAGAGTCGTGTCGTGCTACATACATAATTTTGAAAATATAGATACATGTCACGCAACTTCAAACACTCCACCCGTTATTACATTGTCGCTCCAAATCAATTTCATGCATCCTCTCAAAAGGGAAATATATAAATGTACGCTCAAAGCACTCAAGCATTGTTGCATAGGACGTGTATACACTCAAATCATACAAATACATGCACAATAAATAAGCACAAAAAAATCAATCTCTTTTCAATCGCAAATTAAGTGTGTTATCAAACTAAGAATCGGAAAAGGTCTTTTCGGGTTGTAATGTAAGACTCTTTGGATGGGTATGGAATATATAAGTCGTGTGGCTAAATAACTCACCCAACTTAATCTAATCACGAAGCAATACTTCACCTCGTTCAAAAATAAAAAACCTCACTTAACACTCATAACGTAGCCTTAAAATATAGGCTATTTCTCAACTCGATACTCTAAAATCGACTTGAAGCTCAAACCACTTAAACACAATTGAAACTTATAATGTGCTTCTTACAATTACACAACTCTTGCCTTTAAACATTAGGCTTCAAGAAAATAAACAATAAAACACAAGCCTTTATTAGCGCGTAGGCAATGACTAACAAAAATTCACCAAGACTCACCATCCTTATTTTTCTTTTTCTCTTTTTTTATTTCCCCTTTCATTTTTTATGGGGTATTTTTTTTCTTTTTTTATTATTATTTTTTTTTTGGATGGTGGTCCTTAATTACAAAAACTCATAAAATCATAAAATCCCTAATAAAATTCTCCAAAACACTAATAACTAATAAAAAAAAGAACTCCTACCCCACGCTTTTAATGGGTTAGTAGGGGTCTCAAAAACACACATGGCTAAAGGAAATGGATTATTTGGCTATGGGTAAGTAAATTGATTGCTGACGAATCAATTTACTTACGAACTTGCTGAGGGGATTATTGTACCCGCTGACGACATGCTGTCGAGTTCAACCTGTCAGCAATCCCCTATACATGATTCGATACTCGTCAGCATTTGCTGACAGGTGATGCTTGTCAGCATTTACTGACGGGCAAGCCCTTCAGCATTTTCAAATAATTTTTTTATAATTTTTTATATTGTTTTTACCTTCATTTATGTCATAAATTAATAATCAAATACGAAAACTAATTTGCATTTTTCAAAAAAAATATAAAATTAAAAATAAAATATAATTAATTAATTAAAAAATATATCTTATAATGTATAAAATTTAAATAAAATACAAAATATAAATATTCTCAGTTCGTAATATTACTACTTGACAGTATCATTTGGAGAACCACCTGGAGGATCAGAGGGCAGCCACCGACGTTACGCTCTCATTGTTGCGGCGACTTCCTGTATCACCCGCTCAAGGAGAGTCGCCTCCAACATGAGCCGCTCACGTGTATACTCCTCGCGCATCGACTGGAGCTGCTTCTGATGTGCCTGCTCGCTCGTCTTGAGATGACTATCGACCTGGATCTTCAAAATACCCATCTGCGTCTGGAGCTCCATGACATAGCCATCTGGAGCAAAAGAGGTACTGCCTCTGGAAGTCTTCGAAGCCAGAAGACCTCATAAGCATCCTGTGCCAAATCGATGACCCTTCTTCACCCCGATAGTTTCTAAATACACTGCGTTCTCGTCAACGTCGGTAGGATACTGTGATGAAGCACATCTCTTCTCTGGACGTCTCTGATACTCCTGCAATATTTTGATTGATGTATAACTTACCGTTATGAATACTAAAAATGAAATATATATATATATATATATATATATGTGTGTGTGTGTGTGTGTGTGTGTGTGTGTGTGTGTGTGTGTATTAATTACATCTACTTATAAAAATCTGTTGCGATACAGGTTAAGTGAAAGTGTCGTCGGGTGCTCAAATGCAGTGGGTTCCCTACCTAGATCCTCACGTTTTATATAATAATTAAATTATATTTTAATTTATCACTAATTATAAACTGATTAATTACTTACGAGATAAATTTTAAAAACACATTTAAATTTACTTACGAGGTGACGTGCATGACCAATCAGTTCATGACCCTCCTTTGTGCTTGGCTATCCTAGTACCAGGTCCTTTGGGCTCGCTCATTCTATTCCTGCTCGCCTGCTCAAAATGCTTTTTATTCTCCGGCTTCTCGAACTCCACCACACATCTCCTCCAAATGTCCTCACCCACACACCCGAGCCCCCTCCCCTCTGTTCTCCACTTCTCCTTCCACTCGTGGAGACGACTGCGCCACGAGTGAGCCATAGAATTGTAAAAGTTACGTTGTACGACCTCCTCAAAATATACACTTGGGTCCCAATAACAGCGCCTCTTCAAAACAAAACAAAGTAATTTGATTAATAAAATCATTGTATATAACATCTTTCGAAAATAATATTAGTTGATTACCAAAAACTCGAATCACAACAACAGACGATGATACTGGGGAATATGCTCATACTCTCACCCATCGGAGTGTACACAAGACTCGTCGATCAGCCGGAGATCGTTGGTAACTCCGGCGAGTGACTGCATAACCTAGTAAAATATAGAGTTTATTCAAGCAATATATTAAAATAATGAATTTATTAGCCTTTGCAGACGAGGAGTTCATGGAAAATAATACATATTCTTATATACAATGCTACTTTTATGTCATTTTTCTTTTCTCTGCATAACGGGTTTGAACCGAGGATGGTTGCAAAACTTGCAACATGTCAAATCAAGATCATCTCTCCAATAGATTATACAACTGTTTTGCAACAATCAATCTTATTATTAACTGGTAGGCCCATGCCCCTCAATAACTTCTTACTCTTGTAGAAGTCATTTGGTATATGATTATCTTTCGACACAATTTCTTTTATTAAATCCAATACTTGATCATAACACTGCTGGGACATGTGATTTTCTGCCTCCAGGTTCATAAGACGGTCAACTAGAGACAACTGAAAATATTTCTCACATCCGGGATACAAAGGTTGATTTCCAGCACTCAACATATCGTAGAACTTCTGGCCTTAAGGATTAGGCAGTTCTTCAACATTAGGGTTCAATACAAAGTTTGAATCGGCTGAATTGTGAACCATATTGATGTAAGCATTTGAGGATTTTTCGGGAGTGGCGTAATATGATCCTCCAACGTGAACCTCAGTGACGATACGATGCGTGAAATCAAAATTTGTTTCACCATGAAATGTCCAAATGTAGTATTCTGGTATAAATTTATTTTTAACAAGATAAAATTTGATCTCGTGTACATTGTGGTATTCCTACATTTGTTATGACTACAAGGACACTTCAAATCTTCTCTGTCCTTCATTGCTAAAGTAAGTGTTTCGGTGTATAAAGAAAGAATATAATTGATCGTAAAGTAAATCTTATAATCCGTTATTGGAGGGGTGAAACCTTCCAGCGGCACCGTAAACCACGTCATCACTGACATATAATATATATATATATATATATATATATATTAATTACATATCATATAACATTAATATAAATTAAACAAAATATTCACTTGTTAATCACCACGACATTTGAAAACCCCCACCACGCACTTTTTTAACCACCATTGCATTTAAAAAAAAATCCATTATTGGAGGGACAAAAACTCCCAGCGGCGCTCATGGAGACGGCTGCACCACGGGTGAGCCACATAACTATAGAAGTTACGCTATACGAGCTCCTCATAATACAAACTCGGGTCCCAACTAATAGCGTCTCTGCAAAATAAAACAAAATAATTTGATTAATAAAAATTATTATATGTAAAAACTTTTGAAAATATTGTTAGTTAATTACCAAAAATTTGGGTCACCACAACTGACGATGAGATTGGGGAATATGCTCGTACTTCCACCCAACAGGGTGTACACGAGCCTCGTGGATCAGCGAAAATAGTCGGTAACTCCACCGAGTGACTGCGTAGCCTAGTGAAATATATGGTTTATTAGAGCAATATATTAGTATAAATAATTTATTAGAAATAAAAATTAAATCAAAGTTACTTACCTCAGAGGGACGACATAGATCTCGATCATACCAAGACATGGTGGCATGAGGCTTCTCGAAGGGATCGGTGACCAAACCAGAAACGGCCCATAATGCCCACCACCCAATCTGAAACTAAGTTGCGAGCTACCACCTCCTCCACCCAAACATAGCGATAACCCAAATAGCCTAAACCCACCTCTCTAAAACCCGAACAAAACCTTTGGCTTCAGTCGATAATAGACCATCATTCAACTTCATCAACCCCCAGCTCAGTCGCCTTGAACCCACTATTGCCACCGCCAAGCCCGGTGCCGAAAAACCCAAACCCCATAAATTCTGAATCCGAAGTTTGTGCAAAATTATGTTACTTCGTTGTTTATCAAGGTGGAGAGATCAATTGAAGATTGCCTCGTGCCAAATTTGTGGCGTGATGAATGGAGATCTACCGGGATAACTCAAGAGTTTGTTTACACTGAATAAACGATAGATCGTAGATATTTATCAATAAAAGGTGGACTACACTCCAAACGACATCGATTTTATGTTTTTAGTGTATTTATCGTTTTTTTTATAAATAAAACCCATTTAAAAAAATCACTGGACAATTGCAAACCCATCACCGGAAAATGGCCATGACTCGTTTTGCAAATAATAACAAAGGTATTGTCTTCTTTTGTAAATTTAAAAAGATTTAGTTAATTTTACAATTCGAACTCATGATTTTATATGTGGACCTTTATTTTATATTCTCATTTTAGACGTGATGAAATTAATTTCATTGGCAATTCACAAAGTCTAATCGGTCCAACGGATCTGCATGGTATGAATTACAAATATTGGCTAAAGTCAAAGAGGGGAGGGTACATAGACTTTAAAATTTTACACGATTAATAATGAGTAGTAGATTGTGAATTAATTACATGGTACTGGTTATGTCGGAACAAAGCTACCCCGGACTTAGTTCTTAGTTGAGAGTAACGGTTACACACTCCATACATTCTCTCACTGAAGCTGCTTCTTTTTTTCTTTTTCTCAATTTTGACCATGATTGTAGAGGACCATTTAGCGAGACCACTAGAGAAAGGTTAAACTTGTCATTCCCCAGTTAAGGAACAATAAAAATGAGGTTCTTTGACACGGTAAACAAAACTAAATCTCATTATCCTCCCCAGTCCAAAAATAGCTTATAAATAATAATATTAATTTATAAATAGCTTATACAATTAGTCCGTTTGAAATTCTCTTTCTTTTCATATTAAGTTTAAAGCAATTGCTATTTGACACCAAGTTAAGAAGATGTCATCTATTCAAATACGATTAAATATACTAAAGAAATTTCCCTATTAAAGAGAATCATAAATTGCTAGAACTTTGACATTAAGTGGATGCTATGTTAACTGGCAGGTGGTCAGATATTTAGCAAAAATTTACTCTCTCTCTCTCTGTAATTATTTCTCAAAAATAAAAAAGATCAAAAAGAAAGAAAAAAAAAAGAGAGAGAAGTGAGATATAGGAAGCAGATGTTGGAGATCGAGGTTAGAAAAAGTCACGTATTGTGCGGCGGATCAAAGTTGAAAAAGCTGAGTGAAGTTTAATTAGTGTCCTGTGAAGGCTTTGTTTGGTAGTGTGTTGGAATGGAATCAAATTGACTCACTCTCTGTCCCATTTATTTCCCCTGCAAATCCTCCAAAAACTGCACTCATTACCACTGACTTTCAGCTTATCCTTCTCCATATATTTTATTTTAATTGCCATTTTCAAAATTAAGTTTTATTTCAATTTATTATACATGCATCCAAGTGCTGCTGCCTTTCTTTTGTCTCTTTATACATAAATATTTATGTGTATGGTTTAATATAATAAAATCACCCATTTGTACTTCCAAGAACTTCTTAGTTAGATTTCGATTTAATTTATATATATATATATATATATATATATATATATATATAAAATTTTTTTTTACTTTTATAGTTGTCAGTTTGTCTTCCAATTTTTGTTATATACTCAAGTGTCATGCACCCAGTTTCATATTATCACTAATTATATATCTATTGCATATCCATCATATATGATAATTATGAATATGTTATTTCATACACTTTATATCTCATTAAATATAAAGTTAAGGAGACATAATTTAACAAAAGTCATTCAAGTTAAATACTAAGAAAATAATAAACTCCTAATTAACAAGACCAAAAATAACCATAACCTAATTAAATAAAACCAGAACTGCATTGTGGGCTCACCCACAGAGACCACGATTGGTTCAATTGTATTCTGGACTTGTATTACACTCGGTGAAGAATTGTCCAATTTGACTTTTTGAGCATGACAATTTTTTGGGCTAACCCAAACATCTAGTAAACTTGCTTGCTTAACCAGAATTGAAAAGGTCGATTTTTATTATTGAAGCCCATTTTCTAATTCTGGCCCTCTGGACTTCCTAATATTTGATAATGCTAAACCTCGTCTATGATCAAGCTCCAAATATGGTAAAAATAAAAATAATATGATAATAAAATGAAAAATAATAGTAACAACAAATGGGGAGTTGAATTTACGGTACTTCAGGTTGTTATATCATTTCTATATATGTTGTTTTGTTTGAGAATAACTTGTATTAGTTTTATTCAATTGTGAAATTAGATTCTAAAAGTACGAATCCATTTAGAAATTTGATGTAATATGGAATGGGCTTGAACAATACACTATGTGTTCCTAATCTTGTGCCAATAAGGGCCCAAATGAATTAAATGTGAAGAATCACTTTTACTTGTGTACTATGCATATTTCATAAATAAAAGCCCATAATGTGCGAACGTTAATAAATAGTGTGGTTTAAGAAAGTTGAGAGGGAGGTAAACTTCGTACAGTATCATTATTTAATAATTATAAAGTTTAAAACAATCAATAAATATAGTATTTAATTAACGTGGGATATATTTACCAATTAGTATTGCTATTGGATAACTTAATACTAAATATGAATATAAAAAAATATTCTAGATCATATATTTGAGACGGAATGAACAATTTTCTTTTTGTTCAACTATAAATTAGAGCTGTAAATGAGTCGAACTGCTTGTGCATCGTTCGCGAGCAGTTTGATTAAAGCTCGAATCGAATTCAGTGTTGATCAAGCTTGAGTCGACTCGAGCTTGACTCAATTTTAAATTAGGTGAAATAATAAATGGAGAGAGAACATATTTTATATATTATTTGTATGATGGCAAATACTTGGGTGAGACCGGTCTCATCCTATAAGACCAGTTTTTACCAAACCCACTTATCCGACCCGCTTGATGCCCGTCCATCCGCCTACCCGTGATAATAACCCTAACTATACGAAGAGAAAAACGCAACAATATACATCTCTCTCCGTCCACATAAATCTACAGTACCCTTTCACCTTTCTTCCACAACGTGTTCAATCATCTCCTCGTCAACCCTAGCGGCACAACCATTAGTGACGCCGCCACCGAGCAAATCAAAATAGAAGTCGGATATCACATTCGAAACTCTTTTCAGTGCTTTTTTAGTTCCCCCAATATCTTATCCAATTTCTATTATTTGGTAAGGAGGCGGCTGAACGTGGCGAATGGTGGTGGCTTCGTGGTGGCAGATTGCAGCCAAAGGGTTGTTTTCTGGGTAGATGGCCGTGGGATTCTTAGCCGGAAAGACGAGCTAATTCTTAGAGATGGCGAAGGAAATACATTGCTTCTCATCAGGCGAAAGGTACATTTCTCGTAGGGACCTGGGGTTTGGTTTGGGCTAATTACGAAATACCTTAGATGTTTATGCAAATTTCACAAAAGCCCCTTTGGATATTTGATTTGTCTCTTATAGGCAAAAAATTTTTTGAAAATTTTGAGAATTCTGATTTTTATTAATATTATTATTTGGTGCAGGGAGGAATTATTGAGGCGGTGAGCCTGATAAGGCAATGGAAAGGCCTTGTTTGGTCTAAGACTGCGAATACCAAAATTGAGATTTCGAATTCCAAACATCGTTTGTTCTACGACTCTAATTTTCAATCCACAACCAACAATTTCTTACAGCTAACCCCACACCAATCTCTTTTATCATTATAATAATACACTATCATCCACTTTTCAGACATGATTTGACATCAAATACAATATAAAAAGATATTATCATCCACTTTCCAGACATGATTTGACATCTACAGTAAAAAGTAAAGAATTTTGAATCTTATAACAAACAAAGATTCTTACTATTTACAGAATTCTGAATACTCAATACTCTGAATACCAGAATTTAGAATTCCAACGAAACCTAATCCAAACAACCCCTTAGGATCTCACAAGCTTGTTTTCACATTAAAATTGCAAGCAATACTGCAATTTTGGTTTCTTCAACATCATTCACTAGGTATAGATAGATAGAAGATGTGTGTTGTGTTGTTTTTGAGTTTTTTTTTTTTTTAAGTAATTCCAATTGTGAATTACTTTTTGTTCTTTTTCTTTTTAATTATTTTGAAGTGATATGGTATTTATTTGTTGATTGATTAAAAAAAAAAAGATAAGTTATGACCAAGTAATTGCATGTGTTTGTGAAAATATCTCAATGAGTGAATAAAGATAGAAAGAAAAGATTAAGTTATTTATGCACATATGTGTTTATATAGAATTAGTTTATTGATTGGTCAATGAAGAAAATGTGAAAAATATCACAAATATAGTGAAAAGTATCATAATTTGAGTTAAAAGTATTATAATTACATATAAATATTGTATATTATATTCTATGTAGCGAATCACAAATTATAGAAAAAGTATCACAAAATTATTTAAAAGTATTACAAAGTGTATTAAAAGTATCACAAACTAAATCAAAAATATTACAATTTTTAGGTATAAATACTATATATTATAGTTTTATACTGTAAATTAAAAGTAACACAAAATATTATTAAAATATTACAAAACATTGTTAAAGTATTACAAAAGATTGTTAAAGTATCACAAGTTTTTTATACCTAATTTTAATTAAAGTATAATTAAGTAATATTTTTAACTCAAGTTGTTTAAGTATCACAAAACATTGTTAAAGTGTTACAAAAGATTGTTAAAGTATCAAGTTTATTATACATATTTTTACAATAAAGCATAGTTAACTAACATTTTTAACTCAAGTTATTTGAGTATCACAAAATATTGTTAAAGTATTACAAAAGATTGTTAAAATATCACAAGTTCTTTATACCTATTTTTAATTAAAGTATAGTTAAATAATATTTTTAACTTAAGTTGTTTAAGTATCACAAAACATTGTTAAAGTATTACAAAATATTGTTAAAGTATCACAAGTTTATTATACATATTTTTACAATAAAGCATAGTTAACTAACATTTTTAACTCAAGTTATTTGAGTATCACAAAATATTGTTAAAGTATCACAAAAGATTGTTAAAGTATCACAAAAGATTGTTAAAATTTCACAAGTTCTTTATACCTATTCTTAATTAAAGTATAATTAAGTAATATATCTAACTCAAGTTGTTTAAGTATCACAAAATATTGTTAAAGTATTACAAAAGATTGTTAAAGTATCACAAGTTTATTATACAAAATTTTACAATAAAGCATAGTTAACTAACATTTTTAACTCAAGTTATTTGAGTATCACGAAATATTGTTAAAGTATCACAAAAGATTGTTAAAATATTCACAAGTTCTTTATACCTATTTTTAATTAAAGTATAGTCAAGTAATATTTTTAACTCAAATTGTTTAAGTATCACAAAATATTATTAAAGTATTACAAAAGATTGTTAAAGTATCACATATTTTTTATACATATTTTTACAATAAAAAATAGTTAAGTAACATTTTAACTCAAATTATTTGAGTATCACAAAATATTGTTAAAGTATCACAAATGATTTTTAAAGTATCACAAAAGATTGTTAAAATATCACAAGTTTTTTATACCTATTTTTAAATTGAATCATAGTTAATTAATATTTTTTAACTTATGATGTTTAAATACCATAAAAGATTGTTAAAGATCACAAATTATAATTAAAGTATCACAAGTTTCGATGTCTGACTTTTCTTTTTTATACTCAATAGTTAAAGTATCAGAAATGTTTGTTAAAGTATCATAAAATAAGGATGAAGTATCGCAAAACTCTTTTAAGTATCACAATTGTGTACAAAAGTATCATGAACTACATTAAAAGTATCACATATTTATATTTTTGGTTTCTATATACTTTTTTAATAAAAAATTGTTCAAGTATCACAATCGTGTACAAAAGTATCATGAAATAAATTAATAATATCACATGTGTACCGTAGAGCAATTCAATTATTCTTTTTTTTTTTTTTTGTAAAACCCAAAAGTTCAACTTGAATATAAATGAAAAACAACTCAAAACAGTTCGTCAAAGGAACAAGCCAAAGCTTAAAGAGCTTCATCATCCTTATTCATAAAATCTCAAACAAAAAACCACGGATAATAAATCTAAATAACTCATTGTCACTACACAAGCAACATAGATAAAACTCAAAACATTGCTTTTCTTAACAGTACAGTAACTAAATAAAAAACTAAACCATAGCTCAGTCTTTATCATCCTCGTCTCCATCACCACCACCCGAAGCCTTCTTTACAGCTTTCTAGTTCTTTCGCTTCACTCTACCGGGCCGGCCACCGCCGAACGGGCTACTGAGTGAGAAATCAATATGCTTATGGGAGTCAACCCTCACCATGAAAGATCCACATTGACAACTTGCCTCCCAACCCTCAATAGTACAAAATAATCAGTCTATGAAATACAACTCATAAAGCCCAAGAAGCAATTTTACAGAAAAACTGCAAATAAATTAACTTTAAAAGATGTCAATCCATATTGGTGGAAATATTGAAGGAAGCTGGCTACATCTACTATCTATGATAAATAAATTCATAAATAAATCAATAAATGTACACGACGTCCCAAAATAACTTGGGAGGCCAAAAGTGCTTGATAGAAACAATAAATAATGGTATTTGTTGAAGTCTTGGCCAAAAGTGCTTGATAGAACGACATAATTTGGGGCATAAAAGAGAACCTTAAACAATAATTAATATGAGATGGAGGGAGTAAAGAAAAAGGCAATTGATGAATCTTTTACAAAAGAAATTAACGGGTATGCTATTACAAGAGAACAGGCTAAAGTAATCTGCAAATATCAACCAAGTTACGCCAGAAAGAACTTGTGTAGAAACTAAATATTAGCTATATTTTAATGAAACGATCTAATTGAGAATCCAAACCACATGCATAGCACATTTTTAGAGATGCCTGTAGCGAATAACAATGTCTGCAGACGAAATTTCTATAACAGATTCAAGATTAATTTCAAGCACCCATTCAATTTTGAATGATAGTTACATTTTAGAGGAACATTCATCTTTCTTGCGAAAACTAAGCTACTGCCACAAGTAGGATGCTAGTAAAACACAGTAAAATTTCTTGCTAATAACGAGCTAGTGCCGATAAACCCACGACCAAAACCCATCCGCGAGCAACTGCTCTCGGTCAACATATTTTTTTTGATAAAAATATATCCTTTCACTTGCAATATTAACCATTAAGACAATTAGGGACAACAACAAAAAAAAAACCTCTCCTTGAAATGCAGCCTAATTATAGGGGGGGTGCGGGGGGATTACAAATAAGCAATTGGGTAAACCTGAGAAAATCTATTCTCATCTTTTTTTAAAGAGTAATATCTATTTTCTTTTACTTTTTATGAGGGAGAAGGAAAGAGAAGTAAATAACATACAGTGGTCGGCCATGTCAAAGGTGGAGAGACGTCGGCGGCGTACCGAAGCATGGCCTCAACGGCGTCGTCTCGGTCGATTCTGCCCCAGTCGCTGCTAGTCTGCCACATGCCGTTAATCACTCTGCATATCTTGAGTGTGTCATTCCCATGCTTCACCACTGTTTTTCCTCTTCCCAGTCGCCACAAACCACCACCTCCACCCGACCATCGTACAAAGCCGCTTAACTAGAAACCCTAAGAAAGGCTCAAACTGGAAAATTTTCACCATGAGCCCAAATGCTCCATCATCGTCTTCTCCGACAGTACCTAAATTGCCACAAATTCAATGTTTCTTTCTGTTATTTCACCCCAACGGATATGTCAATTGCTAGCGAATGAGACAATTGGTGTGAGAAAATGAGAGGAGAAAGAGAGAGAGAGAGCAGACCCTGAATTCCTTGTACCGTATTTTATTTAGTATGGTTGTGGGGCAAGCGGGTGGGCAGGTTGGGTGCGGATCAATTTACAAAAATGATAAAATGTGGTCTCATTTTATGAGATCGGCTCACCCAAATCTACTCTTGTATAATATATAGGAGTATATATATATGGCGCAGATATATAAAAATTTATTAGTTTACCCCAATTAAAGTTTTTTTTCCACAAAAATACCAAAATTATCCCTTTAACTTTAAACACCCCAAATACAATTCATCTTTTTTAGCCTCCATTACCACCCATGTCGTCACCGTTGCCGCTACCACTACCATCAATTATCCCCACCAGCCCTTTTTTTTTCAACACAAACACATAGATAAAATAACTGCATCCCAAAAGTGGGGAAAATACCAAGACTTGATCTCATGAAAATCTAAAAATAAAATTTTTCTCAAACTAACCAGAAACATGGGCACCGCATCATGGGAATGGAAAACTAAAGCGGAGCTAGCAAACTTATTGCAGTCATTCCCATCCCATATGATCACATCCATGTCTTCAAAGCTCAATGCCTTAAACAGCAAACAAAACAAATCAAAAGTATAGGTTCTAACACGCATTGAAATCAAGTAAATCACTGAGACACACTCTTCATTTTCTTCTTCTGCGATTTGGAAACCAGCCGCATCTCCTCTCCCTTCTTCGGTCATCGACGGCGGCTGGAAAATGGCGACTGGCAATCTGAGGAAGGCATGGCGGCAACAACAATTCAACGGTGCCCAACAACGTTGTCAAGGTGGCGGTTCGATCGGCGGTGACCGGAAAACAAGTGAGCGTGCGAAAAAACACTCCGGCGACAGCGGACGGTGGACTGGACTGCACTCGACGGCTGCAGGAGTTCGGCGACCGTGGGGGTTACCGGTGACTATGGCGGCCCTGGGTTGAGGAAACCTGGGCGATGATTGCATGACGGTCGGCAGAGGTTCGGTAGAGGTTGCAAGTTGGGAGTTTGACGATGTGACGCGGCTCGAAGTTTCAAGTTGGGTTGGCGGCAATGGTAGCGACATGTGGTGGTAATGGAGGTTGAAGATGATTAATTGTATTTTTGGGTGTTTAAAGTTAAAGGGTAATTTGGTATTTTTGTTAAAAAAAATTTAATTGGGTAAACTAATAAATTTTTTGGGTGACGTATATACGTGCTCATATATATATATATATATATGAATCTAATAATTCGTCTATTCTATAAAAAAGATAAGAAAGCTCATTCGGATATATATATATATATATATATATATATATATATTACTCTCTCCGTCACAATATGATAGTCATGCAGTTAATTTTACACACATTAAAAAGAATTAGTTTATATTGTTAAGTCATTAATTTAATTAATATTTTTTAATTATACCCTTCTGAAATTTATTAATGTCAATTAATACTCATAAACATCAGCGTTGGAATTAGTATATTTATTATTGAAATTGTAAATTCGTAGGACTTATGGGTGTTGAAATAAGTATCAGTGAAATTGATGTTAAAAGTAGTGTTAAAACAACAATAGTAACATCAAACAGTTTATATGAGTAAAAACAGCAAAATAAATATTAAAAAGAGAATACAACAATTTAAATTTCGTTCGTAAGCAAACGTGCTTACGAACTAGGTATACAAACTTAAAATATATATTACTTTTACTTGTTCAAGATTAATTACGAAATTATAAAGTAATATATGAAAAACATTAGGATCACACATTAAAATACTTGTGGCCAAACTTGTGATATTCTTCTCTATTGGTTACGTAACTTCAAAATATCCGATTGTGGCTTCAAGTCCTTCTTTTGCTTGTGTAAAAGCTCTAATACACTGGAACTTACTTCAGTGTAACATGACCATAAACATTTAATGAAATGTTGCAAATAATTTTGTTTTTTAAGAAAGAAAATATGAATGGTCAGTTTTGTAATTTGAGTTTACACACTGATTGAGCGATTTTATAACTTAATTTAAAGTTTTATCAATATGGCACACTATTTAATAAATAAAAGATATACTAATTCATAACATACCAAAAAAGAAAAGAAAAAGAAGGAAAGAAAGAAAGAAGACAATCACATAGATAACATTAGAGTGTTTGGCTAATTAAAAAAAGACAAAAAATTATAACTTGTTTGCATTTGATAAGTTGTTTCAAGAGTTATAATATGTGAGATTATACATGAAAAAAAAAGTTATTAAAGTTTTTGATAAAATAAGATGGTTAGGTAAGTTGTTTAGATCTTTCAAATGATTAAATCATAACTTATAAACAGGCTCTTTAGGGAGGCAAAAGAAATGGAATTGAGGTCCTGCTTATTTAGGAGCTTATAAGCTTCAGAAAATTTCTTTTGTAGAGCTTACAAGTATTAAAAAAAAAATCCAAAAAAAGAGCAAAGTTTTTTAAAAGATTATAGACTTTTAAAAAATGTATTGTGTTTAAAAATAAAGATTTTATTTTTTCAAATATAGTTGAAACTGAAAGTGATTTAGAATTAGTATTGAATGTTAACCCTAAAAGTAGCTGAGAATCAGAATTGAAGTTAGACGATATCCATAAACAGAAACTACAGTCCTTGTCAGATTTCAACTATGATTCTCGATCACTTTTGATTATGCTATCTTAAAATCAAAGCACAAGATTTTTCAAAACTTCCAAGATCGAGAAAAGAAAAAAGGATAGAAAACAAAAACATACAAGAAACAGACCATAGCATAAGCCTAACATAATAGACTTATTATTGATCTTTCCTTTTTGCATCTTTGTACATCAACATAAATTATAAAATACTAAATATATAACCGTCTCTAGAAAAATTACCCCAAAGGATTGTTTTGACCAACAGGTAAGCCAACTTCATTGTTCCACTGTGCAAACCAAGCATCCATACCTTAAAAAATCCTGTCAAGAAACCATAAACTCTCAGAACGAATTATTACTAATTGACACCAAGTATTTAGTAAAAAAAAAAATTATCTTTTACCTACTGAAAAAAGAAACAGAATTGATTCAATTATAATTTTACTCCACTGGAATGGAAATAGGTTGATTGTAATTATAAACTTTCAATTTAACATGTAAAAAACTAATATTTTAAAAATATTAATCAATGACGAATATAAAATTTTAGTGATATATTAAATATGTTAACCGGACTATATATATAGGACGAGCGAAATTAGAATATTAGATTATGTTTATATGACGGGGAGAGTATATTTATTAATTAAATTTTAAAAAAAAAATGTCATCAAGTTCGAGATGAGCTCGACTCGACTTATGAACTTGACTCGCAAGTCGAGTTCGAACTCAAGTTCCTTCTATAATTCTCGAATTCGAGCCCAAACAAATCCGAGGTCGAGCTCATGTCGGCTCACCGCCTAATATAAATCATATTTAGATAGATAAACATGAGTGCTTGAGCAATTGATTATACAAGTATATCTACATACATTACATGTATTAAACAACTGATAGAAAGTGGAATAACAAAAAAACAAAAAAAAAAAAAAAACATAAAATACGAGTGTCACTCCACATGTCATTTCATCATCACATATGTTCTATTACTGCAAATTAATTTCACCGCAAATAAATAACCCCCTTTCTCGAGCCTTCTTCTTCCACAACACAACACAACACAACACAAAACACTGTTTTCTTCCTCTGTTATCACTTTCATCTCTCTCTCTCTCTAAAATTAATCAGCTTGAGAATGAGCTGCAATGGCTGCAAAGCCCTCCGCAAAGGCTGCGCCGCCGACGACTGCACCCTCAGACCTTGTCTTCAATGGATTAACTCCCCTGAGTCGCAAGTCAACGCCACTCTCTTTCTCGTCCAATTCTACGGCCGCACCGGACTCATCAAACTCCTCCATGCCGGCCCCACCCATCTCCGCCCAGGTATGTAATCCAATAATAATAATAATAATAATAATAATAATAATAATAAATTTATCTCTTTGTTAAACAATATTTGCATGCAACCTTCTACTTGATGATCACATTCACATGCATGCTGTTTGCGGCCACACAGACATTTTCAGGTCACTTTTGTACGAAGCCTGTGGACGGCTCATCAACCCGGTTCACGGCTCCGTCGGCCTGATGTCCTCCGGCGGTTGGCCGCGGTGCGAAACCGCCGTGGAGAACGTGCTACGCCACGGCGCGCCGCAAGTCCCCGGTGATAATGACTCTGCTGCCACCATAGGCCGTGCCAGGGCCCGAGCCCGGGTCAAGCGCTCTGCTGGGCCCGAGGTGTCTACCGGTTTAATGGGTGAGCCGGAGGCTAAGTTTAGTATCTCGGGGTGGGATTGCTGCAAGAATTCTGGAGAAGATGATCGGGAATCGAAGAGGGCTGCAAGTGCCAACTCGTTCTCGGTTGAAAAAGTGGAGCCGGCCTTGGCGAGCCGGGTTGATAAACCGGTTTGGGGATTTAAACCGAAGTCACAGCCGGGTGAGATTGGACTGGAGTTAACCTTAGGCATGAATCCTTTGCCCCAGACCTATATTTCAACCGTGATAGACATTTCTGACAGCGAAACCTGAGCACAAAATGCAGAATGTTGAAACACTTTTTTTATTTTATTAATTAGAGCGCAAACATGTAATTGCATTTATGTACCTTTCATTTTCCCTTTAATTTCCTATTTCCTCTTTTTTATTAGTGTATATTTTATTGACTTATTATATGTGTGTGTGTGTGTGAGAGAGAGAGTATGTGTGTGTTGGAGGTTGAAGTAATAGTAATAGTAACAGTTCTTGAACCTTTCTAAACCCAAAAAGTAGTAGACCGAGTGCTTCCAAATTATATATGGTGTGGTATAAATAGAACAAATTGTACTTACTAATTCCTTTCAAATAGGTCTAAACATCAACGGCTACGGATTGGATTAGTTGGTTCTAAAGTATTTTGAATATTAGTAAAGTTCTCATGGATAAAAAATTTACGAGTGTTTGGTAAAAATTGAGATGAAAACAAAACAAGCTATACTTTATTATAGGCAGCGGTGATACACGCAAACAGAAATTTATTTTATGAGCTTTGATAAAAATAAGATAAAAACAAAACAATTTTGTAGTTTCTTGTAAACAGCTGTAATTATTCAAACATCAAGTTTCACTCTAATTTGAAAACATTTGTAATTTTTTATAGACAATTGCCATTCATGGCATCAGTGTTCGCCATGGGTACAAAAAGAAAATATATGCAAAGAAGAAATTTGAGCTTTTGGTATAATTGGATATGAAAACACTTGAACTAGGAAAATTTTATTTTTGGTCCATTATAGTTCATTATATTGATCATTTTTCACAAAAAATGGTATAATTGGATATGAAAACACTTGAAGTGGGAAAATTTTATTTTTGGTCCATTATAGTCCATTATATTGATAGCCAATAAAATAAATAATGAATTATGTTGTCGTTTTAATATAATTTAATTTTAAAAAAAATGTTCAAATTACTTTTGAGAAAAAGTAACAAATTTGATATTATTGAATTCTCAATAAAAATAATAATAACAAAAAAACATAAAAATCTCACAATAAAAATCAAAATAACATAAGAATTTTATATATATATATATATATATATATATGATCTTGTTATTTTTAATATTAATTAGGGTATCTATCCTAATTAGATTAAGTAAATTCCTATACAATTAAAAAAAAGAAAAATAATTCTATGTGACTTTTTTTTTCTCTTACATGATCTTTTTTATTGTTTTCACTGACTAGCATGAATTTTAGGTCTACAATTTCATGTGAAGATAATTTTTTTCTTCGCACAATGAGAAAATAATAGTGTAAGTATTAATAAAATATAAATATTAAAATAATGTTGAAGGGTTAGTATGTAAAATATAAATYCATACCTAACAGAATAAATTTAATTTTGAATTTCAATAGAAATAAGTATGACATGAATGCTTTCAAAATTACTGTGTTTAGCAACATTTGCTTTCAGAGGCAGTCTTCCCCTTTTTTATTTTCGAATTAGTTGATCTTTTTACAAATATATTGTTGTCGATGTCATAGTGTCCATTCCACTTAGTGTTGGGTTTGCACTTGTATTGTTTACGCGGTTTATGAGATATTAATAAGATACATTATTTTATGAGATCAATTCAAATAAAAAAGTGTTGAATCGTAATAATATTTTATAAACAACATGTTGATAGTCAATAAAAGTAATATCAAATTATATTGTATTTTGAACATTTGTATAATTTAATTAAATAAAGTGATCAAATTATTTTTGAAAAAACGTGACGAATTTGATATTGTTGGATTTGAAATGAAAAAAATAACTCAAAATGGAAATCAAAATAACATATCAACCCTATATATTAATGCAAGATCCTCCTAACCTATGTGTCTGATTCGCATGCTTCGTTAGGGAAATAAAAAATTCTGGTGCTTCGTCTGCTTATGTGTCATCCGAGCCTAATATTTACCTAATTTAATACTTTTCTTTTTATTGTATTTTACCTAATTTGATTCTTTTATTATATTTTTTTCTTATTCAATACTTTCTTTTAATTCTCCTAATATAAAAACATAAATAAGTCACATATAAATTCTTTTATTATATTTTTTCTTATTCAATACTTTCTTTTAATTCTCCTAATATAAAAACATAAATAAGTCACATATAATCAGTAGATAATATCTATATTAGTTATCTTAATTAAGAGATAGTCCTACATATGAAATAATTTTAATTACAAAAAAATTATTATGAAAATAATTAATAAGTTTTATTGATAATAGAATTTAAAATAATTTATTTTGGTGTTTTCAAATATCCTATATAGGTAAAATATGTGTTATTTACAATAATATAAGTATGTAAATAAATATTAGTAATGTATTCAATCTAAACATAAATATATTAAATTATATACCAATAATTAATTAACATTATTAGACACCAGCACAATGCTATTTTAAATATCTCAAAGTATGTAACTAATAATTATTAACGAATTTATTCTAAAACATTAATATATAAAATGATTTGATAATAATAATTAATAAAATATATATCAGACGGATTTAGAATGACACATTTTGGAATTTTTGTAAGTATGTAACTAAGATTATTAATGAACTTTAATTTAAACATTAAATATAAAGTTATTTAATATTTATAATAATTTATAAATAGAATAGACATCTACAAGGCACGAGTTGAGAATACATTGTTTTAATTTTTATTTAAATTAAGAAATTTATAATTATCACAAATATTTTTTAATATTTATCTTTTGATAAGTCCTGTGTAATACACGTGTGTTAAACAAGTATATATTAATTCAAAATCCCTCTAAGTTATGTGTCTGCTCCGTATGCTTCGTTTGGATAATAAAACAAAAATTGTGATTCGGTTGCTTATGTGTCATCCGAGCCTAATATATACCTAATTTAGTATTTTCTTTTATTGTATCTTGCCTAATTTAATATTTTCTTTTTATTATATTTAGCCTAACTTAATAGTTTTTTTAATTATATTTTGTCTAATACAATAATTCTTTTATACTCCTAATATTAAAATATAAATAAGCCATATATAATTAGTAAGAAAAATCTAAATTAATTAATTTGATTAAAAGACAAATTACATATGAAATAAATTTAATTACAAAAAATTATTTATGAAAATAATTAAATAAATTGTATTTATAATAAAGTTGAAATAATTTATTTTGAAATTTTAAATATTTTGTATAGTTAAATTATGATATAATTGCAATAAATTGATCATGTAACTAAATATTAGTAATGAATTCAATCTAAATATAAATAAATAAATAATTATATAATAATAATTAATTAATATTTATTAGACAATGGCACAATCCGAGAAGGCTTGAGTATGACACATTTTGAGAATTTCAAAGTATGTAACTATAATTATTAACAAAATTAATCATAAAATAAAAATATAAAATGAGTTAATAATAATTAATTAATATAGATTAGAGACGGGTTGAAATGTGACATCTTTTGAATATTTTTAAATATGTAAATATAATTATTAGCGAATTTAATCTAGATTAAAATATAATATTAATTAATGAATATAATAATTAATAA
>BMAC01000104.1:229181-267727 GCA_014905375.1 Phtheirospermum japonicum | reverse complement strand
ATTTATATTTTAATATTAGGAGTATAAAAGAATTATTGTATTAGACAAAATATAATTAAAAAAACTATTAAGTTAGGCTAAATATAATAAAAAGAAAATATTAAATTAGGCAAGATACAATAAAAGAAAATACTAAATTAGGTATATATTAGGCTCGGATGACACATAAGCAACCGAATCACAATTTTTGTTTTATTATCCAAACGAAGCATACGGAGCAGACACATAACTTAGAGGGATTTTGAATTAATATATACTTGTTTAACACACGTGTATTACACAGGACTTATCAAAAGATAAATATTAAAAAATATTTGTGATAATTATAAATTTCTTAATTTAAATAAAAATTAAAACAATGTATTCTCAACTCGTGCCTTGTAGATGTCTATTCTATTTATAAATTATTATAAATATTAAATAACTTTATATTTAATGTTTAAATTAAAGTTCATTAATAATCTTAGTTACATACTTACAAAAATTCCAAAATGTGTCATTCTAAATCCGTCTGATATATATTTTATTAATTATTATTATCAAATCA
This sequence comes from Phtheirospermum japonicum, assembly GCA_014905375.1. Taxonomy (NCBI): domain Eukaryota; kingdom Viridiplantae; phylum Streptophyta; class Magnoliopsida; order Lamiales; family Orobanchaceae; genus Phtheirospermum; species Phtheirospermum japonicum. Next base: position 267,180 of record BMAC01000104.1, on the reverse strand, counting down.
TTTTATATATTAATGTTTTAGAATAAATTCGTTAATAATTATTAGTTACATACTTTGAGATATTTAAAATAGCATTGTGCTGGTGTCTAATAATGTTAATTAATTATTGGTATATAATTTAATATATTTATGTTTAGATTGAATACATTACTAATATTTATTTACATACTTATATTATTGTAAATAACACATATTTTACCTATATAGGATATTTGAAAACACCAAAATAAATTATTTTAAATTCTATTATCAATAAAACTTATTAATTATTTTCATAATAATTTTTTTGTAATTAAAATTATTTCATATGTAGGACTATCTCTTAATTAAGATAACTAATATAGATATTATCTACTGATTATATGTGATATATATAATATTAATTCTTATTATTTTAATATTAATTAGAGTATCTATTCTAATTATGTTAAGAAGATTCCTACATAATTAAAAGAGGAAACTAATCCAATGTGCCTTTTTAATTTAAAAAAGAAACTAAATCATAATAATATTAAATAAGGTATCTATCATAATTATGTTAAGAAAATTCCTACATAACTAAAAAAAGAAAATAATCCTACATGGCATTTTTTATCTCTCCAGGCCTCTCCTTTAATATATATAACAAAATACATTATTTTATGAGATCAATTCAAATAAAAAAGTGTTGAATCTTAATAATATTTTATAAACAACATGTTGATAGTCAATAAAAGTAATATCAAATTATATTGTATTTTGAATATTTGTATAATTTAATTAAATTAAGTGATCAAATTATTTTTGAGAAAACGTGACGAATTTGATATTGTTGGATTTGAAATGAAAAAAAAAAGTTAAAAAACAACTCAAAATGAAAATCAAAATAACATATAAGTGGTTATATATATATATATATATAAAATATTAATTCTTATTATTCTAATTATGTTAAGAAGATTCCTACATAATTAAAAGAGAAAACTAATCCAATGTGACTTTTTAATTAAAAAAAGAAACCAAATCATAATAATATTAAATAAGGTTTCTATCTTAATTATATTAAGAAAATTCCTATATAACTAAAAAAATAAGAAAATAATCCTACATGGCATTTACGTGACTTTTTTTTATCTCTCCAGATCTCTCCTTTAATATATATATATAGATATATAAAATATTACAGTGCATCACTTACTTTTAGGCATAAGATAACATTTATTTTAAAAAGTAAAGAGCTAAATAAACAAGATTTTCAATATTCAATCAATTCTTGATACTTAAAGGGTTTGTTTGCCCTAACATGTTATAAGAATCAATAATCAAATACTCAACCAATAATTTTTTACAATAAAATATTATTATATATGATATTTTAATACAACATAATTTGATATCAAATACAATATAATAACGCATTATCATTCACTTTCTAGACATTTGATTTAACATCTACATTAAAAATCTTTGAACACTATAACAAACAAGAATTCTTATTATTTAAAAAAAATTCTAAATACACTAATTATATAATTTAAAATTCAAACAAATGTTAGTCCAAATAGACCTTACATTTTTGAATTGTACAATTCAAAATACCAACAAATCATAATACAAACACGATTTCAATTTATATGGCGCAATATACATTGATTAGATTAAATTACATATCGGATATTCTTCAATCTTGGGATTATATTAAATTTTATTTATTAATTAATTTACAATATTTATGTTCTTTACATTTCGGATATTCTTCGATCTTGGGATTGGAATAATTGTGTGATAAATTCTGATCGTTTTTTAGTATTCATGGGATTAATAATTGTATGGACAAATTCTGATCTTTTCTTATGTGATGTTTTCCGATGTTTATGTTCTCTACCTTATGTCCAAACTTATGTTCTTGAATTTCACACATTAATAAAATAATTGGGTGGATACAACAAATGTCTGATCGGTTTGGTTTCTTTCCCGATATATTGTTTTCTACTGTGATTCCAAAATTATATTGGGAGGTAAATTATAACAGATAAAAATATTTATGAGCGTTTGATTTAAAAAATTTTAAATGAAATAAAACTAAATTTGTGTTTTTTAACAACCATGAATCATGCGTTCACAAAACTCCATATATTTAATCGGATTTCGGAACCACTATATATAAACCGGTTCTTCTAATCATTTTTTTCTTTTTATATGAAACACGGTTCTATAGAAAAATTCAACACCGATAAATTATTAATATATTTATACTAATTAATCTTCATATTAGAGATGGTTGTGATTAATCTCATGGGAAATCTTTATAGTTTTTCGTGGAATATTTCTACAAATACCCATCGACATACACACCTCTACTAAAATGTTCTTATAATTAATCTCAGAGTTATGTTCTTATAATTAATCTCAGAGTATATTTAGTAGGAATATTTCTATAAATACTGATAGATATGCGCACCTCTACTAAAATGTTCTTATAATTAATCTCCAAATATATATAGTAGTATTATATTTGTTATATTTTAATTAATAGAATAAGAATGAATAGGCAACTTTTCCCTTATAAAAATTTGTTTAACCCGTTCAATTAGGCTGCGTTTGCAAATCGGGACGGGATTAGATTAAATTATCTCTTCATTTAGGATAGCACTGTACAGTTTAAAATAATCCATTGTTTGTGCTGCGTGATTGTATCGGGAATGCGGTCTTGACTAAGTAGGATATACACGTTTGTTTTCATGGATTGTTTGGGATTACCAGTGAGAAAGACAATTATGCCCTTGAAATTGCTAGTTCATTTGACCATCGTTGTGAATCTGCAAACAATTTCGAGCGCTTAATTCCACACATCGGAGTCGTCTTGTTTGCTAGGAGTAGGGGATCGGCGACGTTGCACCACAATTCATGGAAAAGCAAAACTGTGCATTTCATAGAAATTRTAGAATAAAAGGGTAAATAGCGTGAACATAGAGATTATAGATCAATCAAAATAAAGATTAATATAATTGGAAACTTATAACCAACAAATTACGGCTCACATAGTAAGACAGAATAGTGAATTGCTAATTCATTGGATCTTGACATAGATTTATAMYGAATTTACAAGGCTTAGCTCTGAAGGGATTGAGGACGATTCCCACAATTAGCAGTAGGTATCAAAGGCCGACGATTGGATTTGTGTTAGGTATGTATTCAAGGAGCCCTTCGAGTGGCGGAGAAATATGAGGTGGTGGGCGACGGATTCCGACGGAGTCTCCGCCGCCTCGATTACTAGTGAGGTTATGACAGAAACTAATGACTTTCTTCCAGTTCGAACTTCCTCGAAGCAAGGCAGTTATAATGTGGCAGTGTTAGCGGCTAGAACCAATGCGGCGGCGCTCATGGCTGTCGAAATTTGCAAAAAAAAATAAAATTAACAAGCAAGAGATAGAAATTTTTTTTTGGATTAAACGATTATAGGGTTTGTGATTGACAGCTTCATCGTATTTATCATGATTATCTTGTAATTAAGTGTTTTAGGGAGGACAAAATCGACAAAGCTCACCTCCTTTTTAGGGCATCTGGGTCATTTTCCAGTTGGATCAAAGCAGGATATCATTTGTCCGAGGGGTAGGGGAGGGATAGACTTATCACCCTCTTGTTGGATAATGAGCCGGGCCGGGATTATATCCCGGGCTTATATCTATGATAACAAACATTAGATAAGGTGGGATATCCCGGCCAATCCCGTCCCATCCCTGGAAACAAACGCAGCCTTAGGGGATACTGAGAGTGAGAGAGGTCATTACTATAAGACATAAGATATTACACCCTTCGAAACATGAATAATGATATACTACAAATTAAATAAAAAAATATTATAAGAATTTTTCACGGTGGCTTCACGACACAATTTCTCACTTCATGGGGCTCAATAGTAACCATTAGATCAATTTTAAATTTTTTATATTAAAGAATTTACGACAGTAAATGCACGAGGGATGGAGGTATGGTGCTTAAAGGCACCGTAAACTTTTTCAATATTATATATCAATAACATTATTAATTTTTGCATTTTTTTATTTTTATTTTTATGGTCTAAATATATTATTATATTAATTTAATATATATAATATTATTTTCAGTACATATTATATAATGTTCATACACTTTTAAATAATAGCATATATTAAAAATGTAATATATAAGAAATATTTTTTCCGACAAAAAAAAACAAAAAATTTTAATTTTTTTTCCTAATTTTTTATTTTTTATTTGCTAGAATATTAATAATTTAATATTATATATATATATATATATATATATATATATATATATATATATATATATATATATTATCTTCTATGCATATTATATAACTGTAATTCACTTTCCAATAATAATAATACATATTTATAATACAGTTATTTATAAATATAATATAATAAATAATAAAGATTTTATCTCAATACCAATACTATTTTTTGTATTGTTTATAATTTTAAATAAATTATTAACTTAACTTAATATATATAACATAATTTTTAACAAATGTTATAATTGTAAAATACATATTTTAAATATACTATATATTTATAATATAATATATAATAAAGATTTTCTCAGAATCACCAGCTTTTGTAAATTCTTTATTTATTATTATCTCAATATATTAGTATTATATTTTATTATATATAATATAATTTAAATTACATATTATATAAATATAATAAACTTTAAATAATAATTTATATTTGCATTATATATTATTTATAAATAAAGTATATAATAAAGATTTTTTTTAATAAAACTATTTTCTTTGAGATTTTATTTGTTATTGTCTGAATAATGATTATTATTTAATATATATATATAATATAATTTTAAATACATATTATATAATTACAATACACTTTTAAATAATTAATTTATATTTATAATATAATTATATATAAATATATATATATATGTGTGTGTGTGTGTGTGTACTAGTTTAATATCCGTGTATTACACGGGTTTTATCAAAAGATAAATATAAAAAATATTTGTGATAATTACAAATTCTTATGTAAAATGAAAATTCAAATGATGTATTTTCAACCATTATCTTGTATATGTCTAATTTATTTATTTATTAGTATTAATTTAGGTAAAATATAATAAAAAGAAAAATACTAAATTAGATTAATATTAATCTCGAATGACACCGAAACACTAAAAAGAATTCAATGTTAACGAAGCGTGGAAAACATACATAGGATAGGAAAATTTAATATACAGGGGAGATATGTAATAATATATCTAATAAATATTAAAAAAAAACAAATATTTTATATCTATCTTGGCTGAGCCAGTGGTTAGGTCCCATTTCCTTCACCTTAAGGTGCGGACTGCGTGCAAGTTAGGCCGGTTGTGCTTGAAGCCCAATGGGCTTACATTTTTTCCATTTTATAAATACTAAATAAATGCGGACGGAAAAAATTTATAGGTAAAAAATAATGTTGGTAACTACTTATGGATATTTTTTCATCGATGTTATATCGGCGGATATTATATATCATTGGTCATACAATTACTGATGATGATTTTAATGACGGGTGAAATCCGTCGATATTCTTTGATTTTTTATTTTTTTTACTGTGTGTGCGTGATTTCAGCTTTTATTTTATTGCAGGTATTATTTTTACGTGTAAAGAAAAAAAATACTTCAAGCATAACTCAAGTGAAAATTGTGAGGGATTTTTGTACGCACGACCATCAGATCAGTGTAATACATACAATGTAACACCATTATAAAATAAAGAATTTCGTCCCCAGAAAAAAAAAAGTCCTACTCTACTAAGTCATGTCCCTATATATACGCGTGTGTGTGGTTTGACATTTTGATTGCGTGATAAATAAATCTTGTCCTATATATATGGTTGACAAATTGTTAGTATGTGATAAATAAATCGAAAAACCTGGTTGACAGTTTATTAGTATGTTTTAAATAATCCATGTAATACTGAACGTGTAATAATTATAATACTCTTATATGCATAACTTGCTCAACGACAGTACTAATTGCTCCACCCAGAGATAAAACATATAACTGTTATTTCCTCCTCTCGATCCCACAAAAATATTCCACTATTCCATTTTCGTCCATTTCATAAAAATGGTCAGTTATCATATTTAATATATTATTAATTTTTCATTTCTACACATACAATTAATTAATATTTTTGAAATACTTAGTTTTCTATTCGTAAATTGAAAATTAATTATTAAAATGCAAAACCTTACTATTCTAATAATATATATACTAATTACAACACTGATTTTTATGAGTATTGATTAACATTAATAAATTTAAGAAGAGTATAATTGGAAAATATTAATTAAACTAATAACTTAACTATATAAATTACCAATTTCTTAATTTGTGAAATTAACCGTAGAACCATCAAATTCGAATGGCTGAATTGGATCACTCAAGACTTGTTCATAGCTATTCCCAACAGGCAGAGGGAGATAGTATAATTCAGTTGTCATTTTGACTACAATATAATATTATTATTGACTTAATTTATTGTGTCTACATATTTAATCACATGTTGAGACTGTTTTATGAGATTAGAAAATTAAACAAATTATTGGATTGATGACGACATGGATGACGATTAATTTGCACTTGAATGTGAAGAATATATAAAGGGATAGACCACCAATAAACTCACTTTTTATATAGTTAAATTACTATATGATAGTACTAATTTATTTTTACTATTTTTTTTCTTTATTTTTTTCCCAAATTTAATCCAATTCAAATCCATATCATTCTATGTTAATTCATACCGTTCAACTTTTTTTTCTTTTTTCTTTTTCAAATTTAATCCAACAAAAATTCATACTGCCCTTATCCTTGTTTTTCAACTTTTTTTTTTTCTAAAATTTATTTAAACCAAAATCTATACTACTCTTGTTAATTTCATATTATTCATTATTCCGAAAACTAGTACCGGCGCCGATCGAATTCCATACTACTCTGTCAAATTTTATATTATTCATATATAGATAGAATTCTATACTACGTACTAATCTTTTACAAGTAAAATTCCATACTATATGGTCGATTTCTATATCACATTGTGTAATTTCACACTATATAGAATTCCTAATTACATATTATATATTGTAATTTTATATGAATATGTTCGAATTTCATACTTAGTGTGGAATGTAATTTAAAAAAAATATATCAATTTTCAGACCAACTTAGATTTTCAAACTAAAAAAATATTAGTATGGGATCCGAATTCTCGTATGGAATCCAATTAAACATTTGTAATACAACAAGATTTTGGATTTTCTTACTACAAAAATAATACAATTGTGTTATACAACAAGAATTTGTACTTTCATACTACAAAAACAATAGTATTGAATCTAAGTACTAGTATGAATCAAGTTAAAGTAATTTTCAATCAGAACAAGCAGTTGAAAGCATCGCTCCAGGAGGAGGTTTTGTTTGGTACAATAATAGACGGAAAACCACACACACGTATATAAAAAGTTGATGATAGTACAGAAAAGCTGATCGGTGGCGCTTCAAAACAGAGTGGCATTTTTAGACAGCCACTAATTCGGGTGACATTTAAAGTCAAACCAATACGCGTGGCGGTTCAAACTGCCACTTAAAATAAGAACAGGCGACGCTTATCAGCTTTGAAACTCCACCAAAAATGGTGAAATTCGGTTGAAAGCGCCATAAAAAAATGAAGCGGGTGGCGTTTGTTAGTTACCAGCGCCACCAAAAACAGAAGCGGGTGTCGCTTGTTAACTATGAAGCGCCACTTAAAAGCGAAGCGGGTAGCGCTTGTTAACTATGAAGCGCCACCAATAATATTTAGCATTAACATCGATTTCTTCAGGATCTGACGTCGTTGACACAAAGAACATTAACATCGGTTTGACTATAACTCATGTTAATTCCAAAATAATAATTAAAAAAAGAGGTAAATGTCTATCCTATTTTACCTATCCTCATCCCAACCTATAAATACCAAACAATTGCAATAAAGATTCATATTTCAAATTGAAAATTAAAATTAATCAACACCATTTGTTAACAAAAGCAACCAATATACTTTAAAAAATTTATTTTACATTACAATTTTTCATCGAATCTCTCTGTAAAATTACAAATAGATATATTATAACCAATCAATCCAAAATGTAACTTTCTTTAATATTCAAATTAATTAGTTATTAACCCTTAAATGTCTGAATAATTGTGTTGTGCCACGGGTCTGACGGCCGGCGTGAGCTGCTGTTTGCATTTTAGAATCATGTCCTGTAACTTGATAATGGATGTAATGAACTAATTAGCATATATTATGTGAGTGTGCAGCAGATTAAGGATTGTTATGATTAATCAATCAAGTTTAATGAATGAATTAATTATATTTTCGACACTTGATTGAAGGACTGAATCCCGTGAAAGGCACATGAAAACAAGCAAAAAAAAGAAAAAAGGGTGAGAAAATAAATGAAACCAAAAAAAATATATTGTGGAATGCAGAGCGCAAAGAATTAGACTGAGTTAAGCTTAGGAATTTCAATGACGTGGAAATTACTCTAAAAATAAATCCATTACTGAAAAGAAACATAATAGGAATGGATTGGATTTTCTTTATTTTAAGGAGAAGTTTTATTTTAATTTCTATCATGAAAACTCAATTGCCAGAAAAAACTTTTGCAGCAAGAAAATCCTCAAGATCTCAACAGAATCAACATTATAAACATTAGGAATTTTTAAAATATAAATGTATTAATTAGAGAAAAGCGAAATTAAAATTCCTTTTTTATTTCTCTGTTAACAATCGTACCAGGGACGATAACTCTTCAAAATTTATAAAATGAAGAAGTGTAAATACCTTATTGTGATCTTACAATTAGATCGTGCACCTTAGGATGAAACGACGGCGGATTGGCCACTCCAAAGCTCTGCAGATCACCAACTCCATTTGTAGCACCTCTCCGCACGCGCACAGTAAAACGAACTTGAATATGTATATTTTGAAGCCTAAAATCTAAGAAGATAAGTTGAATTACTTTGAGATTTTTAAGAATTCTTCGTTAATCCGATACAAATCAATGGATGCATCTAAATCCTACAGTTAGCTTCCTTAGCAAGGGTGGTTTTTGTAATTTCCAAAGTTAGCTCTGCTTTTATTTTATTTTTAGTAATTAGGCTCTAGTTTTTGTAATGATCCCTATATAATGCCAGATATATACTCACTACGAAATATAAGTACCTGAAGAGCGTCTTGCTGGGGGGAAGAGGTTAAAACAGAATGTAGAAGCTCTATACTATTCCTCGCCACATCAAGCGCCTCCTTGATTTGTTCAGCTGAAAAGCTTTGTGCTGGGATCTCTCGATGTAGTTGTTGCGCAAGAGTGGCATTTGGTGATCTTTGAGGAGTAAATATAGGCGCCAGGCTGTCATTATCCCGGCCCAGGAACCTTATTCTCCTCGTTTTCAAACTCTGTAACGAAAAGAAAAAAAAGTCGAAACTGGCCCTAAAAGAATTTCATCACACATATAAACCAATAACTACAATTAGTAACATTCAAATGTATTATTATTATTTTTTTTTTGTGAATACCATAATTCACCCAGTCTAAAAACATTTAGCTAACAAATATTCACAAAATGTATAGTATAATTAATTTCAAGGATTAATTAAGTCACCTTGTAAGCCTGTTCATAAACGGGTAAATATCGTAACTCGTTCGTCGACTCACCCCACGACTCGATCATCGCCAAATCCTTATTCTGATTATTAACCGTAGCTCGAGGATCGTCGATCAATCTCACCATCTCGTCCCTCTCAGCCGCCACCTCAGCAAACGTCCTGTCGTAATTCTTCACAATCGTCTCGAGTAGCAACAGCGACATGTATTGAGCCATAGGGCTCTTCAGTTTGAGCCTCCTCTTAACCGACCTAATTAATTCAATGTTGTTGACCCGGTCGCCGTTGATCATGTCCCAGATTTCGAGATTGGTGGCCCAATCGGGTCCGTCGAGCGTCTCAGTCGTCGCTTCTTCGACGAGCTTGTCGATTTGGTTCCCGCCTCGGAATAACTCCTTCATCTTGAAGCTCATGTCGGCGCTGATCTTTTAGCCCAACCCGGACCCTCCGATCTTCAATCGCTCGCCTAATTGGCTCACTTTATCCTTCAAATTGTCGCTCATCTCTGTGAAACAATTCTTCAAAAATCAAATCCCAAAAAAAAAATGAAATTGATAAATTCACAAACAGTTGGCAGGCTTATCGGGCATAAATTCCAAGTAGATCCTCTACATTACACCAAAACAGAAGGTTTCAAAAATTGCAATACAATAATTGAGATCCTCATATCCAGAATCATAACCGACTTACAAAAACAACCGCAGATGTGTAACCAAACTCGAATGATAATGTGTGTGCGACTGTGAATTTGGTTTGAATTATTGGCAGTTCACACAAATTAAAAACAAACGTTAGTATATACACATACCAAAAAAAGAGTACAAAATCAAAAAGAAAATTAAAAAAAAAAAAAAAAAACCCGGAGGGCTGAGAAGGAGATGGGGTACGGTGAGATTGAGGTGGAGGTGCCATGGCGTGTTCAGATTTTCTTCGAAATCCAGTAATTGAGTCACACTGTTCTGTGAAGATAGAGAAAATTCAGTAAGCATACAAGTATGGTGAAATTGATCTCAGAGTTGTGAGTGTTGATTTTAATCGCATAGAGGTGGAGTAGAACGATGAGATTTCTTTGACAGACCCTTATTACTCGTTTTCACTGTACAAAATATATACACTCGTTCTTATTTATTGGTGGCGCTTTGTTATAAAAGTGTCACCCGTTCTTATTTATTGGTGTCAGTTTCACGTGAAAACCATCATTTTTTTATTTTTAGCAATGATTTGCTTTAAATCGTCACTTATAAAGTGATACTAATCAACTTTTTTACAAATGTCATTATTGATTAAATGGGAATGGATTAAACTTACTCGTTCTTATTTATTGGTGGCGCTTTGTTATAAAAGTGCCACCCGTTCTTATTTATTGGTGTCGGTTTCATGTAAAAATCATCATTTTTATATTTTTAGCAGTGGTTTGCTTTAAATCGTTACTTATAAAGAGACACTAATCAACTTTTTCAAATGTAATTATTAATTAAATAAGAATGTATTAAACTTAAATATGAATAAAAAAAAATCGGAATAATTATTTGAGAATTGGGAATGATCCAAGTGTATATGAGAATTTATCAACTTTATTTTAACTTATCAATGCAACTAAGGTATTTATAGTAACATAGTAATCAGTGTACACATTGTATTAGTCTTCGTTGCCATTATGCTTGAAAAAAAATAAAATTATCAAGACGAAGGTCTTAGTTGGTTGAGTTGATTTAAACAACTGATAATTGATAGTTGGTAGCTGATTTTCAATTAGTGTTTAGTAAATTAGTTGATTATATTAGTTTATCAATATAAACACGATTAAAAAATATAAAATAATATACATAAAAAAAAGAAAAATATAAAAAATAAAAGAAATAAAATCATAATAATTAATGAAGACTTCCCAAAATATTATTCAAAAAAAAAACACACAATACTTGAAAAATAATTAAAAAGATAATTATAATAATAAATAAAACTTTAATTATGACTAATAAAAATATTTTCGTAAAATATAAAGTAATATTTTAGTTTATAAGTAAAAAAAAAATTTACAATATAAAAAAATAAAAAATAATTTTACCAAATAAAATAGGAGCTTATTAGAAAAGTTTTCAATTTGTAATTTTTTTTCAACAAAAACTTATTAGCTAGAATAAGCTATTAAGAGTTTATTTTTGATTCTTATCGAACAGCTTAAAAAAATTTATTGTAATGGAATAAGTTATAAACTCTTTAAAAAAATTCAACCAGAGAAATCCCGAAAAGTATATATAGATTGGACATTGGACATGCATTGTTTGCCTACTTGTTAAGGCTAGCAATTTACGCACGGTCAAATTTTGTTTGATAATAAAGATGAGGGGTTGAGGGATCCAATTTAATATGTCGATATCTAAGTCTCATTCATTAGTTTTTTGTGCTCGTTTGTAATTCTTTAATGATTTCTCTCAATTCTATCAACAAAGTTAAGAGACTCCAAGTATATGGTCTGCTTTAATGTTCAAGTACTTTTATTAAACTAATCATATACTACAATACTAGAAGTTTGGAAATTTTATAATGTAATCATTTCATTAGATTATTATTTTTAAATTATTGTTTCATTTGATTTCAATTGGTATGAATCAGGACCGACACAGCGTGCTAATAAATACCCTTATTCCACCACATCCCTTCTTATTTTCGTCATTAATTAATCATTTTCTCTCTCTAAAATTAATTAGTGAGAGAATGAGCTGCAATGGCTGCAGAGCCCTCCGCAGAGGCTGCGCCGACGACTGTACACTCAGACCTTGTCTTCAATGGATTAACTCCCCTGAGTCACAAGTCAACGCCACTCTCTTTCTCGCCAAATTCTACGGCCGCGCCGGACTCATCAACCTCATCAGTGTCGGCCCCACTCATCTCCACCCAGGTGTGTGTGTATACATATATATTTCTATATATATGCATTTGCATGCACATGATTTAAAGCCAATCATCCTTCTGTTGAGTTATTATTTTCTGATCAGAAAGTGTTTGTTGTTTTGCCACAGAGACTTTCAGGTCACTTTTGTACGAAGCCTGTGGACGGATCATCAACCCGGTTCACGGCTCCGTCGGCCTATTGAGCTCCGGCAATTGGCCGCGTTGTCAAGCCGCCGTGGAGGCCGTTCTACACGGCGGCGCTCCTCTGCTCTCCGGTCATAATAACGATTCTGTCGCCACCCTAGGGCGGGCCAGGGCCCGAATCCGGTCCAAGCGCTCCGCGGCGCGGGGCAAGTGCGAGTTTAACTCGGTTGCTGACGGTTTAACGAGTGAACCGGAGGCTAAGTTTACTATCTCGGGTTGGGATTGCGGCGAGGAATACGGGAATCTTGGAGATGATGATCAAGGATTGAAGAGGGCTGCTAGTCATGACTCGTTCTCGGTTGAAACGGTGGAGCCGGCCTTAGCGAACCGGTATTGTAAACCGGATTGGGGAATTAAACCGGAGTCTCAGCCGGGTGAGATTGGGCTGGAGTTGACCTTGGGCACGAATCATGTGCGCCAGACCTATATTTCAACAGTGATAGACATTTCTGACAGCGAATAAACTTTGTTTTTGTAATATCTAATTAGAACACATAATATTTCAGTAAAAATAAGTAATTTGCATTTGAGTAGCTTCATTTCATTATAATTTCCTATTTCTCTTCTCTTTATTTAGTGTATATTTTTATTGACAAATTTCATGTTCAACATTGAGGTGTTAATGTTATAATTATTTGAAAAAAAGTGCGGCTGCGTGGCTTGTTATTTTTGCATTATTATATAGTGTATTTATTGGTATATATTCATGGTTCTATTGATTTATATGCATGTGTCCTGTTATTTTAATTCTAGCAAATTAAATAAAGGAAAGGGATCTTGAATCTGGGGATGCTAAATCCAAATTTCGATGGATACAAGAAATTGCCGAGTACAAATGAAGATGAAACAAATTATCTTTGTTTTTAGACACATGGCATACATGCAAATATCTTTGGACAAGTTTCACACCCACATTTCATCTTAATTAATTTAAGAAAGTCACATGAATATGATGTTATAGCAAATTTCTAAATTTATCATTTTATTCAAAAGTAAGGTTTTACATGTCTTTCTTTTCTCTTTAATCAACCGACAACTACTATTCTTTCGATATATAGTGAGTAAATTCTTGAATTAAATGTAATAGTTTACAATTTACGACGGTCATGTATATATTTTATTAGAATTCTAGCATTTGTTCATTCAATTCAAAAAAACCTGGACAAGATTTTCTATTTCAAAATTATATTCCATCTCGCATTTAAACGAATTGAGGATTATGGAAGATATAACACAATTTAAAAACAATGTGTTACTATAAATCATACTCCAAGTCACTCATAGGGTCTCTGAGTCCCGTACCTATATGTGGTGTGAGGTTTGACAATAAATTGTGTGGTAAATAAATCGTGTGCTATATATATATGGTTGACACTTTGTTGTGTTACAAATAAATCGTAGTCTTCTATAGATTTGGTTGACAATTTGTTGTGTTATACTAAATAAATCGCGTTCTAGAAGCCTGGTTGACAATTCGTGTGTTTTAACTAATTCATGTAATACTGAACGTGTAGTAATTATTATATGCATAATAACTTGTTCAATGCATACACTACTTCCTGAGAGGAAATAAATTTGTATAATTAATTCAATTGACATTTTGACTACGATTTAAATATTATTATGGACATAATTTATTGTGTCTGCGAATCTTATAACAGGTTCAGATTGTTTTTAGAGATTATAAAATTAAATAAATTATTGGATTGATGACTCTATGGATGACGATTAATTTGCACTTGAAAGTGAAGAATATCATTATGAAATCGAGACACACGACTTTAGAAAATGTCAACATCTATACATATGGACATATATATTATTACGAAGAATTAATGATTTTATTTTGAGAGTATAAATGATTAAATTAATTGTCGACTCATTTCGCTTGAGCAGGTCGCCACATATTTCTCATAATAAAGTGCTCCCAGTAATTATAACCAATGTCTTTAATGTTGCTAATTTTTGAACAATGAGCACATAAACAGCAAATTGACCATATGGTTCGTTAATTTTAATTAAGCGCGTGCCGCTTCACCACAGCGCTGAGCCATAAATAATCCTCTTTTAAAGTTGATATATATACTATTTATATATTATTTAACAAATATATTCTTAAATGTTTCGGCCGATTATTGGGCAAATTAAATTTAAGAAAAAGAATTTAGTAAATTTAAAATTGTAGAGTCGGCGAAATTGAATACGTTTGCGTAGGATGTGGCTTGTCACATGCCAAAAAACTAAAGAACTCTATTAAATGACATCATTGAAATAGTACGACTATAAACTACAATGCAATAGGTTATAATATAGGAAATGATTACGGTACCTTCACGTTACCATACCCTCACCCCCTCCTGTATTTATAAGCGTTGATTTCTTTATATTAAAAACCTAAATTTATATTCTCATTCATCTGATGATTCCTATTGATCGAGAAATGGTGCCTATAATATAAGAAAAGTTTCTGATTCTAATTTCTAAGCCTGGAATACTTGACTAGATGGTAATGATGGTAAGTGGCTTGTTTTCTCTCTTTTTAATTAGAGATCATTTATAATTAATTATTTAATATACAAGCCTAACTCTAAAAGCGGTGGCGGATCTACTTGGGTAACTTTATCTGCAAAATAAATTATTCATATATAATAGGTGATAATATTTTCAAAGATTTAAGGATGGTGAAGTAGTGATAAACCTTCTTTTGAAATTAGTTTTTCTATCAATTTATAAGGGTTCAACTCCTACAAACATAGTTGAATTTGTGTTTCCAGGAAGAAACTAAGTTGAACTAACCATCTAAACTAGAAAATTTAGAGCAAGTTTTTTGTGTGACGGCCACATGAATCATTTATCATGTGACGGAGCTCTATACCTATTCAAACTCGAATTTGATCTCATGATAGAAGACCCGTGACCGTCACATTTGAGTCTTTGCCGAATATTTAACTATTAAATATTGCATGTTTAGTTTATAAAATAAGTTTTTGTAATTAATAGTTTTTGTATATACTCTTTTTTGGCTCTATTTCCATAATCTTTTCATGTGCGAATAATATTCTTTTTGTTATGAAAAATCTTAGAAAAAGAAGAAAACCCTCGAAAAGTGTACAACTACTTTTTATTTGTATATTTTTATGTTATATATATTTAAATTATATACACACACACATATATATATATATATATATAGGTGTGTGTGTGTGTATTTTAAATTCAAAATTCTGAATACACCACTGCTTCGTAGCATATTAGTAGCTAATTATTTATTACTTGTCTTATTATTATTATATTATTTTTAGTAACCTAGACGGAGGGGTTTAGCCGCGTAAAGGCATTCTTTTTTCTTTCATACATAAAAATTAATATTAATATATTAATTTAAATTATATGAGCTAGACTATTATGCAAGGCATTCTTTTTTCCTCCCTACATAAAAATTAATATTAATATAATAATTTAAATTATATGAGCTAGACTATTATGCAAGAACACTCTATTTCTTATTTTTGTAGACGATTTGGACATCTCATGAATGAGGGCATGCGCCTGATAAATGAATTCCAATTTGTTGACTATTACTAAGCAAATCTTGCTCTATAATCTGATTTGACTTTGTAATCCAAACGATCTCATACCAGGGCGTATCCAAAATAATAGTAATTAGTGAAATAAAAAGACTCGTACAAACCATTGAAGTAACTCCATCCCAAACGGTCAAAAGATGAAAATCTTTGTAATATTATTATGAACCATTTGACACATGTCGATAAATATAATAAAATAAAAAATATTAAATTCAGAAAAATACATAATAAAATAAAAGATTAAATAAGGAAAATATTAATTAAGTAGATATTAAGCTCAAATAACACATAAGCAATTGAAATAACTAAATTTTTTATTTGTCAAATGAAACATGCAAACAGATATATAGATCAGAAGTATTTTGCATTAAAATAATGGTTATGATTAATTGAAAATAAAAATTATTACAATTTAATATTTATAGAAAATAAATATATTTTAAAAATTCTATATTATAAACATGTTTGAATCGTGACTTTTCCTATACTTTTTAAAATAAACATGTCCCCATGTCCGTATTTTGTCGTGTCCTGAGTACGTGTCTGTGTCGTTGCAACTTTGGAGCCACATCACGAGTTTTCTAACGATTTTGATTTGAAGCAACCAAGCCGACTATCATTAATATTGGGATCGATAATTTGTATTAGTAAGTCTCATTATAAATTTATTTGAATAAACTTTTATGAAGCTATGATGTTAATAACATGCCTAAAAATATTATTTTGCCGAGGGAAATCTTTCAGTAATGACAAAAATGCACCGAGGGCCTCGGTAAAACCCTCTTGAATAAAATTTATCGGGGGGAAAATGTGCGCTCGATAAACGTACGAGAAGAATACCGAAGGTTCATTTTTTGGGTAAATTTCGGAAACTTGAATCTGATTGTCCACCAAAAAATCGAGAGGAGACACGTCATCGAAAAAACCGAGGGTATCTCGGCCCTCAGAAAAATCTAGGAGAAAATGTGCTCTCATTTTTTCCAAGGGTGTCATTACCCTCGGTTTTCCGAGAGCATTATTTTCCTCAATTTTTCCGAGGGGAGATTATTCCCCTCGATTTTTATTGAAGGATATATTGCTTTCGGTATTTTACGAGGGGTATATGCACTCGGTATATTTGCCCTCGTAAATTTTTTTGTAATAATTGCGATAAGTGTTTGCGTCTTGTGTACGAAAAATATGCTGAATGAAATATTACCGAAAATATTTGCCCTCGGTAAAATGTGCCCTTAATATTATCTTCTGTAATTTTGAAGACAATTTTCCCCTAAATTATATCCTCATTAAAATACTATTTTTGTCGGGTTTTTTTAGTGCAACTTACGTTTAACTTAGTTTATTTGCATTCCTATAAATATATACTCCAATTTCTCTAAATGCATCTTCGAAACTTGTCTTCTTCGAATGATATTCTCATCTTTTATTTTTGTCGGTTTTTTTTAGTGCAACTTACATTTGACTTAATTTATTTGCATTCCTATAAATATTATACTCCAATTTCTCTAAATGCATCTTCCAAACTCGTCTTCTTCGAATGATATTCTCATCTTTTATAATAAGGGTATTTAATTGCTAGATTTTCCGGTGTCTATTGTCTCATCTACATTATAATTTCATTATATCATTTAAAATTGCACCACAAAAGGTGAAATTCAAATAAAAACCACAAGAAAGCTCTTAATTTTAAAATACAATATATTCTTTTTTCGTAATTAAGCAAAATTTCAATGTAGTTTACTGATTAATTCCTTTAGTAATATTGTTGCAAGAAAAAAAAAGTTACTTGACCGAAGAAGTTTGTTAACTCTACAACAAATTCATTTACTAATAGCAAAAGCCAAAAAAAAAAAAAAAAAGTACACGACATAATGATTTTGCCACAAAAATCGTTGTATACGCATTTGCATTTGGAAAGATGTATCGGCGGAAAACAAAAATTACAACCGTTTGTCACGGGCAATGTTTTTCGGATTGCCGCTATGACCCGAGATGCCGAGACATCCTGCCCTGTCTCGAGGATTGGCGAGGCTATACGCCGAGACTTCGCTGACGTGGGCGATCAGTTTGCACTGATGGACGGGAGACTACGCCGCATCCGACAAGAACGACGCATGGAAGCCTCGACGCGAGTCATGGAGCGACTTTAAGCGCGGCTTTTCCACGTGTGTGTGGGGGCTGAATTTTAGTTCGATTAGGTAAGTAGCTTGGAGGAGAGAAAATCATAACCCTAGCGTAGTAGTGTTTTTATAAATAGGCCCCTCGTCCTATTGTATTGTTATCAATGAGTTTTCTCGAAATTTAATACAACTATTATTTTTCGACGTGCTCTTGTTCATCCTCGCTCTTTTTCTTCTTATTTCTGCCTTGTATTCTTATTACGAAGGCTTATCGAGACGCCATCTGATCTATGCTAGTCGAAAGGCTCAGAACTGCACGGGCTACTTTTGCTGCCATGTCGCGAATCAAGGGTTTAGGCCCGTGACACGTTGCTAAATTAATAAAGTGAAAATTTTCGCTGTTATTGCAAGAAAAATCCATCTGATGGGAAGATACATGTATCGATTAAGAAAAATAGGGTCAAATGAGAAGTTTCTTGGCAATGGGGGCGGGCGGGGGCGGATACGTCTACCCCGCCCTCGTCCCCGCTTGAAAAAGTCATTCTCATCCCTGCCCCGTCCCCACTTCAAACTAAGCGGGTATCCCCGGCCCCGACCCCGCGGGTATATTAATTGCCCCCGTACCCACCTGCAATACCTAATCACACGCACCCGTCCGTATACTTGATTCGTACACGCTTGTACCCACCCACATTTTATCACTTAAAAAATTAAAAAAAAAAAAAAAAAAAAACTACAGAGTGATTTTTAGGTCTACTTAAATATAAAAAAAAAAAAGAAAATTCAAATAGTATGACAAACATTTAGTCTATTAAATTTAAAAAATGGTTCAAAATATATATAAAACAATATTTAAATAATAATATAAGCGAGTTTGAAATGAGTCTCAAGAATACCCGGCGGGGGAACATTATCCCCATCCCCGTACCTGCTTCCGCAAAAAATTGCAATTTCATATCCGCCTTTATTTTTATTCCCGCTTAAAGCGGGTAATATCCATCCCCGTCGAGACCAGGACGGGCGAATCCCTATTTTAATCAGGTTTATTGCCGTCCTTGTTTCTTGGTGGCATTGATCAGTCCTTTTCCTCTCTGTAAAAGAGTTTCACTACAAGTCTAATGGGCCTTATTTTTGTTTTTGCATTAATCTTTCATTCCAAATCTTTGGCTGAGTGGCCCAATTTAAAGGGACCATTCTTACATGTCAAACCACACACTCTGATGAGAAAACGCCAGAATTCAAATTTAATTGGAGGCCCACTCACTCTTTGAGTCTTTTTCAACCTCCTTCATTTTCTTACTTGCACTAGCACATATTAATTTATTTCTTCTGGCTGTAACATAATTAATTTTGAAGTCCAGTACTTAGAGTGGATGTGGAAATTGGGAAACCACGAGTCTTTTTGGTTTTCTTGTAACGATTAATAATAATAATAATAATAATAATAGTGGTAATAATAATTATAAATTCTCTAGCAAGTTCCCAGCAATTTAGGGCAATTAGACGCGTCTCCATCTTGTTGCACTATAAACAAAAAATGGCATGCTATTAAGAATGGTTAATTGATGTTAATTTTAATTTAGTCCTCAAGTTGTAACATCATCTTATCGGTAAGATTCAATCTCTCACTTATCTATTCCATATCTTGAGTAGAAGGATAGAAACAGGGCCAGTGTCAGCTGAATTTATACATGTTACCCAAAAAAATAGATATTCTTTTATCAATGATAAAATTATTATTAAAATAAATTCAAAAACAAAATTATCTACAAAATAAATCACATCGGTCTGATTGTTATACAATCAAATACTAATAAAATAAAAAATATTTAATATTTAAATATTGTTCTGATTGCTTTTTGGAAGCAAATGTCAATATTATATTTAAGGTTCACTAAAAAAATTGGAATTGCTGATGTAAGCGTGCCGTCGGTGCACATGTCCAGGCAAGTTCTCGGGAAGCTGGCGGTAAAAAGTCTGCCAAATATGTCGACGGAAAATATCCATCGGCAAATTTTTAAAAAAATAAAAAATAAATCGTATATTAGTTGCCGACGGAAATAAGTCTGTCGGCAACGCTGGTTTTTATTTACCGACGAATACGTCCGTCGGCAACGCCGAAACTTTCTACCGACGAAAATATGTCCGTCAGTATACTTCGTATAAACAACCCAGCAACAACGGACAGATTCATTCAACAAACCACAACAAAAATTAGGGCTCGTGAGGAGGAGCCGTCACCGCCGCCGGAGCACCACCTGAGCGCTGTCGAAGCACCATCAACATCACATATTAAGGTATGTTTAGCTTTTTAATTTAATTTTTTAATTTAGGGTTTTAATTTAATTTGATTTGAATTTAGGAATTAAGTTTGAAAAATTGAATTGGGAGTTCAATTTCGGAATTTATGCTTATTTATGCATTTGTGAATGATTTTAGGTTTAGGTCAATTTATGCAATTAATTAAGTTTTATTTTAAGGTTTAATTTATAATTATTTATAAATTGGATTCGATTAGAAATATTTGTATAAAATTAGAGCTAATTAGGTCGTTAGTATTCTTTAGGGTTCATTTATGCAGTTATGGTTTAATTTATAATTATTTATAAATTAGGTTCGATTGTATACATTTCAATCAAATTAGGGCTAGGTAGGGTTTGATTTGTAATTAGAGTTTAATTGTGCAATTATATACACCAAATCTCATCTTTAAACATGAGATTTTACAAAACTTTTATAAACTCCCAACAAATATATAAAATCAATAAAAATAAAAGAAAATTCATACAAATCTTATAGAGAAACAAATTTTAAAATGTCTATATAAGTTCCAAATGAATACACCCCACTTAGTATCAAATATGAAGCTTGATACTAAAGTTTGAATTGTTTCCTTTTAAAATACGTACCTTAGACCCGTTTGAAATTTAGTATCAAATAAAGAGTTTGCACAAATAAATTTTTTTATAGATTTTATTTTGTACAATAAAAACATCACTAAAAGAAAAACATATTTATAAGAAAATCAAACCAACAAACCAAAAATAACAATTTAACATACTTAATTAAAATATAATCAAACCTCCAATTATTCATAACAATTCTCCTAAATTCGTTGTTTTCACATACCAAAAAAATAAAACTAATAATAACGGTATAACCAAAAATAAAATTATTAATAATAACAATATAACCAAATTAATATTTACCCTATAATTTTATTAGTCTCAGTCAATTCCTCAATCGTCTTAACAACATCTGATTTCTCGTGATTCAAATCATCGATCTTTAAACTCATTTTTACAATCATAGTGCCCTATTTTTGGCATTTGATCAGTTACCCGAGCATCGAACAAGTAGTTAATCTCATTATTAATTAGAGATTTATAAAAATAAAAAATTAAATTTAATAACAAATCTAGCATTTGGCACACGATTGAAAAATTTGATCATAACAATTTCATGAATTTCTCCCTGAAATCTTTTTGGTGTTGAAAAGTTTGAATGAAATGAAACATGGGTATATTAGTTCTTTTGTTGGACTTGTAATTATTGATAGTGGATGTTGTTCCTAGGTATGCAGTTTTCTTTATATAATCATTTCTTATGATTTGCAGACAAAGGATATGTAGTTTTCTTTATATAATTATTTCTTATGATTTGCCGACAAAGGATTCGGCGACGCCGTAGATTCGTCGGTAACTCGTCGGCAAATAACTTACTAATGGCTTACGGATATTGCCGTCGGTAATCCCGATTTATTTTGGTAGTGTTTATCAAAATCATATAAATTTATATCGTTGTTGAGTTATATTTAAAATCGTAAATTGTGAATTAAATAAATCGTAGGATTTTATTAAAAAAAATACTGCTATACGATTCAATTTGATTCCAATACTGCTTATAATTTGGATCGTGTAGGTATATTTGATAGTCAAATCGTACGATTTTATGATTTGCGCAATTTTAACAAGCATGTAATTAAGTTTCCGACCTCATTTTTCTCAATACGTTGTCATATCCTTGATCTCTAATTATCATTGTCAAGTTCAATTTGTTCAAACTATTTTTTTTAGTTGAAAAAACGAAATAATTTTGATAAATTGCACGTATACAATTATTATATCATTTGTACACATAACCTGATGTTTATCCAAATATAATTGGAATATATATAAACACAATACGTAACATATCATCAATCCGTAGAAATAAATTCATATATAATTGGAATACAAAATGTAACATATCATCGATCCGTATAAACAAATTCATATTATAATACTCTCAGCATATGAACATACTTGTATTTAATTATCAAGTTTGCTAACAATAATAATTTGGTTAATACAAGAGAGTGGTATAAGAATACAAAATCGTACTATAGCATTGCTATATATACGTTTATTACATTTATACAGACAGCACATGAAAGCCAGTTAACAGATAGTTAAGCCCGGCAGTTGACAGTTACATTACATATTCCCCAAAATTATGGCTATTGAGCAAAAGTGAAAGCTGGTGCAGCAACAAAATTTGCTCTCTTAACGAACCTCCCTTTCATACGGGGCCTCTTCTCAGCGTTGAGTTTCCGAACCTCATACCTTATTTTCTTCGAAAACAACCTCGTCCGACGTTTTTCACGGTACCTCGACACTCGTGCCTCTCTTCCTCCGTCGGCCATTACCGACGCATGCGTGCTCATCATCCCCATCTCTCCATACCCATGCATTGTTCCACATGTGCCCTGCAAGTTAGGAAATATGATGTTCATAGGTGTGTTTTTTCTTTTTGTCTTCATAATTGGCAATATTGTACGTGATATACATACACATTATGCGATTGCGCATAAAAAGGTTCATAAGCGTGTTTATAACATGATATACATCGAAACAAAATATGAAATTAAAAACTCTAGACCATAATTTCACTCCCAAGTTCTTGAAGATTAGTTTTAATTGACAAAGTTACAGTAATTGCTTATACCTACTACACTACTTAGGTTTCAAGTTTAATTCGATTTTATTTTTTTTAAAAATAAGTACATACATACCACACACAAATCATAACAATAGTAATAATAATTTTAATTTCAATAAAAAAAAAAATTAATAGTACGTACCACGCAATCAGGCCAACAATCACGGGAATCCAAATCCGGCCGTTCTCCGGTGGTCCACGGCGACTTCTGATCATCCCACGCCGACATAACCCCATCATAATCAAGCCTCAGAAAAATCTTCCTAGAATCATCACACACTTTATCATTATTATGATTATTATTATTCACCACAACACGATTCTCCGATTTGAAACCCTTATAATTATCTTCCCCTAATTCACCTAGAATCATCGGAGAATCATAATCGAAATTCAACACAAAACTCTCCCTCCCCATATCAATAAACTCCCCGCCGGCAGCTTCTTCTTGATGATTATTATTATTATCAATCACTTCTCCAGCTTCTTCATCCTCCACCTTGACTCTCGACCCCTTTTCTCTCTCCTCATCGCACTCCAAAATCCCGAGCCCCTCCATGTCGAACGCCTCGTTCTCGAGCCCGTTGCCCAGTAAGCTCTCCACGTCCGTCGCGAACTCAGCCAGATCCATCTCCGTCGGGAGAAAGTGGTTCATGTTGAAGTCGCTCATCGCCAGCCTGCTGTCGCTGACGACGTCGTTCGAGTTCGCCGGCGTGCACAGCTCCGCGACGAACGGGTCGAATATCGGGACCCGGTAGAGGAGCTGCTCGTCGTTCTCGTCGTGCGAGTTCTCCTCGCTGCAGTTGATCTCGGGTACGGGCTCGCAGTTGAAACTCGGCCTGTTTTTCTTCTTGTGCCTCGGGGTTCGGGCTTTTCGGGTGAAGCCCCGGTGCCACGTGGGCCTCCGGGACTCGTCCTCCTCGTCGTCGGGTGATTTGATGGACGAGGACGACGACGTTTTGAGGCGGACCCGTTCGTGCCTGCGGGCCAGCGGGTTAGCCGAGTGCACCGAAGAGTCGCATGTTTGGCATAAAAACGCGTCATCAGCGGCGCAGTACCAGCGAGCACGTTTTTTTATGCAGTTGTCGCAGGCTCTGGCGGATTTCGCGCCCACTGCGTGTGCTAATTTCCTGTCTGAACATACCATTGATTCCATTTTTTATTATTGTTATTATATACTAGTGTGTATTTATTTTGTATGTGCGTGAATAAATTTTGAAGAGTTGAATTATATGAGGAAATGAAAAAGGGAAAGGGTACAACAATCAGATTGGAAAGGCAAGAAAAAAGTGTGCTGGCTTTTCGTGTTTATGTATAGAAATTAGAAATTTCAATTTTTTATTTTTATTTTTTTGAGTGTGAGTGAGTGCAATTATTTCTATTTTAGTAGTGACCCACAACATGCAATTTCGCAATAAATTTTATATTGTTTTTATGGTTGAAATGCACTTTTTGCTCTTTTTTACACAGAGAATGGGTTTTTGCACTTTTGGGGGCCTTATCTCTTTTCTTATTGGCTGAGGTAGGAGATTTAATCCAAGTCTCTGGGTTTTGATTGGCTGTGTGCTCGATTATGGGATTTCTAGTGGGGCCGTCCTTGTAGGGGATGATAATAATTTAAGTCTCATTTGATCTAATCTATATACCTTTATGTCTTTGCTGCATTGTGTCAATTTATGGCTATCTTAATCTGAAAAAGACCTGTTTTGGAGGATTGCCTCTTTTATTTTTATAATACATGTTTGAAGTTCTGAACGGTGCGTTTTGGTCCCCTCTTCTCTCTTTTCTATTCTTCCAGAAATGAATAGTGACAGTGAGAAAATAGTGCTCATTTCTTGATGGTGCTTAATTTAAAAAAAAAAAAAAAAGTGTGAAATTTGAAAAAATAGTCATGCAAGCGAAATGAAGTACATTTTGCAAAAGAGACTTGTGGATTTGAAAACTTCTCAAGTTTTGGCCCACGAAGTACAAAATTCGCAATATAGGCACTTAACTATGTAGTAATTTTTATTTTTTTTTTGTTACAAATTTCACTTGATGGTGTCGATGACCTGAGCGGCACATATGAATCTTCTTCTTCTTCTAATAATTCTTGTGAAATAATAGCTAAAATAGCTACACGATTATTTTTCCAAACTATACATTTTACATGAACTAAAATGTTCTGTTTAAATATATAGTGCTACATAACTTATTTTTCAATTTGTGCTTTTAATAAGTTTATTCCTCCATCACTCTAAAGTCATGATCAAATTTACGGTGTTGACGAAAATGATTTTTGTAGTTGGAGATTTGCATTTATTTAATAGATTTCGAAATCTTCACTAAAAAAATCTGCACCAATATAGATTATTTATTCCTCAAACTATATGTTGTGGTCGCTCGAAATCCGGTACTCGTTTATAACGAAACGGAAGCGTTTGGTTAGTTTCCGACCTTAGTTAATGGCCCAGACAGTAATCACTGTTATCTGTAATTAGCCCACAGCCTGCTCCAAGCTTTAGCCCGATCCTCTGAGTGCAGTAGCCCGGTCCTTGGTGCAGCCCGTTCTTCGGCTCGGCCCGATAAGTGCAGCGGCACCTTCTCCCGATTTCTACAATCCAATTATGACAGGAAGTAATTAATTACACTTAGATATTAATTGATAAGAACATAAAATGGAATGAGAAACCTCCTTTGCAAAGACAAAGTGTCGTCGTCACTGATAATCTGATTTCCAGCCTGAATCGAACAAGGAACTTCAAGGGTGTCGACTTAGGGTATCTCGTTCCTATTAATGCAGCAAATCGACGACGAGCACGTCAGAATCCTTGGGACATCAGCCTAGCCCGATACCTCACCTGATAGTCGTGACTGCCGCCGATTGGGTCGTGTCTCAGCCCACGCCTCTCCACACAAAATAAAATTGCTCAGAGTTTATTCTAGATCTAAGGGTCACAGAGACATGAACAAAACAAGAACAGAAACTGAGCAATTTGAAAGCAACAGAGAACGGAGGGGTAAAGTTGCTGCATGACAGAGAGCAAAGGTAAGGTCGGTTGTATCTAGGGCCCAGTGTAGGGTTAGGAACAGATCAAACAGTACATAAGAGGCTGGTCAACCAACAAGAGGAAATAAAGGAATGGCCCAGATGAGGCTCACTCAAAACCGAGTGTTGACCTTCCAGGTAAGGGCGTTTTTGGGCTGGGCTTCTCTTGTTGTGGGCCCGACAGAGGAATATTGGGTTACCCTTCTTGGAGGTCATTTGGGCCTAGTCCAATATTCTCCGCCTCGTCCAAAATTTTACGTGTCTACCCCAATTTGCTGAAAGGAACCAAAAGAATTTCATCATCGCCATCCCGGTACATGCACAAATAAGGAATCTCAACGAGAAAGTTAGCACAGATACAAAGAAAGAACAACAAAAAATCGCGTATTAATGAACACGCCTTACCTTACACTTACCACCACGGCCTAATCGGCCGTGTCAAAGTTCAAAATGTTTAAACACGTTCGTAATTTACTCCCGGGAAAATACTTAGTGTTCATATCAGCCGGGTTATACTCGGACGGAATTTTCTCAAGATCGATAATATGATCAGCAACGATATCACGAATGAAATGAAGACGTAACTCTAAATGCTTAGTACGATCATGAAAAATAGGATTTTTACAAAGTTGAATCGCAACTTGATTGTCATAAAATAACACAACATTACCGTCTAAAACCCCTATTTCTGACAAGAGACTCTTTAACCAAATAGTTTCTTTATAAGATTCGGTTATAACAATATATTCAGCTTCAGTCGTAGATATTGTAATAATAGGTTGCAACAGAGACTTTCAACTAATACAAGAGCCACACAAAGTAAAAACATACGAGGTTATGAGTTTTCGACCATCTATATCATTTGATATCCTTTGAGTAAAACACCATAAGGTGATTTTAAAAATCTCAAACCAAAACTCACAGAGAATTTCAAATAACGTAATAACCATTTCAAAGCCTTCCAATGGAGTTTACCAGGATTAGACATGTATCTACTCAGACAACTAACAGCATAACCAATGTCAGGCCTAGTACTAATCATGAGATACATCAAAAAATCAACAACATTTGAATATGAAACGTTTTTCATAGCATCAATTCCGGTTTCAGTCTTAGGGTATTGAGACTTACTTAGCACAAAGCAAAACTCAAACTGAAAACCGAATTCACCCTAGAGAGACTTTTTAAACAGTATTGTGATATTCAGAGTAATCAGAATTTCAGTAGGATCCGCATCAGTCATGAAAAATTTACTCAAAATCTTTTCAACATAGGAAATCTGATTTAAGAATATTGAACAATTTTTTCTATCTCTAACAATGTTCATGCCTAATATATGTTTTGCATCTCTAAGTATTTTCATATCAAACATATCACATAGACAATTTTGAACATGCTCAACAGACTTTATGTAAGGACTAACAAGCAACATGTCATCAACATAAATGACTAAGAAAATAGGAACATTTGCAGATTCTTTAAAGTAAAGGAAATGATCATACGAGCTACGTTTAAACTTTAAATAAAGCATACAAGCATCAAACTTTTTGTTCCACTGTCTAGGAGATCGCTTCAAACCATACAATAATATTTTAAGCAAGCAAACAAAATCAGTATTCGTTTTATCAATAAAACCTTCCGGTTGCCTCATAAAAATTTTCTCATCTAATTCACCATGCAAAAAAGCAGTTTTAACATCCATTTGTTTAAACTCCCAATCAAAATGAGCAACTAATGCAAGCATAATACGCACAGTGGTGATTTTAACAACCGGAGCAAAGATTTCAGTAATCTACCCCCTCTTTTTTGAGTAAACCCCTTAGAAACAAGTCTAGCCTTAAATCCAACCCCTTCATTCTCATGCTTGACCTTGTACAACCACTTACAATCAACGATATGACAATCATTAGGTTTATGCACAAGGATCCATGTTTGGTTAATATGCAAAGAGTTCATTTCGTCATTTATAGCATTTAACCATGTACGAGAATTCACAGACTTCAAGACTTCATGATACATTTTCAGTTCACTACTATCAATAGATTCAAACTCACTAAAAACATACGACGTCAGATGATAAGCACGTAAAAGCACAGACTTGGAACTAGTTATTTTCTCCCTATCTCTAGCAAGTTGATATTCATATAACCCATGCATATCGTGCATATTCTCAGCATTTTCAGTATGCACCTAAGAGTTTTGAACATTTTTGGCAGGTATTTCTAGAAACATCAACAGACACATTTTTTGTTTCAACGGTATATTATGATAATCATCAAACTTATTAACATGCATAGGCTCCACCTCACATGGAGTCGGGTTAGGTTCATTAACAATAGGCACAAAAGCATGTAAACATGGAAATTCAAACTCATTGAATCACATCACGACAAATAATCACTTTAAAACCCGGTTCACTCCTAAGCCACAACCTATAACCCTTAACACCCTTCGGATAACCTAAGAAAATACATTTAACAGAACGAGGTTCAAGCTTATCAAGTTTTTGATGAACAAATGCAGCATAACTAAAAATACGCAAGTTTGAGTAATCAATCTATTTTTCCACACCAAACTACCTCAGGACATCTACCATTCAAAGGCACGGAAGGGGACCTATTAACCAAATATGTAGCCGTTAATAAGACCTCGTCCCAAAAACTTTTTGAAAGACCAAAAGTGAACAACATACATCTAACTCTTTTGAGTAGTGTACGGTTCATTCGTTCTGCAACCTCATTTTGCTGCGGGGTATACGGAACTGTACGATGCCTTTGAATGTCGGACTCGGCACAAAGTTTATCAAAAGAGTTATTACAAAATTCAAGTTCGTTATCTGTCCTAAGAAATTTGATCCATTTTTCAGTTTGATTTTCAATCAAGGTTTTTCAAGTTTTAAACTTTTTGAAAACGTCAGTCTTATTTTTCAAAAGAAATACAAAGACTTTTCTTGAAAAACTATCGATCACAGACATAAAGAATCTATTACCATCTGGTGTGGGATCTTTAGCCAGACCCCACACATTAGCATGCACATACTCAAAAATATCACGACAGGCAGAAATTATCGGAGAAGGGGAAACAGGGAATTGAACACGTTATTGTTTTCCATACACAGAAGTATCACAAAATAGCATACAAGAAACTTTATCCTTACCAAAAAAACCTTGTTTATGCAAAATTTCTAACCCCTTACTACTCATGTGTCTAAGACGTTTATGCCACAAATCAGTATGATCAACATGCACAGAATTCGTAGAATTTGGCATAGATTTACAGTCAACAATGCAAACATACAAGTTTCACCGCTTTTCAGCTTTGAAATAATAAAAGAACCCTTCATGGTTTTCATAACACCCTTACCCCACCTACCTTCTAACCCATCATCATAAAGTGCAGTACAAGAAACCAGGTTATGACATATCATGCACATGTCGCACATTCTTAAGCGTTTAAAACATATACCGATTCAAAATGCAAGCAAACATCACCCAAACTAACAACATCGCATATTTCATCATTTTCCATAGAAACATGCCCATGCTTAACATCTTTGTAATTGGAAAATAGATATTTATGAGGAGACATATAAAACGTGCATGCAGAATCAACAAGCCAATAATTATCACATAGATTAGAACGCACAGAGTTCGCATTATCATGCATTTCATCAGACTCAATAACCATATAAATATCACCCATATTATCATTACAAGAGACCATGTTCGCATGATTAGATTGTTGTTTATTTTTCTTGGGGCGGGGACATTCCTTAATATAGTGATTAGGAACACCACAATTATAACACTTACGGCCTCTTTGACGAGATTTAGACCTACTATTTCCTTTGACTTTCTTTTTAGAAAAATCAAGATTATTTTGATTAGTCGTGGTCTGAGGGTTTTGGAAACGGTTTCTCGACCTACCTCTAATAAAATTAACCTCACCATGACTATTACTTCTCTTATTGGCTTTTAAAATCAACACTTTACTTTTTAAACCATTTATTACCGTGTCGAGACTTACCTGATCTCTACCATACTTAATGGCCGATTTTACATCATTATAAGTATCAGGAATATCATTTAAAAGCACAATAGGGGGGATAATCGTCAATATGTTTGTCACCAGTTTGCTTGATGTCCAAAATAAGTTTTGTAAAAACATTAAGATTACCATCAATATCTTTGGACAAGTCAAGCTAAAATCTAAAAAAGATTCAAGTAAAAAAACTTACTCGGCAAAGACGTTTCAGTATAAAACTCTTCCAATTTGTCTCAAAGTTCTTTTACAAAATCAAGTTTGCCACATTTACGTAACACATAATCAGATAAATTCAAATGGATACGCATATTCATCAATTCCAACTTTTTTCTCTGCAGTAGTTCCAACAGTAAATGAAGAATCAACCACTTTGAGATTTTGTTGCTAAACCAACGAACACCTTTAATTTTCTGCTGCCAAACTTGAGAATCAACTTTTCAGTCAAACGGTGCCAAGTTAAAAGATGAAAGAGACGTCATTTTTAAAACACGAAAGTTTTTGAAAAAACAACACAAATGAACACAAAGTTTAAAGAAAAATGCACAAAGCACAAAAACGAGGCAATCGCAGATATCAAAAGAAGACATGCACAAAGCATATTACGAATGAATCACAACGACGAGCATATGCTGAATTTATAAGTAAGTCACGGCTAATGCTTTTCGGTCCAATAACTAACTTATCGAAATAAGTCAGTTACCGACCTTAGCAAAAAATCGAAAATCCACGCCCCTCCAGATCCCTATGGCGCTAAGCTGCCTGGGGAAGAGAGTTTCAAGTACGTAAATTATCGAGAGATTACGAATGATTAATTAAATGAAAAATTAATTAACGAGATACTATAAACGACACGTGATCAAGAGAATATATCAGCGAGGGCACAAAGAAACACGTTCGACTAACCTAGAACTAACCTAAATCTACTAGCTAGATCCCAAACAGTTAAACCCGCTACAAGCGGTATTTACGCTACGAAAGTAAATGGAGAGGATCAAGCCAATTTACTAGAGCAGGATCCCACGTAGGGACCCCAATCCACCGAAGCGGTGGACGGCGAGCGCTCTGATACCACTGTTGTGGTCGCTCGAAATTCGGTACCCGTTGTTTTTCACGAAACAAAAGCATTTGGTTTAGTTTTCGACTTTAGTTAATGGCCTGGACAACAATAATTGTTGTCCGTAATTAGACCACAACCTGCTCCAAGCTTTAGCCCGATCCTCCGAGTGTAGCTGACCGTTCTTCGTCCCGCCCCTATAAGTGAAGTGGCACCTTCTTCCGATTTCTACAATCCAATTATGACAGAAATAACTAATTACACTAAGTAATTAATTGAAAAGAATATAAAATGGAATTAGAAACCCCGTTTGCAAAGACGAATTGCCGTCATCGCTGTTAATGTGATTTCCGGCCAGAATCGAACAAGGAACTTCAAGGGTGTCGACTCAGGGTATCCTGTTTCTAATGCAGCAAACCGACGATGAGCACGTCGGAATCCTCAAATCAGCAGCCCAGCCCGACGCCTCACCTGATGGCCGTGACCGCCACCGACTGAGTCGTGTCTCAGTCCACGCCTCTCCACACGAAATGAAATTGCTCATAGTTTATTTTAGATCCAAGGGTCATAGAGACAGGAACAAAACAAGAACAGAAACAGAGCAATTTGAAAGCAACATAGAATAGAGGGGTAAAGTTGCTGCGTGACAGAGAGCAAAGGTAAGGTCGGCTGTATCTCAACAGATCAGGGGCAGGCTGCCCCGTTTTATACTCAGGGCCCAACGTAGTGTTAGGAAAAGATCAAACGGTACATAAGAGGTTGGTCAATCAACAAGAGAAAATAAAGGAACGGCCCAGATGAGGCTCAGTCAAAACCAAGTGTTGACTTTCCAAGTAGAGGCGTTTTTTGGCTGAACTTCTCTAATTATGAGCCCGATAGAGGAATATTGAGTTGCCCTTCTTGGAGGACATTTGGGCCTATTCCTACACTATATATATGAATAACCAATCATTTTAAATTTTACCCAGATAAATATTATGGTATTTATTGAGGTGGAAATTGAAAAACCTTAGTGGGTATTTGTAAATTTTAAAAACAAATGGTTTTCTTGCAATAAAGCTAAACGCCACCCGTAGTTTTGTAACTTATGCTAGTTTTATAACAATTTAAACTGAGAACAAGCTAGTTGCTTTGATATACTGACAAAGGGATGACCCACTGAGTGGGTCATGTGATCGTGATTGGCAATTCGATAATAATAATAAATCAACGTTGGTTCTAAAATTAGTAAATGAGGTTTGAGTGGGTAAATTTATTTCTAGTCTAGGAAATAATTAATAATAATTGTTGTTGAAATAGATTGTTGCAATTTATTAGGTGGTTTGGAAATCTAATCTTAACTAATTTTATATTTAATTACTGAGAAAATAATTTAAACCTCTAATTATATTTTGGTATCTGATTTAGCTGAAATAGTACTAGTTCGTAATTTTTAGGCAGGTTTAGATATTTAATTATATTTCTTATCTGATTTAAGACTAAGTATGTAGAGTTTCGAATTATTCCACGCATTTTATAAAATAAATATATTAATAATTAGTTTCATACTTCACTACTACTATCAAAATTAAATGGTTACAAGAAACTACAAATTTTATTTTAAAATTCTTATATTATTGATATAACAAATATTTAGAGTATCTGATTTTGATTATGTATCTATTTGAATTATTGATACATGTTGACGTCGTTACTTATAATTGTATATATTTTCTATATTTTTCATATAATTATTTCCAAACTAATAACAATGAATTCACGTGTATATGATTGTTAAGAGTAACTGTTTTTCATTTATAAAATCAATATTAAATGACATTTCGAATAGTATATTTAATCGATTGTCATGAATAAATATATTTCCTAAAAAAGAAAAAAGAATATTTGCAGAAATATAATATTTTTTTATGTACATAATAAATAATTTCCATACAAAATTAATAATAAAAAAACAAATATGATTTAAGAAATAGACTATTTTGTATGTGATATTCATGATACTGTATCTTTATGGTGTATAACTATTAGAAACTTGTTACAACAAATATGTTTAATTTTAATTACTTTCCATAATAAAAGTGTTTCCGATCTTGAAATCTTTTGGTAAATAATAGAAGTGTTATGTATCAATTCGTGGAACAAAATACATTTGACTCTTTTGACACTATAAAAATTAATAAATTTTAATATAATTGTTTTCCGAATCACAAAAAAATAAAAGTATTACGAATAAACGGACAAAAAGGCCGAATACAAAATATATTTTATAATATAAAAATTCTTATACTCAATATTATAATTTTCATTAGGGTACATAATATATTATAAATTATATCGATTATTATCTATTCAGTGAATAATTTAAGTAGCTATCCAACAGAACTAGTCTCTATTTAATAAATATAGTGCATTTTTCGTTACAGTAGTTATTTTTATTTCGTTTAACTCTGATCTATGAAACACGGATACTTCTACGAGAATGACGTACCCGCATCGGATTCTACCGGATACGATATTTATGCGGACACGTATCAATATGTATCCATAAAGTGTAAGTGTTTTAAAGAAAATTTTGACCCTCTCAATTCCTGAATTTAATGAATAAAACGTAATAAGAATTTTAATTCATCCTAATATGAAACCACAAATTGTGAGAGATAGTACAAATGTTTATAGGTTTCAAGAAAAAAATAAAATATTTTTTTTATTGTATAAATAATTTATTTGTTTCATGTATTTTTTAAATTTATCACATTTGAAATTTAAATATTTATGAAATTTTAGTTTTTTTAGTTAATACAACTATATTTCAATATATATATATATATATATATATATATATATATATATATATCGTACTCGTATCTTTAAAATTTCAACACATGACGTATCTGTGTAATCGTATTGTATTGTACCAGTGTCTCGTACCTGTATCACAGTGTCTCGTACCCGTATCAGTGCTCGACATGAAGTTTGTTCAAATCAAATCATGCATGGTTGCACACTTGCACTGTACAGAGCAGCATATTGCCATATTCTGTTATGATCACATCATACCCATAAATATCTAGCTAGCACTTTTCTCTGTTAGCATGGCCCACTTTTGTCTGAACCAAACTGTCCACGTCTTCGGTAAGTTTTTCTACCACGCTCCACACATATGGATTAACAAGATTTTCAAATCATTGATAAGGTTGGGATCGGAAAGACAAATTGTAAATTTAGTCTTGAAATCATCATTTGCAAATAACTCCCATACTCTTTAAAAATTCTTGATTATTATTATTTATTTTTTTGTTGCGAAGATTTTGCTGAAAAATGTTGGTGACTTCACTTCAGTTAACGTGCAACTCGCTCGACTAATGTCAGCAAAATTTAATTTGTGTTTCCATATAGTGGATTTGCCAGGATATTTATTTATACGAATGATTTTCTGTGTCCGAGGAACATAAGACTGAAAATGGAATTTTCTAAAAGTCACAACTTTTGTATTATTTTTTTACAAATCTTAATTTTAGGGCTATTATTGACATTTTTTTATAATTGCACGACTAAAATTACACTGTGGAATTCGAATTTCACGAGTTTGAGTTCTTCAATGAAATACATAAAAATATATTTCCATTTGATTCATATTAATTGTTATTTTAAATTTATTTTAATCACTTTATTTCACTTTTATCCCTAATTAAATTAAAAATTAATACAAATATATGATGGTAGGAAAAATAAGAGGGAGGAAAAAATTAATTAAAAATATCATGACTTAGGGTTTATTTATATTTCTTAGTTTTAGAAGGAAACTCTAGAACTACGGTTAAAAATAATCGAGGTTAAAAGTTAAAACGAGCATTTTTTTGATATGTAACGTCGACAAAACACAAAAATTGTATTATATTTACTACACTATATTCCATATGTAGTGGATATACATGATGTGGAAACCTCATCCATTTAAAATCTTACCCTTTTTATTATAGACAATAAAAAGAAAATTGCTGGCAATGGGTAATTGGCAGAAAACCTGTGAAGGTATGTTAGAGTCGTGGAGTTGAAAATGACTGGTTTGTTTCAAACCTTCTTGCATTGACAAATATGTATGGGATAAATCTGGCCTTTAGTTGGGTTTGTGTTTCTAAGTGAAGCTGGAGAAAACCATCTTGTCACATTTAATTGAAAGGGCATCTTATGTTTAATTATAAGGCTTTTCATTATGTCCATCGAAGGATGAATTCGACTTGAGACTTGATTATAATTTGGGCATTAATAGTTCAATACCCAAATTAATTAAATATTAATATCTAATAAAATTATTTTTTTCTGGATTTATAATAATCAAAATTGTAACTTATCACCGAAGATGTAATGATATTTTTTTTTATTATTAAAAGATTAAAAAAAAAAGAATATTTATTTAATGAGATAGAATACGTAACATATATCCAATAAAAAGTCTTGTTTATATATATACACTTACACACACGGTTTCACTAAATTCCAATGTATTTTAATCCATGCGCTTGGAATGTTGAAGAATAGACTCATTGTTAGCCATTTATAAGTAAGAATCAATCTTATAATTTGTAAGTCGGAATTTTTGCTTACAGAAATCGGAAAACAATTCAATAATCAATCTTATAATTTATAAGCCATTAGATCTTATTTTAATATAAATTGTTAAAATATACATAATCAAAATAAAAGAACTTTAACATGCTAAGAAAAATTAAGGTGAGAGGATATATTTACCTTTAAGAGTTTATAAGCTCTTAAATAGTTCAATTTTATATTTTATAAGTTTTATTTTCAATTTACCAACCAATTAAAAGAGTTTATAAGCTGTGAACATCGTATAAGATATTTTGAAAAATTTATAAGTTTAGGGTATGTTTGGCGGACAAAACTGATAGTTAAAGGCAATAAGTTAGTTGTGAGACGATAGTTGATAATTGATAAGTGATAACTGAAAAGATGACTGATATAAATAAAAGCGTTTGACAATTTTAGTTGATAAATTTAGCTAAAAAATACAAAAGTACACGATAAGTTAGTTGATAAGTTAGTTGTGAGCCGATAGCTGATAAATTAAAATGCTTGACAAATTTAGTTGATAAGTTAGCTATAAAATACAAAAGTACACAAAAGTACATGATTAAAATAATAATATTTATTTTATTTTTTATATAAGTTTAGTATTGCAAATTTAATTATTATTGTTTTTATTAAAATCTCGTTGTGAATATATTTCAATAATTGCACGATTTTTTAAATGGGTTGGAGAACTTTTTTTTCTATTGCATACCAATTCATAGAATCAAGTATAATAATAATAATAATAATAATAATAATAATAATAAATTTGGATATTCAAGTAACAATTAATAAAATGGTGATAAAAAAAATACATAATGAAACAATAGAGTTTTCCAAATAAAATAAAAGGGTTAAAAAAGGAGTAAAATTCAAAAAGTTCCACGAGCTTATTTGAAACGTTTGTAATAGTAGTATCTGAGATAAGTTTAAACTTTTTAAATAAACTCATCCAACAAAACAAGTCTTATTTGAATACATGGAGCTTATAAAGTCTCTAAATAAGTTATAAATATACACATAGGCACTACTTGGTTGAACTTTTTGAAAGTGCTTATGGCTTATTCCATCTCAATAAGTTGTTTTAGGTTGTTCGGTGAAAACCAAAAATAAGCTCTTCATAACTTATTCTGCCTAATAAGCTCATGTTTAGAAAAAATTACAATCGTAATTTTTTCTAATAAGCTCTTGCCTTGTTGTGAAAAATAATTTTTTATCCTTTTATCTTGTAAGAAATACCTTATCTATGAACTAATGTATTACTTTATATTTACTTAATTATTTTTATTAGTCATAAGTAAAGTCTTATTTATTATTATAATTTTTCATGTATTTATCTTATTTCTTAACAAGTATTATGAGAAGTCTTTATTAATTATTATAATTTTATTTTTTATATTTTTCTGTTTTTGAATGGGATAGAAGCCTTACCAATTACAATTCTTTTCGTATTGCTGCCGAAATTTTGCCACCTTCTTTAATTCTGAAAAATCTTAGAATGGCTGATGATCGTAGTTGGATGTACAAACGGAATATTTCCATATTTCTAAATCCGGCGTTCGTGGCCGGTGTAGATAGTTTCGTACAATTTGCACTCACGCATGATTCTGCAGAGAGGGACGGTGATAAGCTAAAATATGATCCCCCAATTTCAATATCAGCAGGCGATGAGACGTTATTCGTTTCCCGTGTATGAGTCCAAATGTAGTAATCAGCAATGAACCCTTTGGTACCGATGTGGCATTTTATCTCATCGATAGTCCTATAACTAGAGTTCCTACACTTAGTTCGTGGGCAAGGGC
>BMAC01000104.1:196053-224160 GCA_014905375.1 Phtheirospermum japonicum | reverse complement strand
GGAATATCTGATACTTTCCTGGCGGCAAGCCGTCAGCATTCCTGGCGGGTTTACCCGCCAGGATTTTACTGGCGGGTTGGCCGCCAGCACTAATAAACAAATAAAATAATAAAGAAATTTTAGATAAATTTAATTAATTAATAATTAAATTAAAAATAATAAACTGGCGGACGTTTTCTGGTGGCAGAAGCCGTCAAGGAAACCGCCGGCATTCCTGGCGGGTTATATTTCCCGTCAGAATACAACAATCCTGACCACAAAAATACTGGCGGCCATTATCCGTCAGGAGGCCGTCAGTATTTGATATACTGACGGAATCCTGACGGATTTGGCCGTCAGTATCGCCGGATTTTTTTGTAGTGCATGCTAAATCCTAATGCGTTGGATTGTACTCATGGTTATTCTTAGAGCATCTCCAGTGAGACAATGTGAATTTTTAATAACATGGTAAATACAATATTATTATTTAGAAATCTTGTCCAATGGTAAATGTGAATTGTGTAAAATACTTAAATACTATTGATGGAGGTGAGAGAGAAATAAATTAATTAATATCAACGGATGAATAAATAAGGTAAATTGTTAAATAGATAATATCTATCACACCATCTAGATGTAGATGATGTCTAGATGTAGATGGTGTGCTAGACATTGTCTACATTTTTTCTTGACACATAAGAATTTTAAGATTATGTGTCAAAAAATTTACTTCAATTGACATTCCATTGGAGATGCCCTTAGTCGAAACTAGTAATTTTAGTCTGATTTCGAATTCAAATTAGAATAACTATTTTCCGGGTCATTAGTTTTTATTCGATATAATCTTCGATTTTCCGGATTTTGTGTCATATATTTTTGTTATATTTGAACTAAATATTGAGGTTTAATTTTAATGGGAATATAATTATCGAGGTTTGTACTGAGACCCAATTTGAATTATAAAAATTATAGCACAGTATTAATAGGATATAATCACTAAGGGGGGTGTATTCATTTGAAACTTATAGAGACATTTTAAGATTTTTAAAATCCTGGTGTATTTAATTAAGACATTTTAAAACTTCTAAAAGTCTTGAGGTATTTAATTAAGATTTCTAATGACTTATTAAATGTCCATAAAAGTCTCAAGGTATTCATTTGAGATATTTTGAAATCTTAAATTGTCATGAGGTATTTAAAAAGTCAAATACTCTTTGGATTTGTATTTTGACTGGATTTTCCTAAATTTCTAAGTTAATTATATACACTAAATCCCACTACCAAATCCCATCTTTAAACATGAGATTTCACAAAACTTTTATAAACTTCCAACAAATATATAAAATCCATACAAATTTTATAGTGAAACAAATCTTAAAATGTCTCTATAAGTTTCAAATGAATACACCCCCCTAAGATTTATTAGGTTTCGTTTCATTTTTGAAGACTTAGTTAATTTAATATAATTAATGAATTAAATTAAAGTCAAAATCACTAAGAATAAATCAAGATTTGAGTGTGTTTGCAAATTTCTGAAGAGGCAATAATTGATTTTCTCGCCCAAATCAAGCAATCTACTTCCAAAATAGAAATTAATCAGATTCTTATATTAAAACGTGAGTAAATAAATCAAATTTGAAGATAGAAATGTAATAAATTATAGTGGTAAGTGGGGGATAATGTTGTGAGCGATTTCATGGTAAACGGAAATGATCAAATCGGTGAGCTATAATATCACATTGTCTTTCAGCATTATATTACACGTAAATTTGTTGATGGGATGACTTTCATCTTTATCCATTTGTTAGACATTAACTATCTTAATTCTCTCTCTCGCCCGCGCCCCTTAAATACATTAGAAATTGCTCGAATCGTACAAGGTGTAGTTCGACAGCAGCCACCTATGATTTTTGCCCCAGCTTCCCGCCATCCCGCCGCAAAGACCTCAAACTTCTCATGGTCCAAACATTTTGATGGCTACAAACACAAGAATCAAATGTTTTAATTGCATAAAATTTTATTTTTTTTTGTACTTTTAATAGAAAATTACGATAACATTTGCGTATATAATATTTAACTTACAATCCATGTTTTAGCAATGCCATCCCATGTCTCACCGCTGTTGGGATACACTACTATTGCCTTATTTGTGTACTGCACATAAAATTTTCATTTCAGTTTGAATTTAATTAATTAAATGTTGTATTGTTATTTTTTACCTCTTTGAATCTATGGATGAGGTTTAGTACGAACTGAGGTGGAGCACAGTTAATTCCCACAGCTCTGATTTTGTCACTCTTATTAATAATGTTAAGGCATTCCCCAAAGCTATCTCCAGAGGGTGCATTTTCTCCGTCAACTGAGCTGAAACAGATCCAACACGGAATTGAAACGTTCTCTTCATCGAGCAACTCGACACAAGCCTGGTAAACAATCATAATTTGTCCAATTAAAATTAAAAAAAAAAAAAAAACACTACCTATCTAAAATTGTTTGTATTGACCTGACAAATAATCGCTCTTAAGTGTGTTATTTATAAAAATGCAACACATAGTAAGGCGTCTTTGTGAATTTGAAAGGTCCATGGGTTGTTTTTGTAATTAGGATAAAATTCAGGGCTGTATTTGTAATTAGACAAAATTAAGGGGAAAATAAGGACCTGAGCCTCAAGCTTATTAGGAATGGTCTCAAAAGCAAGCAAATCAGGACCAGCTTCCACTAGAACTTGCAGCCTGCGCCTGTGAAAATCTTTTAATTTTTCCAAAGATACCCCTGGTCCATAGTTACCGCTGGAGAAAAAAAGAATCAACAAAAAAAATAATTAAAAAATTCACAAGATAACGTGTTTGATGAAAATTCACGAGAAGAAGTTTAAGAATATATATATATATATTTTTTTAAAAGTAGTTGAATTTTTGTAGATGATAAGTTTAAAGGAACTATGATTATAATTTTATTGTCATGTAATTATGTCTTTACTTGTGGTACGCCGTCTATCGATTTTCAGATCCATATAAATTACCCTTAGAGGTGAGATAGTTGTTAGGTAAATACAAACTTTAAGAGGTAATGATTATAACATTTTAAGAGGTATTTTGTAATTTTGAAAAATGATTAGAGTTTTATATAATTAGGCGGGTTGTTTTGGTCATTATGCCTTAATTGAACTTAAACTTCACGATGAAAAAGAAAAAGGAAATGTTTGTTAATTTAGCAACGAACCTATACTCCGAGCCATCGGCAAGATAAGCGCCATAGCTTCCTATCGACGCTGCAACAAGGGCTCTATTGTAATTGCGTCCATTTTTTCTATTTACTGATGACCAAAACTTGTCACGGGCATCGACAGCGATTTCTACGCTTCTTGTAAGCATTGACTCTGCCTCTGCCTGGGATAACCCTCTGGATTGAAATCCTGGTAGGGTTGCCTGATTTTTACAAAATATTACCATTTTCATCTTTTAAATAAGGAATAAATGTTATTAACGTTTTAAGACGAGTCAATTTAAATAAAGGACCTGATAAGATGAAGTTACTATTATATCTGCACCCGCTTCCAGATAATCCAAATGTACCTGCACTCGTTGAAATATATATTAAAGGATAAAAATTCCAATAAATTAAGAAAACTTGTAATTCACATGCTAAACTATAGTCTTTTGCATTTTGTCCGATACACAATTTCTCTCTTGCATGCCTAATTTTGAACATTTTGCATTTATCATCCAAACATGTTCTTCATTAGTCAGTTTTGGACCTAGTGATGGCCATGGGCCAAAAATAAATGTGTTTTTGACTTATTTTATTTAAATAATATCTTATTACATTCGAGCGGTGATTAAGAACTTGATTTCTCTGGAAGAGGTCTTGTCTTGTGTACTAATCGTCATAGTTAGTTGGGCCCGGAGTAAACTGGCTCAGCTGGGCTTCACTTTAAGAGCCCTATAGCACCTTACTTATATATATATATCAAGTAGGCAATCTAAGCCCATACAATTCTGATGGGCCGATTCAAAGTGGACCTGCGGCGAAGCACCATTTATGAATGTGATTCCCAGCTCACATCTGAAATCGATCATCATTCGTCACCAACTTATCTGTCGATAACTTTACACTCTAAGAACATTCTTTTAATTTTCCTTATTATTAAGGTCTGATAAAAATAGTATCAGGGAACTACATTGTTGTCGGGTAAGGGTGGGATATGCACATATAATTAAAAAAAAAATATTGGTTAATTTATATATTTATATGTTTGTATTGTCACACACGAGATGTAATATACACAAATATGACATAATTATATCTAATTCAAATAGTATAAACTGTCATGTTTTATATTAGGACAAAATATCATATTTTACGTAATATTATGTATTATACATTCATAATATAATTTCAATGATGAAATAACTATATTATTTCATCTGATACACACTAAAGCACTAATATAGAGTCATATCTAACTGACTAAACAATATGTTATATTATCATACAAAATATAGTACATAAGAACAAATACAAAAACATAAAAAGGCAAAAATTAATATGAATGCCACTTTTATTTTTATTTTTATTTTTATTTCTTGAGGAAAAAAAACATATATACCAGTTTGATAAGGTGAGATTGGTTGATAAGGCAAAGGGCACTCCAGAGCGGATCATTAATGGAGGCGCCGTGTTTCTCCAGCTGGGTGGCAAAACCACCGTCCACGACGGCACAACCGCCCGCATTTCTTATCAGATCCTCCAACACATTCCAATTTACTTTTCGGCCCTCTATCCCCATTTTTTATTCTCTCTCAAAAAAAATATATATATATATATTTGTTGAATATGGAGATTTAAGAGAATACTCGGGGACGTTAAGTAGACTAGGTAAATTTGGGGGTAGAGATGAAGTTATCGAATGGCGTGCAGTTGGTGTGACTTGTGAATAGTAATCTTTGAGTACAATTTAAATTGTTTAAGAGTAAAATTGGGCATGCGTGTGTGCATGCGTGTAATAGTAATGAACGTGGACGGGTTTTGACTTTCAGGTTCTTTAGTTGGTTTTACTTGGATGATTTTCTACATCTTGTTCAACATTCTCGGTTATAGTTGGATTTTGCTTACAAGTTCATGTTTGTTTGTTTTTTATTCTAGCAAAAATGTAAAACCGGTGACGTGAAGTAAGAAAATTCTGAAAACAAGAAAGGGAGAGTCAAAAGTAGTTGCACTCGAATTTAATAATAATTGGGTCGATTTAGTTTTGTAACTAATTGAAATGATTTCAAATTCGTCTTATGTTTTATAATTATTGGATATTGTCATGTGAAACGTACATATACATTCTGATGGTCTTGAAGGCCACGTATAATTAGAATAAATATAATCAGAAATTTAATGTTAGTCGAGATGTTGATACACTAGTAATAATATTTAGTAATACATAACGAAAATAATAAGAACACAGAATTTAAGTTTGCTTATGAATTAAAAGAATTATAGGTCGTGACTATTACTAGAAAATGGTATAGTTATTTTACAAAAAATATTAAAACAATATAACATACCTTGATCAAACACAAGTTTAAAAATACAAATAGAATGAATGAGAATGTAACAACTTTTCTTTCTCCCCGGTGAGAGTATTCTTTACATAAGTCCAACTCTTTAGATATTTATAACAAATGTATATCTCCATCTTTCAGAAGATTCCTGAAATAATAATAAAAAAAATTAATCAATATCTAATTTTTTAGGAATAAGATAATTATAAACATACACTTTCCTACTACTAAAATATTATTACGTTAACTTAAAAGATAAATATATACATAAATAAAAAAGTTCTAAAATACTAATAAGTATAGAAAGGCAAATAAAATAATTATTCCAATTAATTCAAAAAAACGTATGAATAAAATTCATATTACATTCTTTGAAAATATAGTGTGTTTTTGTTTGTTTTTTGATTTTTGATTTTTTCAAGCATAATTGCTTTTAATATTTAAGAAACGCACACAAAAAGAAAATGTGATTATTTCCAACTTACAGCAATAATAACGAAAAATAGGATAAAACATAACCTTATTATGAGACTACTTTCGATTAATCCGTTCTATAAATG
Source organism: Phtheirospermum japonicum (assembly GCA_014905375.1). Lineage (NCBI taxonomy): Eukaryota > Viridiplantae > Streptophyta > Magnoliopsida > Lamiales > Orobanchaceae > Phtheirospermum > Phtheirospermum japonicum. The sequence continues at coordinate 218,069 of BMAC01000104.1, read as the reverse complement.
TTCTTTTGAATCTTCTTAAGCATCTAATTAGTTCTTTCTTTCTTGTGTCTTTTTCATTTTGTTTTATTATTTTGTGTTTGGTACTTAGCTAAATTGTATCTAGAAAGCGGAACTTAAAAGGGATGATGAGTGTTTTTTATATTGGTCGAAAATCAATATTAATTGATTAAAAAGCATCAATCGGTGATTCTTCGTTTGTGCTGCAATTGGGCTTTACGATTGTTTAGTTTTACAAATGGGCCCTGAAGAATACAGTTCAGAAACGTTTTTTGGGCTATAAAAATGATGACCGAACGAGAATGCAGATAATTTAGGATTAATCTAAACTACACGAGCTGATATTATTTTGCGTAGTTATATATGCATTTTCATATGTAATTCAATAATGATACACAAGAAACAAAAGCTTTATAGACATGCGAACTTACATTTGTAACTAACTTGTTTGTGCAAGAAATAAAAAAACAAATATTAGAAAGTTATGGTCATCTTATTAATTGAAAAATAAAGTAATATTATTAAATTTAGATCTAGTAGGTCTAGCCCAACGGATCGACTTAGGAGAGAGTTTGGGCTTGGATCATATAATCATTCATTAAGGATTTCATAATTTTCATTATTGAAATAGTTTATTGTTTTCATGAGACCCAATTTTGTTTTCCGAAATATAAATTTGTTTTGAATCGATTAAGGGAGTGTTTGCAAACACTACAAAATAATAATTTGTACTCTCAGTCCCACAAATATAATTCAATATTTTATTTTTGCCCATTACACAAAGATAGTTCAGTTATTATATTTAATATATTATTAATTTTTCATTTTCACACGTGCCCTTAATTAATATTCTTGAAATACTAGTTTTTTGAGAATTGATGATTACAATGTCAAATCTGACAATTTCAACAACAAATATACTAATCTCAATATTAATTTCTACAAATATTAATTAGCATTAATAAAATTAAAAAATACTAATTAAATTAATAATTTAACTATATAAACTAATCATTTTTTAATTTAATTAGCGTGAAATCAATCGGAGAACTATCATCTGTACCTATTAAAGCGACTAAAAGAATTATTGAAATAAGGGAGCAGCTTTTAACTTGAAACGGTCACATTTAAACATTAAATTATATCAATTGCGTGTTTGAAAACCTCTTAAAATGTCTTCATTATTTGTTGAACCATACATTTAAAGGTTTATAAATGTCTTCATCCTAGGCAGGTCCTTCCTATAGCTACTCTCTCGCTTCCTCAAACCCCCCACCCCCCAATAAAAAGAAACGTATTTAAACACAAACACTTTTGTCAAGGTATATTGAATTGACTTGATATTATGATTTATTATTTTTATATCTAAAGTATTTAACTTTTTTGAAAATCTATAACTTAATACTGTAATATATACATGTTTGTACTAATAAAATGTTAACGATAGTATAATATATTAATTTTTATTTACTGTAATATTTAGTTGTGAAGTTATTGATAAAAGAATGTACAATCAATTTGACTCGACAATTAAAATTCCAATATTCAAAGTAAATTAAATACAGCAAGAATTTTTACTCTTTTTCATACTCCAGTAGTTACTTTTAAGAAAGAAGATTATGTTTTGGGAATATACACGTGTCCATTGCTATCAGTAGAGCAGTTATAGTGTGTTGCCAACCATATACATCCTTTTGCATTTGCATTTATGATTAGGTTAACATATATCATGTTCATGACTGTCATTCCCTTTACATTTACTTTGATCTGTTAATATTTATAATTAGTTTTTTTATCAAATTAGTAGTTCGTATGGTTTAGCAGAATCTTTTCACGAGAATTGAGTTTAATTCAACTACTTAAATTTATTTTTATTTTCCATTGAAATTTGTCCAAATATATAGAATTGTGAAGAACAAATATTTTCAGTAATTTGCTTGTTCGTTCTATTTGTTTAATTTGCGCCAATATTATTGAATAAAAACCAACTCAATTAAACTGTTGTTAAGAAGACATTGAAGACTTAAAGAAAAGGCTATTTGTGGGCAGCAGAAAAGGTTGAACAAGTGGTATACATTTGGGTGCTTCTCTCTTTTTGATTTTTGGGTCAACTTATCTATTTATTACCCCCGCAACTTACAGTATGTCAGTATTGATCAGGCTTTATATTTGATGTTATATTATTTTCCTATGCTTTTTATTATTATTATTATTATTTTAATTCTGTATTTCACGGGATAAATATTAATCTGGTGGTACTAATTCTTCTGGATTATAAGCCAAATAGTGGGGAGATTAAAGCCAAAGACATTTTTAACTCTTCATCGGATAGAGTGGATTATAACAAAATACTTAATTTATGGTGGATTGTAATGATTTTTACGGTACTAATTATCCAAATCTCATAAATGGGTTTTAGCTTTTAAATCATCAGATAATTTCAATTAAGTTGGCAGGTGCAGTTTCAACGCCAGTTTCCTGTCGAACTCTTTGAATGAGAAAGGCAAATAGGAAAAATACAGGAGAAATAAATATATATAGTATATATTTTAATTAAAACTGAAAAGGTTGTGTAGATTGGCGGAAAATTGAAAAAATAATCTTACCGACAATTTTCTTTTATTTATTATCTTTACTTAAAATTTTAAATAATATATTTCGTTGAAATTTTTAGTAATTACTTGTTTTTTATTTAATTTGTCTAACTTTAATTTCTTTTCAACTGGTACAAAGTTTCTTTTATTTATTATTTTTATTTAAAAGAAATAAAACTTTAACGTGGTAATTGTGTCTCTCTTTCAATATTTTATTTTTTAACATTTTGGTGTAAGACGCAATTGCCACCACCGTCCCAATTTTTTATTGCAAATTGGTCTCACAACACCATTGCTAATGTTGTCACTTTTTCAATTTTGCCCCAAAAAAAACATATTTCGAAAACATAAACATTCATACTATCTCGTCAACTTATAAATAACATCATCCAAATATATTAATTTATATATTTAATTGTCATATAAAACATGAATCTTAAAACAAAGAACACGGGACTCAAAGTTAAAACTAATGTTTTAAATTTACATTTATTATATAATCCCACGGAAATTCGAAAATTAACCGAAGAAAACTCTCAATATACCCCAAATTCAAATTCTCATGAATCATAATCCCCGAGAAGTCTAATCCAACTAAGTGTATTGAGGTCAAGTCAAGCTATTGCGAAGTCGCTCGTGGGGACTTTGACAATGAACGTGTCAATAAGGACAAAACATGAAATAGAACTGTCACTCCGCAGCACTATGCATAAGATGATATAATTGTAATCCACCTAAATTAGTATAATTTTACTCGAACACTATTTTCACTTTCCCGGGGCATTTTTTTCTAATACCCATCACCAATCAAACATAATCTTAATTTCCAAGTGTCCATGCATCCGCCCAAACTCATAATCCTCCAAATGATTTTGCGAGATGATTGGATCAAATAACTTAAATGGAGGGTTTTTTTTGAAAGACCAACAGAACTAAAACCTCAGAATTTAGCCACTACAGTCCATACTCGAAGATTCCAGCTTTCCCTATATGAAAAGCAACCCATTTAAGTTTAACCAAAAAGAGACTCGCGGACCACGTACTTACTATAAGCTATAAGCTATAAGCTATAAGCGGCATCAGTTACTGCTACTGATTGAAAAAGATAAACTTCCAGGCCTGCCCATGCACCATATATCTTCATTAATAATCATCCCATCCGCCATCCATATCCATCTGCCCCTCTTAATTCTCACTCTTTAAATCCTCTGCATTCCTCTTCCCAATAAAAAACCACAAACCCCCATTTCCCAACACACCACCACCATGGCACCACCACCGTTGCCGGAGTTTTCACAATCAGTTAAGCTCAAATACGTAAAACTAGGATACCAATACCTGGTCAACCATTTCCTCGCTTTCTTGCTTGTCCCGATAATCGTCTCCCTCGCCATCGAAGCCCTTCGCACGGGCCCCGATGAAATCATCAAGCTCTACAACAACTCCATGATCAGATTCAACCTATTCAACATCCTCTGCTCATTCTTTCTCATCATTTATTTCCTAACTTACTTCTTCATGTCGAGGCCCCGGACCGTTTACCTCGTCGATTACGCCCTTTTCAAGCCGCCACGTTGCTTCCGGGTCTCGTTCGCTGGGTTCATGGAGCACGCGCATATAGTGCTGGCAACCGAGCCGAAAAGCGTGCATTTCCAGATGAAGATTCTAGAGCGCTCCGGGCTCGGCGAGGAGACGAGTTTGCCGCCGGCGATTCATTTTCTCCCGCCGGCGCCAAACATGGCCTTAGCTCGAGAAGAAGCGGAGCTGGTTATATTCTCCTGCATGGATGCTCTGTTTCAGAAAACAGGGCTCAAACCCAAAGATGTGGATATCTTGGTCGTGAATTGCAGCCTTTTTTCACCGACGCCGTCCCTGACGGCGATGGTGATTAACAAGTACAGAATGAGGAGCAATATTAAGAGCTTCAATTTGTCGGGTATGGGCTGCAGCGCGGGCATAATTTCAATCGATTTAGCCAAGGATCTACTCCAGCACCACCCTAATTCAAACGCCGTCGTAATAAGCACAGAGATTTTAACCCCTAATAGCTACATTGGGAAAGAGAGGGCGATGCTCCTACCGAACTGTCTGTTCAGGATGGGAGGCGCCGCCGTCCTGCTCTCCAACCGCCGCGCCGATCGCCGCCGCGCGAAGTACCGGCTGGCGCACGTGGTGAGGACGCACAAGGGCGCCGACGACAAATCGTACCGGTGCGTCTCGCAGGAGGAGGACCCGGAGGGGCACGTCGGGATCAAATTGAATATAGATCTGATGGCGATCGCCGGCGAGGCTCTGAAATCGAACATCACGACGATCGGGCCGCTCGTCCTCCCCGCGTCAGAGCAATTGCTGTTTGCCTTGTCCCTAATCCGGAGAAAACTGTTCGATTCGAAATCGAAACCCTACATCCCCGATTTCAAGCAGGCGTTCGAGCACTTCTGCATCCACGCCGGCGGCAGGGCGGTGATTGACGAGATGCAGAAGAGCCTCCGGCTGACGGAGGAGCAGGTGGAAGCTTCTAGAATGACGCTGCATAGATTTGGGAACACTTCGTCTTCTTCGCTGTGGTACGAATTGAGCTACATTGAATCGAAGGGGAGGATGAAGAGAAATGATCGGGTGTGGCAGATTGCATTTGGGAGCGGGTTTAAATGTAACAGCGCGGTTTGGAGATGTAATCGGACGATCGAGACGCCGGTCGAGGGGCCATGGGCCGATTGCATCGATAAATATCCGGTTCACATTCCCGAAGTGGTCAAGCTCTGAGTAGGAATAAGTTATCTGTATTGCGTCTTTGGTTTCACGCGTATAGGAAATTGTCGTTTCTGGATAATTTACTCTCTTTGAATAAAATAAATAATTCCAAGGGAATTATAATTTTATACAAGGAAAATGTTTTTAATGTGGTGAGTTTCTCATTCCAAGCATAGATTGTCCACAAATTAGTTTCCCAACAGTGTGTGAGTCTGATTTTCCCAATTGATGATGTAAGATGCCCTGCTTAGTTTTTTTTTTTGTTTTTTTTTTTTTGTCTCTTTCTAATTATATTATCTTCTATGTATGGGCTTGTAACAGATTACTCAAGTTGAAATTATTCCTTCTTTTTTCTCTTTGACTAATTCTTAAGTGTCATTGAGCCCAAAGCTGATTAAATCACTCAATCAATTAAGATAAATCAATTAAGAGTAAGTTTCATGTGTGGTAGTTGCATGAATCATTGTGATACTAGCTTTATTCCATAAGGATACATTTAAGAAAAAAAAATGAATATATCGTGTGACAATCAAATACAAGTTGTTGTCATCAATTAATCATATTGAAGGTGATACTAGAAATATTCCATAAGGATCCATTTAAGATAAATTATTCACATAATCCCTAGTCCATAATGGTTGTATCCAAACAATTTCAATGGAACCTAAATTTTTTGTTTAATTAATAACTCAAATCCGAAACTCATTGATCTCCCTGATTGGGATTAACTAATCTCCACGTGTTGGAGTGTGTTATGATAAAGTCTTTTTTGCCCGTAAATATCGGTTTGTTTGAGTTTCGATATATTTAATAGTATCAATTTGAGAAAGGAAAAAAGAAAAAAGAAAAACCTCTCGAGTGATTCCAGACTTGCACTATTACTCCAAAGAAAGAATGTTAACAGCACTGAATTAAAGGCCTACATGAACCAAATGACCATGTCGTAAAAAGAGTATTTCTAATTCATTTGCAATATAAATAATCTTGCTCTAAAAGTATTCTTATAGATTGTATGGTAAATAATGTATTATTCAGAGTACATCTTAAATCCTTCAACATATCTCCAAAAGTATTGGAAGAAAATTGTTGATTGACAATGCAATCATTTTGATTTTGCCTATATTTGATTAGCCAATTTTATTTATTCTTTTAGCCGTAATAGTAATATAATTAAAACATCTATTTACCTCTTCGCCAAACCTATGTACCTATGTAGGTTTGCCCTAAAAATTAAATCAACAAGGGAGTTTCAAAATAATAATAATAATAATAAATTACACACTACATCTTGTTCAACTCTTGCCCGCTTCCGTCATCCCCATCCCTCGTCTTCAGTCCATGTGATAATGGTGGAATCATATTTTGTTCATATTATTATTGGGATGTTTTACGGTGCCGTGAAATCACTATTCCTCACCTATTATCAATCATTGAATCAATTTAAAGTTATAAATATTAAAAGATGCACGGATGTAATTGCACGTGGGGTGAAAGTATGGTACTATGAAAACACCGTATTCATTTCCATTATTATTTGTTTTATGTTTGTTTTTATCTACAGGAGAGAGTGTTTTTTCAATCTTAATAAGTAGAAATTATCCCCTATATTAATGGATGTTTCGTCTCGTTTTGGTGTCCATAGGGAAGATTTATTTGTCGTGAAATAGTTGTAGGCAAATACGTGTGTTGTGCCAGATTAACAAATCATGATTTGTTAGATCATTTGATATGATATTACAATGTATTGGATGTTTACTATGATATTTGGTTTTTGTACTCTAAAGTGTATTAATTTTTGTACTATAATGTATTTAGGTTTTACAATAATATATTAATTTTTATATTATAATGTGTTGCTATAAAATTTTGGCTTAACGGATTATTCATTCGGTCTGACAAGAGTATTCCCCTTAGTTTTAATGAAACCAATCAGGATTAATTATTGGCATAAAATTTATCAAATAATATGGCGGCAATTGAATAATGATTTTTTTTTTACCTCAAATAGCAAAAGAAAAAAAAAAAACTCAAACAAGTGATTGTTTCTTATTCAAAAAATATAACTCATTTTTTTCCTCAATTTTTTTTTCTTATTTCTCTCTTATTTATTTCCTCTATATATCTTTCATCTTTCAACTATCATTAATTTCATACCACACAAATTTTATTATATTTTCTCTCTCTCAATCATCTTTCCATCATCATTAATTCCCTTCACAGAAAAATCTTTGTAGCCCATTAAAAAAATATATCAAATAATTTTATATCAAATCATTTACTCAAATCACACAAATTATATCAAATTTGTATCTCATCAAAAAAACTCATCTTCATGAAATTTTTATATTTATTATTCTCCGATTGGTTCTTTTTTTTTCCTATCATACTGAAATTTAATTAAATGAAAGAGAAACATATACCTAAGCAGTAAATTCTGGTATTTTAAGATTATAAATAATTAATATTACAGAAAATTCATTATTAATAATTAAGATTGTTGAATAGTCAACAACGTTTCACTAAAATTTAATTGAATGAAAAAAATTCATATAAATAAGCAATAGATTTATCTCTTTATGATTATAAACAATTAATATTGTTAATTTCATTAATTAATAATTATTAAAACAATCGATAAGTCAACATTATCAAACTCTTTGCACCAAAAAATTTGACTCTTGAAGAAAGAAAAGTCAGATAGCAGTAAACAACTGCTCATATATATATATATATATATATATATATATATATAACAATATTGAATGTATTGAAAATACATAAGTTTTAAGGATAAATAAATAAAAATATATTATTTAATATACCCATTGCAATTTATTTTTTTAATAAAATAACTTATTAACTCTATTTACATATCTATCGTCTTTGTCATAATAAAGTGTTTTCAGTCATTTTCTACTTTTACTCTTGACATTGAAGCATAAAGCTGACAATTTCTAAAAATTGGTGATATAGACGAAATAATGTATGTATCTATTGTACTTGTATAATGTTAATGTAATAAAATATATTTTTAATACTACACCAAATAATATTTTACAAAGACAAATATTTTATTGTGAAAAATAAAAACAAATAGATAAGTATATAGACTTTTTTTTAAAACTATATGTGAAAGATATTAATAAAAAATAAGGATGAGAATATGTTAAATTTGATAAAAATATACATCAAAATTTACTCAAAATAAAATCACATTTTGTAAATAATAAAGAAAAATCGACATATTTGAAATAAGTTAAAAAAGAACAAAGTTGAAAACATAGAGCATCTCGTAATACCATATCAGAATACAATTTGAGATTCATTGAAATAATTCCAAAAACCTCAAATTTTATGCATTTTCATATTATAAGTAATATTAATAAATCAAATAATATATGCTCCACCTTCAAAATTATGTAGCTAATTTGTGAAAAAAGAAATCGGTACGTGATAAGAACTTAAATAAGCAATATAATCTGGTGGAAAATATAATGGGGACAAATGATGGGTGATAATTTTAAAAAATTGAATTATGTACCATTATGAATTCTAAAAATAAAGATCAATTTTATTTGAACAATTATTTAAGGTTTACAAAATTATTTTCTATTTATATGGAAACATAGATCAAATCAATAACATCATATAAAAGAATTAGCGTAAAAAATTACTTAAATACACTTATAATATTTGATGTAAAAAAATAAAGTACTTAAACACACTTATAATATTTGATGTAAAAAAATAAAGTACTTAAACACACTTATAATATTGGATAATCACTCGAAGACATTAATGAAAATAAATATATAATATTGGATAATAACTCGAACACATTAAATATTTTCTGTTGATGAAAGTAAATATTTCCCGCATGAAAGAAAAATGATAAGGCGAATATTGGGCCAGAGATAAAAAACGACAGGAGGATACAAATATGAAAGGAAATTGAAAAGAGAAATGATGGGGCAAATATTGGGCAAGAGATAAAAAACGATAAGAGGATACAAATATGAAAGGAAATTGAAAAAAAATTTAGTTTAAAGCGTCACGTGTAAAACTACTATTTTATTGTACTCTGAATTAATGGAAAAGAAAAAAAGAATAAAAAAGACAGAGAGACAGAGACAGAAAGAAAAAAAATTAAAAAAGATAGAGAGAGACAGAGACAGAAAAAAAATAAATTCAGACAATGCTCCACGTGGAAGCAGGAAATGCAAGTGGGATTCAATTAGTAATATAAGGGGGTAGAGAGAGAGAGGGAGAGAATGGGAGCGAGAGAGATTGAATTCAATGGATCTAATTCATAAAACGAGTTTCTCGGTCACTCAATAGCTTTATATGTGATGGATATAATTAGATTATGATTAACTAATAAATACTATGTATTATTGTATACTTGCACTACAAATTGTGTATCACCGAACATGTAAATGTGCATTAACAAACTAGCAAATTTACGTTAAAATTGTTGGAAATTGGCTTGGAGAAACATGATATAATTCAAACAACGTTGCATTCTAATTATGAATCAATGTACTTCTAAATGTGCAATAACATGCGTCTAAATGTGCAATGAAATTTTATTTTTATTATTTATTTTTTTGAAATAATTTTAATTCGAACTTTTAAATGCATATGTTGGGAAAAATGGTATGGGTATTGTTATTTAGGTCGTAATTAATAATATGGTGTGATTTATTTTGATAATATTTATAATTTTTTGGGACTTATAGAGAGATTTAATAGAGAAGAATTATTAATTGAGGAAATATTCATTTAAATGTTAAGTTAATTGATACATATTTGAAAATCTATCGTTGTACATTTATAAATATATATATATATATATATATATATATATATATATATATATATATATATATATATATATATATATGTATTTATCACTCAAACTAATTTATATCCGTTGGATATAATGTATTGGATGATTGTGGCTTGCCCAAAAGACTCTCTATGTATAAACATAAGATTGAATTCCAACGAGAATTCTCATTTATTTAGTCATTTTAATCAAATAAGGAAAAGTACAAAAAATCTCATCCATCCATTTAATTAAATGTGAGGCTCATAATTGACATTTGGTTCACATACCACTTCTTTATATCTACTATTGTGAGCCTTGTATCTAATTAAATGGATGAACAAAATTTTTTTAATTTTTTTTATTTTGATAAAAAAATATTAGAATTATATAATAAAATAATTATTACATATATAATATATGCTCTACTGATATACAATAAAGTATTAGAATATATAATAAAAATATGGGTGATATGTATAGGATGTGAGATGTAATTCAAGTGAGAATCGAATTCCAAGTGAAAATTGAGGACAAATCATAATCCTCAGTGATATATGAATGTTGGTGTATATTATATATGTGACTTATATTAATGACGAAAATTGGAATAAATCATAACACTGAAAGTTTAAAACTACTATACAGTTCATTACTAAATAATACCAATTGCAATTAATATTGATTTTTTTTACAACAATATTTAATGCATTACTATCTTAGCAGTCTTTTTGGAATTATATACGATAATACTTATTTAGTTTTATGATTATATTGTTAAAATATTATTTTTTTTATCATAATTATTAATATGATTATTATTTATGTGTTTGTTTTGATTTGTATATCTGGCAAGACATGTTTTCATGGTCTTAGTGTTTAGCAGGGCGTAGCCAGCTCGACGAATTAGTCCTACCATATATTGAAAATTATATTTTTTTCCTATTTCAATTTAATTTTGTTTAATTAAAAAATATATATATATATTTTTTTAATTTATTTCTTTTTTAAAAAGTAGTACTCTCAAAACTATTGGGTTGTGCCCTGAACTAGGGTGACACCCCCTACCTACGCTTGGTGTTTAGATCGTTATTTCATCCGACTTGTTTTACGGTATACTATTTAATGCAACTCTGATCAGATATTTAAGGGTCCGTTAGTACTAGTATTTTTGAAATTCTAAATTTTGGTATACAGAATTCTATGAATATTAAGAATTTTCAAGAATTCTTCTTTGTTGTGTAATTCACAATCATTTACTTTTTACTGTAGATGTTAATTCATTTATAAAAAGTGTGTGATAATGTATTATTATATTGTATTTGATGATAAATCGTGTTTGAAAAGTTGATGATAGTGTATTATAATATTATATTTAGTAATATTTAATTATTTGAGAAAAGTTTTTTTTTTTTGCCTCACAAACTTTACTGGAAAATTGTTTATGCCGGATTATTTTTACACAATTGAAGGGTAAAATCTTTTTTACATATGATTCTTGTTCAAGGTATACTGGAATATTGTGCGAGAAATGAGGATTTTGCATTCAATTATGCAAAAAATATCTCTTGGGAATAATTTCCGACAATAATTTTCGCCGGAAAATGGCTCGATGAGATAAATTGTAAAAAATGCACAATTCAGGAGGCAAAGTGTATGAAAAAAAGATTAGGAGGCAAAGTGCCAAATTGAGTGGAGTTTGGGAGGCAAAATAAAATTTTGCTCTAATTATTTAGTTATAAAATATTATTATATGAGTATTTATTTTTTAATTTTAAAACAAACGAATATTTGTTATTTTAAATTTCGAATTCAGAATTCGAAATCTTAACCCAAACAAATCCTCGTGTGATTTTGATATTTGACTTGGGGGTGAAAAAGGTCATCTAATAATTTATTGACTATAAAATTTATATCGATCACATTCTCTAACTTCTAAAGCAAATAGGGAATTCCTTTTATGCAAACAGAAAATTACGAATCATTAAAACACACTATAATATACATATACGATTGTTTTTCTTTATTTATTAATTTTTTAGAAAAGTAGTGTTTGTATATTGTTAACTTAATTTTTTAGAAAAGTAGTGTTTGTATATTGTTTGGTGATTCCTAGTTAAGAACATCTCCAATGTTACATCATGGATTGTCGATGACATGGATAATAGAATAGAAATAATTAAAATAACTTATCCAATGGTAAATGTGGATTGTAGGGAGTAATTGATTATTAATTGAATAAAAAAAGAAAGAAATAATTAATTAATTTAAAATGATCAATATATTATGGAAAATGTCAAATAGACAATGTTTAGCACACCATCTAGATGTAGATGGTGTACTAGACATTGTCTACAGCTTTTTTGCCACATAAGATTTTTTTTTATCTTATGTGGCAAATATTTTACCTCAATTCACAATGCATTGGAGATGCTCTAAATCAATTACAAGGATTGGTGACTCCCAACCCAAGCAAATATTTGGGTTCTTGTTGTTTGCACAGTAAAAATAGTATTAATAAAATAGTAAATTATCGTATGATTAAATACTATAAAACAATAATAATAACCATCGCAATGATACTTATAACAGGCGAATATGCTAAAATCCGCCCTATATTACTAATTCAAAGTACAAATGCAATTTATTGCTTCCACGTGGAACTCTGCTTGCTTTTCTTCATTTGTGTGTCTGGTGTTATTTATTTATTTATTTTTGTATTTTTTTCTCTTTCCCCTAATCTCGTTTGTTTATTTCCTCTCTCTTATTCTTCACGTCAAAGAAAATTATATTTATCATTTGTTTATTTTATCTCTCTTATTCTCCACGTCAAAGAAAACTATTATAAATCTAAAAACTTATTTGAAAACAAAAACCTCTCCTACCCTATTATTATTAGTGAATCATTAGTTAAAAAAAAAAAAACACTTTCAATCTACGTGTCAACGATATTTATTTGAATAAAAAACTCTCGTTGAACATGTAAATAATTGATAAAAAATTCTAAAATTTTGAGATTTATATAATAAAACTTTCATCATAAATAAATTTACGATTTCTCAATTCATCCATATTCCAAGACTACAACATATCTAAAGATCTATTTGAATAAAACACTAATAAATGATAAAAAAATAAAAAATTCTAAGATTTAGGTAGATAATTGATAACAAAATAAATTCTAAGATTTTCTATGAGGAGTTTTAATATAATAAAATATTTATCCTAAATAAATATCATTATGAGTGTAAAAGTATATATCTAATTCTCTCATAAATAATAAATTCTCAAATTTGATATTCAGAATCAACTATGGACCAATAATCACGTAACATAATTAATAAATTTCCTATTGAAGTTTTGGACGACTATAATTCCTATGTATCTATGGTATTTATTTATTTAAATTTATATTTCTCAATCCATTTTATTTTTTTTAGCTGTCTCTCATTTTCTCTCTTCCTTTTTTTTATCACAACTTTATTTAGTTAAAATCTTAATTTGCCCAACCATATTTGTTTTCTACTTTGCCGTTTCTCACTTTATTTCTCTTAATTGTTTTGTATCACAATTTTCATTTATTTAAAACTTAAACTTACTCATCCATACACATCCAATATTATAAGAGTGTGTTTAAGTAATTTTTACACAAATATTTTATTTATATTATGTTATTAAACTGTTTTGATCGATGTTTCCATATAAATAGAAAATAACTTTGTTTTCCATATAAATAGAAACCATCCATCTATTAACTAATTCTTTGGTATTTTTTTCATTTATATTATTTGATCTAAAGATACTGATCAATTTTTCAACTTCTTTCTAGATATTCCTACAAAATTTTAACATTTTATTATATATCATCATAAAGTTTTATATTAATTTTTGTTTTTTATTGTATTTTAAGTTATATTTCGAGAAAAAAATAATTATTTTATATTAAAAATAACTCACAAAAAATATATAATTATTTTTAATATTAACACTATTTACACTAAGCGATGTTGGGATCAAAAAGCAACGCACTTTGCGTGTTACGCGTTTTAAAACACTGGTTTTTACCTATACCAATATCTATCTTATTTATCTTCTTAAAAATCTTTTCTTATCATTCGTCTCTTCATTCTTAAATGTCCCCAAATTTGAACTTTGGTTTTGATTTCTAATTATAATTCTTAATTCATGATCGACTTGTGTGTATGATTGAACTGAGATGTCAAGTGGAGTTTTATAAGCTATAAAAAATGAGTTTTAATAATTGTTCAACCTTTGAGGCAAATGGTACTCTTCCTCATTATTTGTATTTTATTTTTTTAGTCATGAATTATAAATGAAATAAACTTACGATTCTTTTTTATATAAATTATTTTTTGCATGTGGTTTTTTGTTTTGACGAGATTTTCTAAAATCTTGAAAATGCACGATTGTTGTGTGTAATTTATAGTTTATTCCGTAGACCTTAAATAATTGTTCAAATAAAATTGATTTATATTTTCAGAATTCATAATGATACGTAATTCAATTTTTAAAATTTTTCATCCCGCGTTTGTCCCATTATACTTTCCACCAGATTATAATGATTATTTAAATTCTTATCATTTACTGATATCTTATTTCACAGATTAGCTACATAATTTTGAAGGCGGAGCATATATTATTTGATTTATTGATATTATTCACAAGATGAAAATGCATAATATTTGAGATTTTTTGGATTATTTCAATGGATCTCATACGAAATGCTCTATGTTTTCAACTTTGTTATTTTTAACTTATTTGAAATATGTAGAATTTTTTTTATTATTTCCAAAATATGATTTTATTTTGAATAAAGTTTGATGTATATTTTCATCATATCTAACATATCCTCATCCTTATTTTTTATTAATATCTTTCACATATAGTTTTAGAAAAAAGTCTATATACTTCTCTATTTGTTTTTATTTTTTACAATAAAATATTTGTATTTTTGAAATATTATTTGGTGTAGTATTAAAATTATATTTTATCACATTAACATTATATAAGTACAACAGATAAATACTCAATTTCGTCTATATCACCAATTTTTAGAAATTGTCATCTTTATGCTTCATTGTCAAGAGTAAAAGTAGAAAATGATTGAAAACACTTTATTATGACAAAGACGATAGATATGTAAATAGAGTTATTAATTTACTTTAAAAACAACTGCAATTGCTAAATTAAATAATATATTTTTATTTATTATTATTTATTCATTCTAAAATTTTATGTATTTTTAATACACTCAATATTGTAATATATGTATATGTATACATCTTCTATATATACTCGTGTGTTAACACTGGTATTACGCTAGTATTATACATTTCAAATCATATTGTGAATATGTGTCCAATTTAAAATAAATTGTTAATTTAGGTGGAATCGTACGTTGAGTGTGCGACTTTTTAATAAATTTATTCATATATATATATATATATATAATTTATGGAATCGCACACTAAGTGTGCGATTCCAAAATATATAATAATAATAATAATAATCGCACACTATACATGCGATTACAAAAAATATAAAAAAAAATAAAAATATAATCACACATTATATTTACGATTCCAAAATATAAATAAAATGTAATAAAAAATATTTTACCGTTTACACTAATTTAAGTGTAATAAAGTAGGTTTGTTTTGTTTGTAATAGTTTGTTAGCTATTTAGACAAAGGGCAACAAATTAACTCCAATACTTGGCATTTTGAATATAATGAAGCAAATAGAAAACGGTGACAACTAATGGCTATCACATAAAATTGATTCACGAAATTAGCAAATTTTAATATATTTTAGAATCCACACATAGTGTGCGATTCCTATTTTATATTTAAAAAAACAAATGATTTTTAGGATATGCACATTAAATGTGCTATACCATATAAAAAGAATTATTAAAAAATCACACATTATGTACGATTTCAAAAAAATTAACAATTCATTTTAAATTGAGCACATATTTACTTTGAAATGTACAATATTTTAACATTTTTTCACTTATAACAAGTACGCAAGCAATAAAAGTATTATCATGTAAATGACTCAACACATTAAACCACACTGTTAGAAAACCGTGTATCATCGATACGTGTGCCAATAAATCAATCAGGATATCATCGATTGTGTAGAGTATTTACAAAATAATAATTACATCAAAAATATTATTTCTCGTTGACATTGCAATGTCAGAACTATACACAATGTATAAAACAATATTAATTGCAATTTATAATGCACGAACATTTCAAAACATTACATTTTATCGTGTCGTATCCCTCGTATTATATCCTATTTTATATTATAATTAATGTGTTATAAATCTGTCAGCGTGTCACGTCTCGAGTCCAAAATCTCAAATCGGTGCAACTTAGATTACAATATATCAAATTGGTTTTTAAGCTTCAAGCAGTATCATAATAGCAGTCTAGAATGTATAATATAGAAGTATGGTGCTGAATAAATAGCAATTAATTGGAGATATATTTATCGCCACATAACATTCAAAAGCCTTATATCCCCTCCTATATTTAGGACCGTAAATCTTTTGGAGTTTTTCGTTAAAACAGAAGCACTAGTAAGTAATACAAATAATAGAAGTGTAATTAGTATAACAACATCAGTTTGATATTAAGTTATCAAAAGTAAATGATGATTTCTTAAAAATTGATAACAACTCGCAACAATTAATAGCATCAAAATAAAATAACTTAACTCAAAAAAAACCTACCATCAATTGGTTATATATATATAGGATTGAATTCAAATGAGAACCCCGTCGTTATATGTGAACTTAGGGACTAATCCTGACCTTAGATCTAATATTGCACAGTGCAATTATATGTCCAGGTTCATTGTGCTTTTTACACAGTACTGTAGTGCTAAAATCAGTCCAGTTTTTTTAATTTAATTATATATATATATTTTTTTTACGTTTTAAAATATGCAATATGTACCTTAAATTGTAGATCTTGAGAATGTGATTAATTTGATATATATTTCATTCAAAACTAATAAAATTTGAAAAAGTTGTGGTTTGTTGAAAATTTGAGTTTCATTTCAAGTTTTTGAACTTGCAATTTATAGACGAAAGTTGCGATGCTTTTTGTATACAATCATAGTGTTTTTTTTTTTTTAATCTATTGTGCTAATGTAGTGCTATTTGTAAACGTTGATATATGTCCAAAATACCATTTTTTAATTAATCAATGCATTTTTTTACATTATTACCATGCTGACATATCATGATCTCAACCATCAAGATTATCCAATCTAATGGTCAATGAGTCCCTAGGTTCACATATAATGACGGGTTCTCATTTGAACCCAACCCTATATATATATATATATATGATAATACATTTATTGAATTATTATTTTGATTGTTTGCAATAATTCATATAAATGTCTCGTGAATAGTGCAGACTAATGATTATCATGATTGAGATAGAGAATGCAGTTACATTGCGAATAATTTTTTAAAATTTTCGCTGCACGAACATAATTTTCGTCTCTACGAGTTCCAACAATAAGTTGTATTTTATTTTAAAAAGACCCATTAGTATCTTATAAGATTATAACTCAGGTTATGGAAAATGATTTTTTATCGTTTAAACTTTGTACCATCTTAGAGCATCTCCAGCAGAATCTGCACAACTTCAGCAGTTGCACTAAATTTTGAACTAAAAAAAATATTCAATTATATTCTTCATTTTTAGTTTTTTAGTCTTATATTATTTTTTTAATTGGTAAACATAAATCATATGTAATCTTAATTCATAATAATAAATAAATTTAATTAGATAAGAGCAAAATAAATAAAGTTATATAATAATATACATTAATTCTCTGAATTTGAATATTCTTCCCATAAATGATCAATTAACGCATTTTGAAGTGTGAAAATAATGTGTGTGTTTTAATTGTATTTTTATAATTTTGTGTCTAGTTATCGTTTGTAGTTTTATCTGTATTCCATGTATCTAAATTCTATATGACAATTTTATATAATCTTTAATTTTATGTGTAGTCTTTTACATCTCTTTACTTTTATTTTATTTTTATTATCAAATTAGTTAAAAAAAATTATCACATTAAAATAATTAAAATATGAAAAACTAATAAAAATAAATATTAATGTTAATTTACAAATTAATAATACTTTGAATTTATTATGTTATAAAATTACATATTATACATTATTCAAAAAGTTAAATTATGTACAACTGAATTTTGTTTAATATAAAAATCTATAATAGTAACTGAAAATAAAAAAAGATAATATAATTTTCACAACTAATAATATATATATATATTACATTAATTAAAAAGAGTGAAAAACAAATAGCGTCAAAGAAAACTAGCGTATTTTATGGTGCACTGCTCGAGCAAAAATATTGCTTCATTATACATTCCTGCGCTATTACACTACACTGCTTAAGATAGCCTAAAAAATAGAGTGGTAACATCAAGTTGGTTTACTCTTGCTATCGATCGAAAACCAACGTAAAACTTGTATGTAGACACTTGAATTGTTTCCACTTGAATTGGTTTATTATTTGAAGTACAACTTAAATTTTAGAACATATATATCTCCGTAAGTATTGGAAGAAAATTGCTGATTGAATACTGCAACATATATATGCCAATTTTTTAAAGCTATAGTTGTGTGATAAAGAAACCTAAATACCTTCTCACCAAACCTAAAGCTCCCTTAGCTACGTACATAAAGTTAAATCAACCGCGGGAGTGTCTAATCTTTTTGATTTAAAAACTTCAAAACTCGAAAAATGATAATAAACTATGATTTATGATAGTCTTTGGATGTGATCTATTTTGATAAGTCCAATCCGAGATCAAGTATCTTTCTGCAATATTTGTCAAATAATAATTCTTTGTGTCTATTGATTTTACATATCAATTTTACTTTTGTATGTTTGAAAGATCCATGCGATAAATCTTATTTTCTATGTAATTGTTTTGATCGGATCATTATTATTGTCAATCAAATACTCGTTCATTCAACAAATTGATGAGAATTTACGTTTCTCATAAAGAAAAATATGATTAATTGGAACTTCACAATCTTATTTTATCGTGGATTTCATTAGAAACTCTGAAAAATAATCTAATTTATTTCTTCATTTGCATTAAAAACGTTATCACTTTGGATCTATTTTAGTTACTGTTGTAGCGTGTCTTTATATTTGAAAAGACAAGTCATGTTGTTCATACATAAATAAAAATGGACTGAAGTAAATATAATAGACCAAAACTTACCAACCACTGAATTTACATACGAGATGCACTTATGTGGCTAATTATGCTAGCTAGTTCATGACTCCATATTGGATAGCTGTAACTTCTGTGTCTATTTCCCCAACTAAATAATAAATTGCTTTTAATTTAGAAACTGACATTAGTTGGAGGCCCAATTATTATATCTTATAATTTTGGAATTCGTTAATTCAAACTTATAGACAGAAATGTAAACACACATATGGAACTCACTCCAGGGGTTGTTTTCTGGGTATCTAGCTCTCTCTGTTTTTTCTGTCCACAAATTTAATGGGAATATCAAGACTAACGCTTGAGAATGATTAACGATAATTTTTTTATTTTAATTTTTTTATGTCCACAAACTTATAAACAAGAGTATTGATTAAAATCAAGTCCTTCACCTATCCTGAGAATGACAACCGATTTCTAATAAAGAGGCATTCAAGTCATATTTCAAATTTTGTACGGTTTGATTGACAGCTATACTTGTATTATATTGTCCCCCATCCGAATTTGTGGTCGTGTTTATTGCAGTTTAAAGAACAATAACACTAAGGCAAGGCTTCCGAATTTAATTTCGTCTTCAATTTGAATTTTATATATTGTGAACTCATAAATCACAACACGCAATACCAGTGCTGTAGAACGGGCCAGTGGGCCGAAATTCATACTGTCTGTCTTTTTTTAGCCCAACCTTCACCCATGAATTATTGATAAGCTGACCAAAATTATTTCAGCCCTAAAGTTCCTAGCCATATCACTGGGCCGGACTAAGTGTCGGCTACCCTTATTTATACAATCTAAATATAATATAAGAATATAAATTTACATGATATAATTTATTGAGTTTTTCAAATTACGTAAGTAATACTCTCCTGATTCTTAATGAATAACATTCTGCCTTAAAATAAGATAATCAAAACCTGAATTGTTACCTTAATCGCAAAAGGCAAGGCTAGTGACTGGAGTGAAATCGTAACAAGGTAGCCGTACTGAAAATTGTGTGATCTAACTATTGCCCCAAACAATCAATATCTTAAATATGTATTATTATCTTTTACATAAAATAAACTCTTGTCTATCTCTACTACTCTCTCATACTTATGTGTTTTTTAATACTTACCTTTCACAATATAGTATTGATAAGTTAAAAAATAAAAGATAATTTATTAGGATTGTGATAAGGATAAAATAGACAGCAAAGGTGATAAACATCTTAAACGTCATTGAATCAGATAATTGAGAAAGAGTTCAAAACGTCAATTAAGTAATTAGGAATAGAACGAATTCAATCTAAATATTAAATTATAAAATAACTTAATAATAATTAATTAATAGAAACTGGATATGAGTTTAGAATGTGATATTTTTTAATTTTTTCTTAGTATGTAAATAAAATTATTAATGAATCTAAACATCAAAATAAACAATTATTTAATATTTATAATATTAAAAAATGATTAGAAATGTGGGTTAGAATACATTCTTTGAATTTTTTATTTTAAATTTTAAATTTATAATTATCAAAAATATTTTTTATATTTATCGTTTTGATAAATCCCGTATAATACACGAGTATTCAACTAGTAACCAATATATCAAAATACCAAATTAAATAGTTTGACCGATCATGACTCTTTACTTTTTTTAATCTATGTTGTGAGTAAATTAACGTGATATATTCACTTTTACAAATCCATGTTGGGATGAGCTTTGCAGGTTAGTTTTAGAATTTATAAAAAATGCGGGCCTTCTAGCAAGTGGAAATAAATTTCGACCATGGATATCGAAATTACTTTTTGAGCTTTTCTTTCAAATATATTATTTCACAGGACAAATATGTGTCAATACCCAAATCTATATATATATAAAAAGCCTAGCGTTTCTAAAAATATTTCTCAAAATTTTTCCCGCCCATTTTACTTAATATTTGTAGTATACATATTAATTATTTATATAATTATTTATGTATATATTCTTTTGGAGGTTATAATTTATGTAAAGAAAATATTATATATATATAGAAGAATTATGTATAATAATAAATAAAATCTGAGAAAAAATAATAATAAAAGAAATTTTGAAGAAAATATAAATATAAAAATTATTTAAAATAAATATATAAATATATGTAAATAATTAGTTGATAAATTTGAAAAACCCAAAAAAACAAAAGTAAAACATAAATATTTTTCAAATGCTTTAAATAAAATTAAAAATATTAATAAAATTATATAGATAAAAATCTATATATATATTAAAGGAGAGGTCTGGAGAGAGAAAAAATGCCACGTAAATGCCATGTAGGATTTTTTTTTTTTTTTTTAGTTGTGTAGGAATTTTCTTAATATAATTATGATAGATACCTTATTAATATTATTATGATTTGATTTCTTTTTTTAATTAAAAAGCCACCTTGATTAGTTTCCTCTTTTAATTATGTAGGAATCTTTTTAACATAATTAGAATGGATACTCTAATTAATATTAAAATAATAAGAATTAATATTATATATATACATAATAAAC